>CM076573.1:660147369-660747369 GCA_034641835.2 Pinus albicaulis | reverse complement strand
TGGGGTTTACAGTGAGGTATAGATAAAGGGTATCGAAAAATGGATTTGTAGGCTCCAAAGAGATATGGATAATTTAAATGATAAAAATTATATATTTGTTTCCAAAGATTGAAATGTAGGGATACATTTAGTGAATTTCTGTAGATAGAATGAGATAAATAATCCATGAGGAGAATCTTTAAGTCATTTTTATTGAGAAATATCGAGGAAAATAAGACTTTTGGGTTCAAATCAAAGGTAGGTGTTGATTCTTGTAGCTCCTCGATTGTTGGTAGTTTTTAATGTGAAAATTGGTTCTTCAAGGGTAGGGTCCTTAAAATTAATTTTCATCTTCCTTGATCCTATCACCCGAAAATAAAACATAATAAAAAAAGGTAAATATGTCAAGTTTAGGGAAATTCATATTTGTATAGTTTTCAAACATAATTATTTTTTAATGCTGTTATAACTACTGTTGAGACCACCTACTGTATAGTCAAAAATAGTGAAACTTTGAACTATCCCCATCAAGAAGTTGCCCCCACTCCACCATCATTCCTATTATATGTGATCTCCAAGGTTATACCCATACTGTCTTGAGATGAATTTGTTGTTGAACTATATGGTATGAAATTTGTACACTTACTCCATCCTTAACAAAGAGCTTGCTAGAGGTACGAAATCAACTTTTGGATTTCTCTTCCCTTCAATGTTCTTGGTAGTATCCGGTCCACAACTATTTGAATATTTGTTTTCCAACTTTCATGCCTAGACTCCCCTAGTAGAAGATGCGACTTTTCTCATCTCCACTAGAGTACGAAGATTCAGCTTCTCGTGCCTTCTCTATATTATGGGAGAAATGATGCACTATATACATATGGACAAGACACACAATATTTTTTTTTTTTTCTTTTCTACATTTCTAACTGTAATAGCACGTGTATCAATTGTCTAATTTTCTCTCAACACCTAAGGATGCATCGAACTACGAAGTTAGGTAACATATCAAATGGACTAAACCTCCATCGAGTGTACAATTTTTCCCTATATAGGTTACAAATATTGTTCATTGAAAAGGCTCTACAACATTTTCTTTTTGCACGAACTCAAGTTTTCAAAATCAACATTTACATTGGTATTTTTAAAATTTGGCACAAGGATATTCCATTGCAATAGAAACATGGTGTCCCCTTGCATGTGTACAATAATCTTGCGTTAAAGCGCAGCAATAGTTACGGGTATATTTGTTTGACGCTAAAACAGGATGGTGCTTGCCATCTATCTTTCCTCAACTAACCATGACCTTAAATCATTCTTTTTAAAAATGCATTCTTTGTTCTCATTTTCCCATATGATAAAATAACATATCTACGATTGATTCATTAGCAGTTCCTCTATATCTTCCCTGGTTATCTCCATTTGTAGGTATATGTCATTCTTTGCATATAATTATCTTCACTTGTTGTAAACAAAATACCACTATAGGAAAAGCCTCACGCAGCGAGCGACCAGATTCATTGAACAACATTTATAAAACGTTGATTTAGAGTAGGTGGCAGAGCACCTTATACCCTTCCTGCGTGTTTAAGCTTGAGATGTATGATGAGACTTCTTGAAAAAATGCAATTGATACGAGTGCTCGTCGGAATTTGTAAATTTTTTGTATCTAATCTATTTCGAGCTGAACTTAACGATACAAACAAAATCATTTAATATTTCTATAGTGATTTACCGGACGGAGGCTATAGAAAATGTTCATTTTTTTAGTTTCCCCCTTTTTTTGATGTCGTTTCTTCCTAAACCAAGTTACGATTTTATTGACATGGACCTTCACTACTATGCTTCCTTTGAAATAAGAAACTATTAATTTTGTCATGTCTGTAGCTCGGGATCCTTCACATTGGTTTACGGACCTGGCCCCACAGAGCAGTATATATAATCTCACCATGAATATTTTTTTTGAGCCCTTTGTCGCAGAAGGCATGTTGGCTAAAGTATGGATTGTTGTGAATCTATATGGTTGAGGAAGTTCTTTAGTGAGTTGTTTGGGCATGTGTTGGATAGCACCATGATCTATTGTGACAACCAAAGTGGGATTCGAATTTCAGAGAATCTCTTGTTCCACTACTGCTCCAAGCATATTGATATCAGGTACCACTTTATCCGGGGTATGGTAAAATAGGGCATCGTAAGGCTCCATCACATTGGCACTGATGAGCAGGTCACAGATATTATCACTAAGCCCCCAAGAAAGGTCAAATTTTTAACCTTTTGTTAGAGACATGGAGTCGTGGACAAACCCTCCTATGAGGGTCCCGCTTGACTTGGAAATTGAGTTATGGGAGCTCTAGGGTGCTTGGGGTACCTTCTTGGAGCTATGAGTGACCATAGGGTGAGGTTCACCTTCCCCTAGTGGTGCACTATGTACAGGGTGAATGGTTCACCTTCCCCTGTGATACCCCTATTGTTGGTTGATATATAAGCAAGTTCACCCTCTCTTGTTGATGCCCCAACATGTATCCTACCCATGTAGTCCAAGACTCATGAGAAGTACCTGTCATCTAGCAAATGAGTTTGGAAATGAGGATAGAGAACATAACAATACCGATGGACACATCGTGTACTGTCGTACTCTCTATGTTAGAATGCATGGTGTCCAACAACTTGATCTGGGATCAAGATTGGTTGAGGTTTTTACCTTTAGACTGAATTTGGGTCAGTGGAGAGTAGCAAGGTCTTGTGACTCACTCTCGATCAAATCATTCTTCATTATTTCTTCATAGTTCAGCAAAGCAAAGCAGAGTAGGGATGACAGGTTGGTACAAGTTGACAGATGGATTTGCAGGTGGATTTCTCCCTAGTTGAGAGGGAGTGTTAAAATTGTCAACTAGGACCAAACTCTGCCTTGGTCAGCTCATATGATGGAGATGATATTTTGTTTGGATTCCTCTTTTCGAGAGGTGCAAGATTGATCTAAAGATCATCTTGTTTGGATGAAAAAAAGTGAGATATTGAATTTAATCTCTCACACACATGTAAATTGTCAAAGTCAGTTAGAGGTCTAACCTAGGCTCATAAGCCCCAATGGACGTGTCTCCACTCTCACCGAAGTGTATAAATATGAGATACCTCTTCCTCATTTTGGAAATCATCACTCAACACATTTCTCTCTCCTCTCTTCACACGTGTGGCAAGTGACTGGGAAATTCTCAAATTTTCAGATCTATTTTTGGGCTGAATTATAGAGCTCGTTTTGCTGTGTTTTTCAGGGAGATAGTTCAATCTCTCTGGGCCGCATCCTCTGGTATATAAATCGGGAAATTCTGGGCACGTTGACCAACGTTGACCGCAACAACTTTGACCAACTTGTTGACTTTCTGTTGACTGAGTTTGACTGAGATTTTTGGATCAGTTTTGGGTTGATTTAGACTACCTTTGGAGGCCGCATTCACTGAGTCTGACTGAGCTGATTTGAAGGAGTTTTCTTGCTGGTTTGACCAGCGTTGACTTTCTAGTTAGGGCATCCTGTTGACTGCAGTTTGACTGTACTAGTTTGACAGTGATTGGGCAAATGTATTTTGTATATTGTAGTCTCTCTGCTGAACTTTTGAAGAATAATAAGAATATTTGATCAAAGGGTTTTCCCTGCATTTGGGTTTTTCCCTGGGCTCCGCCAAATATTGTGTCCTCTTGTCTTGGCTTGTCTTCTGCTTATTGTCTATGTTCTATCAACATTTACTATCTAACATTTACTATCAATGTTAATGTGATTGCTAATCTGGAAATTGATATTGGGCTAATAAGAAATGATTGAAGTAAATTGCTCTAAATCATAAAACATACCATTGTTATCTAAAATTATCATATACAAACACAGCAGGAAGAGCACAAAACAAACTACCAGGTAATCTCTTGGAATCCTTCTCCTTCATGATCACGCTAAGAAGGGCCTTTTTGGCAAAATATTGTCAAAGGATTTTCTAGTAAAGGAACAATTTGGAAAGGGAAATGACTCTCTCGCTGGCAAACTACATCTGTCAAAGTCTATTCTACAATTGGCTAATTCTGAAAACATCAGCAAACGTGTAGTCCATTAAGCAACACAACAGACCAAAAAATATTATCTTGCTGGCCTGGAAGAATGTGTATAAGGCTTGCAGAACCTTGGGTCTATGTTATGGGGGATTGGATTAATAAGGCTTTAATGGAAAAGATGGTGCAACATATTTGCAAGGAAGAAAACAAGCTTTAAGGCAAACTACATAGGCACCATATCCCCAGAATGCGTGCTCAATCATCTGCACTTCATTTGATACAACCTGGACATAAATAAGGATTATATTTTTTGGGATAGCAAGGATGGATCCAAGGCTAATTTTGTGAGAACTAGTGGAATTTGAAGATAACGCTCTCTAGCATGGAAGATTTAGCAAGTCCAAAGGGGCCCTTACAACAGCTCTTGGGCTCTATTATTTGGAAATTTAGGTATGAAGCTGAAGATGGACACCTTTAAGGAGAGACACGGGGAAATATTGGAGGAATTTAGAACCCAGATCAATAGAGATGCAACAAAACACTCAAGAAAGATCCTAGAAAATTTTAGAATTCTAATGAGGCGGGACAGAATGACTGAAAATGGAGAGCTTCCAAGACTAGATTGTACATAGTAAAGAGAGGTCATGAAAGAAGGAGCAACTTCAACAAAACCTAGAATAAGGTATGGGTGAAGGAGGACTTGACTAAAGCAAAGACTTTCTTACAGCTATCCACTGAAAAACAACCTAACACGGGATTATATCCTGAGGAAAATGCTTCCTTGGCCCTTCTTAATGCCCGCTTTCCCTCAGCTCCTTATGTGTGAGTACCCATGTCGTATTTGAAGTCATTTTATAGAGAAACATGACCTCAGCTGGAGCTTTCCTACCTTGTTACCAGATCTTTTTCAAAACTGGTATATGATATCATAATCCCCAAAGCTTAAAGCAATTTGTAAACATGTTGCCAGCTATGGAAGTTTGGTTAGAAAGAAACAGAAGTATTTTCAGATATCAGTCTATCAGGCAGCCTTTGAGAAAGACTCGTAGCATGCATGGGGACATTTATAATTGAAATAGTAGAAGCTGCCCTGTCTAGAGAGAGCAATTCCCCCAGCAGATGACTGTTGACTTTAAAAACCAAGGCAACTTGAATCCTCCATCCCTGGAAAAGGAAGTGGGACCCGTCGTACACAGTCAAACTAAGAGACAAGGAAGACAATTAAGAAACAATAGACCTATGGGAAACTATAACAATCTAGCCAAGCTAGAGGCATGATCAAGCGATTAAAACTGGATTTTCAAATAGGATTTGCTCATCTGAATTGGAAGAGGAATTTTCCATAATTGTCAGAGCCTGGAGGATAGTCAAGGGGCTTATTTTTCACCTCAGCCATCCTTTGTTTCTCAACAGTCTGGTTCAATAGCTGACGAGTACCTTGTGATTGAAGATTATGAGCACCAAGACATCATGGTGAAGAAAATGCTAGATAGAAAGCAAAGAGGCCATGGAGATGGGGATGGAGATTTGAACCCTTACTTGTGATCCCTCAAAACCTCTAAGGCAATAGACCCCCTCATTATCAGAAAGTTGTGTCTGACAGCAATGGCAGTTCAAAATGATGTGGAAGGGCAGTTGCATGAAAGGAGGATACAGAACACAGTAATTATGTAAAGGGTGGTTGCTAGAAGAGAAATTGTAGGAAGAGACACAACAAGGGGGAGCATGGATGATCTAATGCTGGATTTAGGATCAAGGAGAAGCCCCACACAAATGTACCATATCCAGACCATGATCTTGTGCCTGAACACAATATTGAGTAGCTTCTAGGCGAATATCTGCTGCAGGCCAAAGTAGCAAAGAAAGATCAATATTTTCAAGCTTCTCATTACTGTCTATAACCTCTTTATCCATCTCTAGCATATCTGCATGACTGACCATATCCTTTACAGTTCTGAAACCCATATGAGACAAAGTTCACAATCCTTTCTGTTAAATCTTCAAATAAGATAAATCTCTTATGGCAACTTATAATTTGCAGTATGCACTGTTTGTAGCCTAGAAGAAGTCATTATCATGCTCAACATTTAAGAAACTAAGTTTGAACACACAATTTTGTGTTATATGGGCTAGGGGTATATTAAAGGTGCCTTATTCTGAGATCAGGTGTGGCACCAGCCTTATAGGCTAGGTTGTTGGATTTATTATGTTGTTGGTTTACCTTAAGAGGGACTTGAAACCCTAAATTGCTTCAAACTCTATGAAACTTGTGTATTGATTTGCTTTAAGGACACTTTAAAAAATGTCACAAGATGTAATCCTCATCACCAATGTTAAGAGATGAGACATTAAGTGTTATATGACTCAGTTTCAGAGCATATAGATCATCAAATAATGGTGCAATAAACTTCAGTACTTTGACCACATAAAATACATAGAGAAACAGTGAGAACCAGAGCCAATTTTTTATGTCAGTGACAAATCTGAGTATGTTGTTGAATTATAAAATTTGTTGTTGAGCTAATTGTTGCATTTTATAGCATTAGAAGGTGTTTAAGACTTCATTGTGGAAAAAAAACATTGAAATAATCAAGGTGTAACATGGCACATTTCAGACCTTGCTGCAGAGTGAGTAAAATGACATACAAGAAATAAATCACATGCGTTGAGGTGTTAAATGAATAACAAGGAAGTTGGTCATACCATGGATCATGCAATATCCACCAAAAACAAAATTAGATATGAAGGCTTGACGTTAACCCTAGAAATCAATCTCAAATGGCATGAATTGTTCCCCTTATTATTAAGTAAGTTGTTCACCCTATTTTTACATTGACTAGTCTTCTTTGAGTGACTGTAGAACATAAAGATATCTCAATGTTGGCACAAGTCATTGTAAATTGACCTCAAATGAGAAATACATATTCAATTTTTCGAAGCACAAAAACTCAATTAAGTGCTTGTGTTAGATCCAAAATGGGTGAAATAAAAATATAGCAAATGAAATAACCTTGGATCTAGTGACCTAGATTTAGAAATACAGCAAGACAAACCCTCCAAAGAATTCAGAGCAATATTCCTCTATCTAATGAAACATCAATAGGGTAGTGCAACCATGAACCCATTACATCTTCATGAATGGAACTAGAATTATTTAATGACTCTAAAGTATTATCCTATCCACGAGAGAATGCTTCCCAGGTAGCACAACATCATCATTTCATAGTGTTTTGACAGTTGAGTTTGCAAATGACACTTGACCACTTTGTTCAAAACCGGATCATTTTCCACAAGTTCTTCGACAACATGCTCTAAATCCTGGATCTCTTATGTAGTTGTACTGTATGCAGTAAAAATCAAGTGAGTAGTTCTCTGGTCCAAATAACTCCTTTACAACTGAAGTCCACAACATTGTAAGGCTGAAATTTTCCCAATGTCCTGGAAAAATACATGAAATATTACAAAAATCTAGCCACAAATGATGTTTACTTCAATAGAGGAGGAGGTTGTGGCCCTCATCAAGAAATGTGGAAGGAATTCAAGAAATCAGTCAGAAACAAAGTCCACTTAGTAGATAAGGGGATTTTTGTCTTTAGTCATCTGTAAAGCCGAATAATGGTACATCCGTAGCTCATGCATGCCAAGCAATGAGAGTAAATGATTACAACACAATGCCCCCTCACAGAAGGAAACTCTTTCTTGCCCAGTGCCAACATAAATTCTAAGTTTTGACAGTGTGAAGGGAAGGGAAGCTTTTAATTGAAATGGCCTCTTTTAGTTGGATTCAAGTGCTCATTAATTAAAATAAGCACCAGAGATGATTTTTTTTTATAGAAAAGAACTTTTTGTATTATACTTGGGCCATTTCTACAAGATTGTGCATAAGATTTACAAATCTCATATGAACCTGACTAGCTTTTCTATTTACAGAAATAGCTTTTCTATTTAACTCATTTCACAACAAAAAAAAATTTTGATTAATATTTCAAAGTTCCGTGATGGGGATATTGCTAGGAGCTTCCCTTTTAAGCTTGTCATACAAAGTGAACATAGTTCCATTACATGATTTTCTAATGCTATAAGTTATTACTGTTTTGATTTCTTGGGGATATCTGGACAAAATTTCCCCCGTCAAATCCTAGAGGTTGTCAAGATAAGTGACTTTACAGAAAAAACAAGAATAACTGATATAGACAAGTCAAGCTTTACTAAGCCTCAACAAATGGTTCTATTAATATAACTCGTATTAATATTGATTTTTTCCTACTTTGTAAGAGAAACAGGGATCATTTTCGTTTGAATGCATGACCAAAATTTAAATATGCAATGAACAGGGGAAGATATCTAGGTTTGTTTATGTTGTTTGGACTTGAAATGGTTTTTGTCAGTTTTCTGCTCATGCTTATAGAAGCTTCGTAGAAAATGCTAATGTGATTTAATAAATCATGCAGCGAATGTAGGAGGCATCTACTTTGGCCCAAATCATCCTATTAAGTCACATCGACTATGCATGACACACCATCTGGTCCTTTCTTATGAGCTTCACAAGAAGATGGAAATCTATGTGTGTCCTAGACCTTCAAATATGTCATTTATCTTTGTCCAATATTTTGTTTTCTATACTTAATTTTAGCCCATATTGATGTTATTTTCTGGGCTTTTTCTGTAGCGACCACAGAAGGCATATCCAGTGGAACTTGCTCAGTTTCATTTAGCAGACTATGTGGAATTATTGCATCAAATAACCCCTGATACACAACAATTGTCCATTAAGGAACTAGTAAAATGTAAGGCCTGTGCCCTTTATATGACTATAGGGATGTTAAAATCTATACCAAGATTTCTCAATGTATTGATATTATTATTGTTTGGAATTCCAAGAAGTTTAATGTAGTTGTACCCATTGCATTGTCTGGTCTCTATGAAGTGATTGTAATGTTTTGCATTTTTTTTATGTATATCTCATTTTTTCAATTCCATCAATATATCTTTCTTTTTTCTGGTTTTACTGCAAGAAATTAATATTCCTACCATTGTGTTGTTTGTTTTTCTAGATAATATGGGATAATATTGTCCTGTATTTGACAACCTCTTTGAGTTTTGTCAAATTTATGCTGGTGGCACTATAGGTAGTTGGAACCTTTCTTGGCAGATATGCTTTATCTATTATCAATATATGTTATGAGGCCTAATAAGGATGATATCCTTTGATTCATAAGAAGATGCTGCTCATCGACTGAACAACCATATTTTTTATATTGCAATCAATTGGTCTGGTGGTCTTCACCATGCTAAAAAGTGTTAGGCATCGGGTTTTTGTTATATTAATGACTTCGTGCTGGGAATTTTGGAGTTTCTTAAACATCATGCCAGAGTTCTAGATGTTAATATTGATGTCCACCGTGGTGATGGAGTTGAATAAGCCTTTTATTTTACTGGCAGGTATGCAATGGTTACATCTAAACATTTCAATGCAGATGCTTGTGCCTTATTTTCTCATTAATGGTACGTCTGGTGTAGGTAGACATTAAGCTTTCATATGATACATGATGGTTATTGTTCTTTCTGCTGTGAAGCTATAATTTATTAAGCTACAAAAAGGATGACAAAATTATTGGTTATTCCCTCCCATTGTTGAGAAAAAGTTTACAAAGGTATACAATACTTGATATATAGTTAGAATTTGCATTGCAAAACTAGTAAGGGATAATAGGTGGTCTGGACTCTGCAGTAATTAGCAAGAGTGACTGTGATCTTGCACCACATGCTGCACATAGTTTCTCCTTCCCTTTTGGCTTCAGGAACTATATTTTTAACTTCTTAAATCTTAAATGTCAACACTCAACAGTTGATAATGGCATCACTTCAGACAAACATAAATATCTACCTGTTCCTTAAGAGGAACACTTCCATCATTGGCTATCCGTTCAGTATCTATAAGCTGGTTTTCCTATGTTAGTATGTTCTTGTTGTACAGTTTGTCTTGATACATACATATAGACATGTACATGGGCACAATTGATGTAAAAATAGTAAAATACCAGTGAAAACAGACACATGCATTCACATAAAAATGCTAGTTACTTGAAGTACATAATCCCTATTCACCCTTGTCACACCTTAACATGCTATCCTTTATAAGTTAATGTTGAGGAAGAATCCATTGTTTAGGCAAGAGAAATCTCTACAGATGGATGCATAGGAAGTGAATATTCCAGTTTTTGGGATGATAGAATATTATACAAGAAGAAGTAGCAAGTGAACACAACCTGTGAACCATCACATTTTGGAATAATGGAGATGAAAAATGAAGTTTTGACAATGATTCTCTAATTGTACTTTAAACCCGTTATTTAATGCAACCACATTCATGAGTAGGCAGTGGAACTATAATATTTCAAATATTTTATTGAGTAAAAAATACATTTATGTCTAACAAACTTGCAATATTAAGACATGGAAAACCAACCAACAACTAACAATGAAAGAGGTTGATCCCAACATCTCTGGAATGTAGTTTGAATACCTTATTTTTAAGTTGGAAATTACGCAACATTGAGTTTTGTGCTTCTTCACTTATATGATTTCCTCATCTCACACCAATTATCTACGCTAACTTTTGCTTTTGAATTTAATCCCAAACTAGTGTTTTCTAGTGCACATGTGGAAATAAAGAAAACAATTTTTCAATGTCCACAAATGAACAAAATAATTCAATGGAACTGCTATCTCAAATCCTTCACAAGGTGATAAGGCCAGTGGAATAGGGAAGTGTCACCACTATCACCGAGGCAACAACTTTCCTCATTTTAATGAAACTCTGCCTATGCCCTTTCTCGTAGACCTATGCATTTGTACAATATCCATATCCATCTCCCTTGCTTTCATTCGCATCAATACATCCTCCCTGCCCATCACCACGTGTCTCCTATGCCATTCTTGTTCCCCATCACTCTCCCCCAACACATATCCTTGCAAAAATTTTTCAAATATATGGACAATTTACTCATTGCATTCATTGATTTTAATTTATTTATCACACATATTTAATTGTTATTCTCGCAGATCAGTCAAAATTTAATCAACTTTTTGGTAGATATATTGCATATTTTGAAGGATTTAAGACTAGATGCATGCTTCTGATTCACTAATTTGGAAGGTTAAGTGACAAATTTTGGAGTCTGGATCAACCAATTATCTTATACATGCCCTAGAACTAGCATGCTTTGAAGTGAGGTTTATTTTCCGCAACGGTTGTAGCATTCATAAACTGTCCAATCAAACCCCTTGGGATTTATTCAAGGGGAAAAAGTGATGGACAACCCTTCCTGTCTGATTTTGGATTAGGAGTAGAGAAAACTTCACTTTGAGAGACCATGGATTCTAAAAATAAACAAAGAAGAATTCCCACTGAAGATAATGAAGGCCACAACTCAGAAAAAGTAGTGTTCTAAGTATTGACATTTACATTAAGGAAAATCCTAGTTTTTATATTTTATAGCTATAAATTGCTAATATCCTTCCATTGAGAAATTATACTTTCAATTATTGCTCTATTTGAATGTCGATCTAGCTAAAAGTTGCAAAACCATTTAAATCATTTCTCCAATATTATAATTTCCTACGATTTACCAACATCACAATGGATCCATAATGACGCAATTTATATATTTAAGATTCTAAATGATTGCAGTTTCGAAACAAACCTGTGACACCCATGGGGAAAATTGTTGATGCACTTCACTCACTAGATCTCCCTTTATAACTAACTGTATAACCTATCCATTCATAAAAGTTGCTAAAAGTCACCACTTGTTAGCAAAAATAAAATTAATATGGGGAGAACCATGCCTTAAAATTACCGATTTCAAGAGGTAAAGCATAGTTCATTTAGTTTTGAAAGAATTTTCAAAGTTAAAATTACAAATGCATACATAAAATACACTTCTAGTTGGAACTTAGTTTAGATCATATATGATTGTGAATATTCTATTGTATAAGAAAGAACATAGATAACTCATCCTCCTAGTGCATCTTATCCTAGATGATGCGATATTTCTTCTACTTAAATGTTGTTGATGTACCAATGCAAGGGTCAATTCTCACAGTTGTGCTAGCTGGAAGTCCCAACAGGGAACTGATTGATTCTCCAAAATTGTTCACTGCATACCAGACAACCAACCAACATAATCAAGTGGAGATGGGAGGTGGAGGATTCAGGCTCATATTGACTCAAAGGGAGAAATATTCAAAAGTGACACATTCAATTACATGAAGCAAATAGAATGGAATGGTAGGGAGGATAGACACAACACTCAGGATTTCTAGTAACAGCAGGTCTGGACACAAAAGGAGCAAGAAGCAACCACTTCAATCAAACAGGGCAAAGTCAAAGGTGGATATTCATTTCTATTTTTGGCATCCTTCCTAGAATCCATGGACTCATTTTAATGATTTAAAGGATTAGGGCACTGGAAGGAATAAAATCTCTATGTTTCTAAGCCAACTCCACTGATTTAAGATAAAATAATGAGTAAAATAAAAGTGAAACCTGTCTGAAGAAATTAGTAGGACCTGTAGCTTCAACAAATTAAATATTTTGAATGTGTTTCTTGTTGGGATGCAACCACTATAGAATTAATTATTGTAAAACTTGATGAAGCAAACTATAGTTGGTAGAACCAAATTTTATGAAAGCTCATATGGAAAGAAAATTTTTGTTTTAAATCTACAATAAAAAAATGCATGCTAGAGGCCAATTTAATTATGTCCTGATGGTGGTTGAAATGGATCCAAGAAAATTGTGGCATCGTATTTCATGCAAGATCTTGGGCCTTATATTTTTTTTATTACAAATTTATTTTCTCAGACATGTCAATTAGTAACTTTTCAAAAGGAAAGGAAACTAAGACACTCTATGCAGCATATGGCCAGGCTTAAACTCACTAATGAGGTGAAGGCACCCACTTTTTCCACAACAATCATCTCAACACAGACCAGTGAGAATCTTACATATCTAAAGGTAAATATCAAAATCTAGTATATGTGGTTTCAACAAAGCCTAGAGGTAATGTTACCCACATTTTTGTTTAAGAAAAAAATGGGATAACCAGGGGAGCTATCCCAATTCAATATATGTTGGTAATACCTAAACAAAAATGGGATAACCAAGGGAGCTATCCCAATTCAATATTTGTTGGTAATACATTATGAAACATATCAACTATACTGGCATGGGACCATAGTTCTTGAAGAGTGAGGAAATGTATTATTAGAATGGCTCTAAATTGATAGGTGAATTTGAATGCATGAGAAAGGTAACAACAGATGCTATCATAGGCTCTGATCTCCTCGAAGAGTCCTTTGCAGAATACATATAGTGCATAGGCAAGGAGGGTGATAACACAATAATACAAGGACCAGAGGAGGGATAGTGGATGGGTCAAACCTGTCTGATAGAAGAACTGATCACATGTCAGTAGTACTCCTGTAGAAAGCAGTGAAACAAGGATAAGAGACCTTTCTGAGGTTTGTATTTTTATGGAAACCAGTATTCACAATGTTAGAATTAAGGATTCATCTTGACAAAGATGAGAGGAGTGTAAATTTGTAAGCCTATCTAGGGAGGTCTGTCTCAAATGAAGTCATTAAAGTCCCATCCCATTTCAATGACAATCAGCATCAACCAACTCAAGCTCCCAAACACATGATCACTAGAGTTCAAATAATTTTGGCAGATAGCTAACATGATGGCTATAGGTGCATCTTTTGGAACCCTGTCAGCTACAGAAGTAGAGGCTCAGAAGAGACCTTCAACTGGGCAAGAAAATGTAAATAGGACACCACAGAAATTCTGCCTGCAACCATAAAACAAGTCTTGAACTAACTTTAACTTGAAGGGAGGAAAATAATCTAGATAACAGAGACTAATTTCACAGCAGAAGTTGCCCAAGATCATTAATTGGTGTAAGGTATCTCTCCTGTGTATAATATATATAGCTATGCACACTGGAATTAAAAAGAAAATTAAAGAAGGTGGGGAACCTAAATTTGGGCCAAAATCAGCTTTTGTTGTTGGAAACAACCTTTATTTAAGGTAATTTGTACACATGTGAAATGAAATTTATGATGGGATGACCAGTGCGTGTAAAGTCTTGTGACCATTGCTAAGAGAAATGTTCTCATCCTATGGGGGATTACTTACTGAAGAGTCCATTTATTTGCACAACAGAAACATGGCAGAAATTAGGTGCTCAACCCAGCTTATGAGGACACAGAGGATGAGTTTTCCCACCTTTAAAGGAGCAAGATGAGTTCACTTTGAAGCACTCTACACTTGGAGGAATCTTGAAGGTGTAGTTCTCCCTTTGGTCATTCCTTTGCCTTGCTTTGTGAACCATTTTCTCACTTCATAATGGTTTTGTGACCCTTATAATAAATAGTTTGAAGGTCTATACACCCTTTTAAGGGTCATTTATTAGAGGTACACGAGCCTATATCAAAGAAAAAGGGTTTAGTGCCCGCTTTGAAAGACATTTGGAGGAGGAACTCCCTTGTTTAGTGGAGGATTTGTTACAGTTGTGGGTGAACTTGAAGGTCCTCCTCTCCCACTTGGTCAATGGCATTGGGAGCCCTTGTACCCACCTTGGAGGATAATTTTTGGGTTATATGCCCACTTTAGAGGCTTTTGGTGGGTAGATTTAAAGACTTCTTCCATAAGCTATGATCTTGATGGGCCTTGGGAGGTTGGATGCCATGCCAACAAGCCCTTCATCCCCTTCATTTATGGAGATGGGCACTTTGTGAGGGCTCATTCCCCCTTATCATTGTAAATTTGGCATGAATTCCGCTAAATTCATGTAATTTTTGTTAATTAGTTTTACAAGAGGGCCTTTGCACCTCCTTAAGCTCGAATTAGGGATTTTAGATTATAAAAATAATATTTCACTGCGAGGGAAATTGAGAAACTTCTCTATAAATATAGGTACCTTCCTTTCATTTTCTCATGGTTGGATTTGGGGGAGAAATATCTTAGAAGGTCTAAAATGTCTGTGATTTTTCTCTCTTGCAATTTGGCTATGGATGGAAGAGTTGAGTGACTTCTCTTGGGTGAAATTAGAATGTGTGTGATCTCTTTTCATGGATGCTTATGGTAGAGATCTTGGATGATGCTTGGTGAAGTAAGTTGGTTTATTTAATTTTTCCTGGTATATTGGAATGTGTGTGATTAGGAAAGGCAACTAAAACACTCTATGCAACATTTGGCCAGGCTTAAACTCACAAATGAGGTGAAGGCACCCAATTTTTCCACAAAAATCATCTTAATGCAGACGAGTGAGATAATAATTCATCTTACATATCTAAATGAAAATATGAGAATCTAGTATAAGTGGTTTCAACATAGCCTAGAGTTATTATTACCCACATTTTTGTTTAAGACAAAAATTTGATAACCAGGGGAGCTATCCCAATTAAATATATGTTGATAATACATTATGAAACATATCAGCTATACTAGCATGGGACCATACTTCCTGAAGTGTAAGGAAATGTATTATTAGAATGGCTCTAGTTTGATAGGTGAATTTGAATGCATGAGAAAGGTAACAATAGATGATATCACATTTTCCGATCTCTTGGAAGAGTCCTCTGCAGAATCCATATAGTGCACATGCAAGGAGGGTGATAACATAGTATACAAGGACAAGAAGAGGGATAGTGGATGGGTCAAACATGTCTGATGGAAGAACTATTCACATGTCAGTAGTACTCCTGTAGAGAGAAGTGAAACAAGGATAAGAGACATTTCTGATGTTTGTATTTTTATGGAAACCAATATTTACAATACCAGAATTAAGGATTCATCTTGAAAAAGATGAGAGGAGTGTAAATTTGTAAGCCTATCTAGGGAGGTTTGTCTCGAATGCAGTCATTACAGTCCCACCCTATTTCAATGATACTCTACATCAAGCAACTCAATATCCAAAACACATGATCACTGGAGTTCAAAGAATTTGCGCAGACGGCTAACATGATGGCTATAGGTGCATCTTTTGGAACCTTGTTAGCTGCAGAAGTAGAGGCTCAGAAGAGACCTTGAGTTGGGCATAAAAATGTAAATAGGACACCACAAAAATTATGTTTGCAATCATAAACCAAGTCCTAAAATAACTTGGAACTTGAAGGGAGGAAAATAATACAAAGAACAATGCCGAATTTCATAGCAGAAGTTGCCCAAGAGAATTAATTGGTGTAAGGTCTCTCTCCTGTGTATAATATATATAGGTATGCGCACTGGAATTAAAAAGAAAATTAAAGAAGGGGAAGGGGGGGGGGGTGCAGGGAGAAACCTAAATGTCGGCCAAAATCAGCTTTTTTTCTTGGATCCAACCTTTATTTAAGGTGATTTGTACACGTGAAATGAAATTTATGATGGGCTGACTTGTGCGTGTAAAGTCTTGTGACCGTTGCTAGGAGAAATTTTCTCATCCTATTTGTGATTTCCTATTTAAGAGCCCATTTCTTTGCACAAAAAACAAATGGTAGAGTTGGGGTGCTCAATCCAGCTTATGAGGACCCAGAGGATGAGTTTTCCCACCTTTAAAGGAGCCAAATGAGTTCACCTTGAAGCACTCTACACTTGGAGGAATTTTCAAGGCCTAGTTTTCCCTTTGGTCATTCCCTTGCCTTGAATTTTGAGCCATGGGTCCAATTCATAATGGTTTCGTGACCCTTATAATAAATAGTTGAAGTTCTATACACCATTTGAAGGTTCCATTATTGGAGGTACATGAGCTTATATCAGAGAAAAAGGGTTTAGTGCCCACTTTGAAATATATTTGGAGGTGGAACTCCCTTGTTTAGTGGAGGATTTGTTACAATTGTGGAGGAACTTGAAGGTCCCCCTCTCCCACTTGTTCAATGGCATTGGGAGCCCTTGTACCCACCTTGGAGGAGAATTTTTGGGTTGTCTGCCCACTTTAGAGGCTTTTGGTGGGCCTTAAATAAGCTATGCTATTGATGGGCCTTGGGAGGTTGGATGTCATGTGAAAAAACCCTTCATTCCATTCTTTTGTGGAGGTGGGAACTTTGTGAGGGATCATTCCCCCTGATTATTGTACATGTGGCATGAATTCCCATAAATTCATGAAATTTTCGTTAATTAATTGTACAAGATGGCCTTTGCACCTCCTTAAGCTAGAATTTGGGATTTTATCTTAGAAAAATAATATTTCACTGCAGGGGAAATTGAGCACCTACTCTATAAATATAGGTGCTTTCATTTCATTTTCTCATGGTTGGATTTGGGGGAGAAATCTCTTATAAGGTCTAAAATTTCTGTGATTTTTCTCTGTTACAATTTGGCTAGGGATGGAAGAGTTGAGTGACTTTTATTGGGTGCAATTGGAATGTATGTGATCTCTTTTCATGGATGCTTATGGTAGATATTGGATGATGCTTGGTGAAGTAAGTTGATTTATTTACTTTTTCCTGGTATATTGGAATGTGTGTGATTAGGAAAGGCAACTAAAACACTCTATGCAGCATCTTGCCAAGCTTAAACTCAAAATTTCTCAACAAAGACAGTGACACAAAAGACACTTATCTTTTTTTAGGAAATCCAACAGGGAAAACCTGCCTGCTTGATGTGGCTATTTTATTTATTATTATTGAGCATTTGGATCTATTACAAATATATCTATCTCTCTGAGAAAGTGTTCTGCTTCTCACAAAAATCTCAGCTTAGTACAATTGATCTTGGGCTTCCTTGATCACAACTTGATCTTGATTCCTGCACACAATTGATCCTCTGCTGCCGCCTTGACTTGCTCTGTAAACCCTGCTCTCTTGTCCTTAATCTTGCACACTTGTGGCTTAATACTGCTTATAACACAAGCTCTACATGCAATCAATCTCCTATTCCCTAGTGCTCTTGTTGCTCCTATTTCTTAGGACACAATTCCTGCACTCTCCACAATCAAGGCTCCTCTCACAAACTCGTGAGTTGTATTCTCGCACAAAACTTTGTGCATAAAACAATTTTCCTTTCCTCGTGTCTTGATCCTCTCTTTATAGATTCAATCCATGCTAAATAGTAATTTAGGCTAGTTCATATTTAGAGCTCGAGTTGTTGATTGACGAGTTAACTGAGAGTCACACTCTTTCTCCCTCTAAACAACACTGGAGTTCTTAACTCGTTCGTCCTTCAGTCAAGACTGAAGCCTGAATATGTTCTAACAAAACTAATAATTGTCACCCAATCGTGTAGTTAAACTGATGAAAACTCCTCTTATAACTGAAGCTCCAACTCTATGCATGCTAACTTGATGATTATTCCAGTAAAATGGAAATAACTCATCTTAACTGGAGTCTAACTCATGAGGACAATTCGAGGTTTTCACTGGCTAAGGCACAAG
Source organism: Pinus albicaulis (assembly GCA_034641835.2). Classification (NCBI taxonomy): domain Eukaryota; kingdom Viridiplantae; phylum Streptophyta; class Pinopsida; order Pinales; family Pinaceae; genus Pinus; species Pinus albicaulis. The sequence continues at coordinate 660,728,938 of CM076573.1, read as the reverse complement.
CCAAAAGACCATGCTCACTACATTTTCAACAGTAAATCATTTATTCAAGTTGTTTACTTGAAAAAATACTTGGAGCAACTTACTTATAACAGTCTCTTCTTGAGTTCTTGTGCTTGGATGTGATATTTTCTCCCATTTTGGATTTCTTTCTCAATCTCATGCTATGGGTTCATCTATAGTGTGATCATTATTAAAGTATTATTTTTTTTTTTGTTTGGTTGCATTAGGCTTTGGTGAAATCTTAAAAATCCTTATGATATTCTTAAGCAGTTGTCCAAACAGTTGTGTTTGGACATTGAAATTTTCAATCTTGTGTTGAATTTCTTCTTATGTTTTCCAAGCTCATGGGATAGGTTCATCTCCAGTGTGAGCATTATTAAATTTTTGTTAAGTTTTTTGTTTGGCTGGATTAGGGTTTGCTGAAGTGTTCACCATAGATCTAAAAACTCTTTGAGATCTCAACAGCCGGAGTCATTTATTAATTAGATAAATGTTATTAAATTGGCCCTATTTCCACACAGAAAGTGATAAATAAGCCTTAATGCCACAATTAACTAGAAATTAGAACCAAAACATCCAGAAACTGGGAAAGAGATGGCTAAAATTTAAAAACAATTAAACTGCACAATCTTAAAAGAAGAAAGGAACTTAATAAAGAGAAAATATATAAAAAGGCATACATCCTACCAATATAAAGATAGATTTTCCAACATCGTAATTAAATTTTAGTATGTGCTACGTCTTTTCTATGGTAACCAACCGGCATAAATGTAAAATAATCCAACAATAAACCATCGAAGGGAACATCAACATGCATCCAAAAATCAATTTATAAAATGAAGTTTTCAAAATCCGGCTAAATTTCATAACCCTACATAAACAATAGAGGAGACTAATGACATAGTGGATTACCTGTGTCTAGTATGTAAAGGTCATTGTAATATATCTCTTCAAATTAATTTAGAGCTTTTCCACAACCTCAAAATATAAATACACGGTGATCGATGAGTGCAGCACTGTCCCCCTCACGAGTTGCTGGTCCTTTGCCACTTACATTAGGTTGCACCCATGTATTTTTAGTGGTGCCCAATTCTCTGGATGAGTACTCTGCCTCCTTTTGCTGTAAATTTTCCTCTGCGCGATCCAGTCTCTTGGTATTTCTTTTGTTATTTTTAGGGTTTTCATTACTCTTGGTCCTAGATGAATGAAGAGATAAAATGGCAGACAACAATGTTTTTTATGAAAGGCCATTCACTATGGCGCCCTTTTTATTTTCAGAGAGTTATACAATTGAATATTTATTAATAGTTAAATATATTTTAAACTATGGCGCCCTTTTTAAGATAGTTATACAATTGAGTATTTATTATTAGTTAAGTACATTTTAAATTAATAAATAAGAAAAATAGAATCCTATATATATTGGAGTGTAAATTTTATTTTCATAATTACAAAATTGAATATTTATGATTATTTACATATATTTTATTTTAAATTAATAATACATAATTGGAAAATAGAATCCTCTATAGATTGTTGCCTTAATTTTATTTTTCATATAGTTACAAAATTGGTTAGTTAAGAAATTTGATATTTATGATTATTTATATATATTTTAAATTAATAACACTCAACAGTAAAATATAATTTTATATAAATATGTTTACAATCTTATATAGATTTGTTTTGGCAATTAAAAATAATTTGAGAAGTGAACTTGACAAACGACTTGCTTGGTGGGTAGTAATCATTAATAAAACTACACATTTATAGTTTTAGTTTTACAGAAGTGTCAATGAACACATAAATAATGATGGAAGTAACTCTAGTTAGGTATTCATATCCATTTTTTATGCAAAGATTTACTCAAATTACAGTGGAAATTAAATTATGGTAAATATGGTATTAACTAGAGTATGAGCTATCTTCAAGGATTTTATTTTTGGATAAAATAAAATATGTGAACATGACTAAGTAAACATGGGCTATGAACATGACTAGGAGTTGGGGTTGGTCCACGCTCCTTTGCTCTGTCCACCTCCGCGACAGGTCCTGTGGGTGTGATACGACTAGGGGTCAGGGCTCACTACTTGACCCCTCCTCCCAACGCATCCATACATGTCATTCAAATATAAGTGGCAATCATTATGGTTGAGAACCAGTCGTATGTGAGATGGTAAGGCTTTGGATTTTTTTATGGTAGTCATCGGTTTGATTCCCACCAAGGCCTTTCAACCTTCAACAATTTTTTAGCGAATGTGGAGGCGCCACGTGGTGGCCTCTAGTTGGGCCACGTGGTAGCTTCACATTGGGCCACCAAAATACACTGCAACCAATAAAATTCGGCCAACTCACACTTTAGTAACAAAATTGCAAATTTTCATTTCTAGAGTGACACAATTAAAAATTACTGACATAAATGACAAATTCATATACTTGTTGTACTTAATAATTGTTCTTATATTTTAGTCCTAGACTAAATTAGTCATTTTAGTTAGTCTTTTTTACTTTGGTCACTTATTATCTAGTCATATATTTTAGTCCTGGACTAAATTAGTCATTCTAGTTAGTCGCTTTTAGTTTGGTCACTTGTTATGTAGTCATATATTTTATCCCTAAACTAAATTAGTCATTTAAGTTAGTCATTTTTAGTTCAACCACTTAAAATTTCTCAAATTTAGTAGTAATTCACTTGAAATAATAGTGGTGACTAACTTTTTCGGTCACCTATTCACTAATTTCATCATTTTCTACTAGTGGGTGTTATTGTTTTAGTATTATATCCAAGTCCATTTATGACATGCTATATTATATTTACCATGGAGTCTTATGGTCAACGTGACTTTCATGACTTTCTCCATGAAGTAGAAAATGTGTCATAGGGTTGCAATGCCACCACAATTGCATTGCTCCTAGTTTCTATCCTCCATTTCTCAAAATGTGTCACAAAATTCAGTTACCATGAGATATACTCAAAAAATGTAAATTATATTTTTTTCCCAACTTTTCTTCCTTTAGAATTCATATCTCATAAACATGAGATTTTTAGTCATGTTGTTGGGATCCCCTGCAAGTAGTGATATTATATTATGATGGATTCTCTCTCATACCACATTTCATCCTTCTACATACAATATGATCTTTAATTCAACAAAATATTTGTCAGATCTCATACATACAACCTTTTCTTCACAAAAATTTAGAACATCTTGAACTAAACTAGAATTTATGATACACATCATAATGCTATCACTCCAATTGAATTGAAAAAATTGAAATCAAACTATATTTGCAATGTATATATACATCACATTCATTTTAAGAATTTGATAATTAAATGAAACATTTATTCCACGATCCCAAAGAGCCAAAAATGTGACATGTATATCTTCAAATTCATGATCAATTTAATGTCGAATTTTTTTTCATGCATTACAAAAGTCCTAGTAATATTTCACACTGAAATTTTCTTGCATTAACAATACTCCTTCGGTGTCCATGCAATATATGAATTAGTTTGGAAACAAAAAATACAAATTTAGACTAGAAAATTTCTTACCCAATTCTTTTCATTTACCTTTTTACCTTTGTTTGTCGCTTTCCTTACTTACTTGGCTACCATCAAAAGCATTCTTAGCCAAATTATTTTCAAGGAGTCCAAATGGATTTTAGAGTATCTATTGTTGCAATATCAAATAGTCCCTAAAATGATCTCAACCTCACATATTAGGGATCTCTCTATCAATTCAGCTACTTACAACTTTCAATGAAATTTTGTAAAAGGGAATTTTCATTATGTATCAAATGTACATATTTAAGAAATTCCATCCCTCATATACCCAAACATATGCATACACATTATGTCATGCATGTGCCATACATTTAAACATTCCATGCTATTCATATGTTGTTAATTTTGGAGCAAATTTTCATCCTTATATGTTTTCAATTATTCATGTGACTAGTATCATAAGCCCAAGAATGCACATGTTGATAATTGTAGTAAACAATGCAAGATCACTTTCACATACTTTCCCTATGGATATTCCATGTGACATGGAATCCATTAGGTAAGCTCATTACATTAAGTGTTGGAAAAGTGTTTTTGGGTAACAAGTTGTAGGGATATTTGCAGAAGAGCATCATGTAAGAGGGTACCTCGCAAGAAGTCCAACCACGAGATAACATGTGGAAGTGTGAAGAATAATGAAATTTAATGGGACATTTTTTTAGGTACTCACCAATGGAAATATTAGCTAGCCCATAGTAATAATTTATTAGTAAGTGGTTTTTTATTGGCTTGTGTCCAAATGTAAATCTATAAATAGATTAAGGCCAAGGGGTTAGATATATCTTGAGATGAAGACATAGTCTCACTTGTAATGAATAATGATTTGATAAGGTTGGTGAGACATTATGGAATTGATTGTAATGGAGGTTTCAAAATGATACCAAAAGATCTATTTTTGGCTCATTCTATTTTCTTGTGCAATTTTTAGTGGTTAGTTTATTTTTCTTGGTATTGTTACTTTAAAATGTGTGCATGATTGAATTATGGTATTCATTTCCTTTTTCTAAATAAAAATGATTAACAATAGACTTAATATGAGTAAAGACAGATTAGGGTCCTTGACTCCTTCATCATTATAGAATTGTTAAGTTTCCTATAGTTCCCCCTAGATGCTTCAAGTGAGGCTTCACCTAATTACACATGTTGCCAAAATGGTTGGTGTTTCATGAATATTTGTTGGAAAATTCCCTTGAACCGAGGGTCTTTGCCCTATGCAACAAAAAATGGTTTTGTTGTCAATATTGAGATCTTCAGCTGAAGAGGGTGTAGAGACCTAGACCTAGACCTATACCTATACATGTCAAGGAGGATATAAAATATTTGGTGGAGATGAAAGAATAAGATTTCATTTAGAATAAGACAGAAATCGAGGGATCAGTCCTTAAAAATGGATGCAAACACCTATGTTTTAATGAATTTCCATTAAATATTATTTGTTGAGTTTCTGATCATTTTGGCAGAGTGGTTACAAAGGTTGGCAAAAGAGCATGTAACTTGACTTCCTATTGTACCACTTAGTTGGAACCCAAAATTGATCTAGAGGGTGAACTATATAAGTAACAAGGTTTTTCACAGTGTTGAGTTTTGGTTGAATAGTGCGTTAAAAAGTTATATTATTGAATATTTTGTGGGGAGTATTGATTCATACAATAAAATTGAAAGTTCATTATTTAAGGGATGATGAGGAAGATAGCTAATATCCTTTCCTACATGGATGAAAGTGCTTTTGTGTGATAAAGGGGTTATGCCATTGGAATATGACATTATGAGTGACTAAATTTATTTTTGTTCAATGGGTAGACTAGGGGCTGACCAAAGGATACTTTGAGGGGAAATTAAGGCAAGCTATATAGTAAAACAATAAGTGAAGGGAAAATTATCTAAATATTCCTAGGAATCATAGGGATAAAAGCAGAGAAGATTCTAGAAGAGTATGAGATTGCAAATTGTTCGAAGAAGGAAGCCCGAGAGAGGAGGTAAGCAGAATGTTATGCAATGAGATGATATTTTGGCATAGTGGTGGGATAATTAAGAGGCTTGAATCAAAATGTGTGCCTATAAGATGGACGAGGAAACATATTAATGAAGGTTGGGACCATCGAGAGGTTAGAGAATAACATGAAACCAGCCTAGAACCCACCCTATAGAATATCACATAAAAGATGTAATGAAATTAGAGCAGATAGCCTAAGTAACTACGAGAGAAGGAATAAGCAAGAGAAACATAATCCTAGCTCAGAAAAAGAAGATTCATTTTATTCCAATGACGTTTGTTAGGACATAACCCGTGCCAAACCCATGACCCCATACACTTCTCTAATTCAAGAGGGAAGTCGATCTAACAATTTTCTACATGCATTCTTAATACATGCAAGAAATAAGGATAATATAGTAGTGAAAACATTCAAAGTAGTGGGAGGGAGGGATAGTGTGTCAAAGGTTTATTTGGGAGGAATATCGCTAGGAAATACCACAAAATACATAATGGTCGGTGTTTGCAAGTCATGTTGAATACCCTCCACCAGCCTCCGCAAGTCATGTTGGAGATCCTCCACCAACCTTTACAAGTCATGCTGGAAATTCTACACTAGTCATTGCTAGTCATGCTGGGGTCATTAATGTTTATCAGAAATCTAGGCATAAAATATTTAAACCGAAGTTCCCTTGTAATATTTGTAAGGAAGATCATCTTACTCATTTTTTCCTTGAGATTTCAATGGTACAAAGGTTGCGGTCCAAGTCTATAGGTTCTTCTACTCCCGAACCTGTTATGGTTTCTCATTAGTAATATCGAGCCAGAGTAATCTCTCGCCAATCACACTCCATTTTTAGGGGGTGAAGTGTCTAACAACAGATTCTTCTTGATTTATAGTTCAGAGCCTTCTAGTTTGACGGGAATTTCGGTCTCTTCAACTGTACCCCCTCCAAGTTCTAGGAGTGTTTCCTTTCATTGGGATAGTCTTGATGAGCCTTGTATTCCTTTTGTTGTACCTTTCCAAGTAAGAGTTAAAGTTAATTCCACAAATGTATATCAATTTGAAGTGGATGAACGATCCTCTACAAGTATTATATCCTCCTCAACTTGGAAAGCTTTGGGATCTCCAAAGTTGTTGGAAACTGATAGTCAATTTCTTGCTTATGAGAGAAGACTTGGTGAATCTATGGATGTTATTCCTCAATTTCCTATCACTTTGGGTGGGAAGACGGTCCAAATTTATTTTATGGTGGTTGATCACTCTTTAGACTTTAATATGTTACTTGGGTGTGATTATATCTATGCTATGAAATATTTGGTGTCTTAAATCTTTCATGTGATGTATTTTCCTCATAATGAAAGTATTATCACTATTGATCAACTTGCATCTCATAATTACCATCCTAATTTGAACTTAGTTAAAAATTCCGCTTGGTATGTTCCAAGTGTTCAAGTTGACTCTCCCTTGCCATAGGTGAGCTATGTGGTGTTATGTCCTTAATATTCAATTGCTTCTCAGAAGGATCCATTAGAGAAATTTTGAGGTATAAAATGGACCTCCTAAGAAAAATGTACAACCAAAATAAAATTTATAATAACCAATAGGATTCAAGATGATGATTTCAAGCATGGGGGGTGATTCACCATTTTTGGGCTAAAGAAGTAAAAGGATTAAAAAATAATAAAATAATAAAACTACTTTTTCAACTTGTATTTTCAACTTATCTCCCTAAGGTGTGACTCAAATTTCGAGCTGGATTACTCGTTGGATACAAAATTTAATTCCTCATCCAATGAGTACCCATGTTGCATACTTTTGATGGACCCTACTACATGAAAAATGAGAATTTCTCATTTTTCATGTAGTAAGTTACACTTAAAGTATGGAAAATGGGTACTCCTTGGATGAGGAATCAAATTATGTATCCAATAAGTGTTCCCGCTCGAAAATTTAGTAAACCGATAGGGAGATAAGTTGAAAATACGAGTTGAAAAAGTAGTTTTTTATTTTGTCCCTCTAAAATTTGTTGATGAAGTCTAATCTTATTTTATTATTTCCACTATTCTTTTATAATTTCTTTAGGAGGCCCATTTCAGACCTCAAACTTCCCCTAATTTCATGGAATTATTATTTTCCTTCTCGGGATTTGATCCCTGCATTTGATCAAGTGCCTTCTTCTATGGGTGTATGGGAACCCTTGATTCCCTCTTTTGATCCTTTTAGTTCTCATGATTTCCTTGATGTGGAGTTGCCTTCGGAGGAGGAATTTTTTGAAGCCATGAGTTTTAGCTACCAAAGGAGTCCTTGGTGAGAGTCCTGGAAGGGGCTTTTCCTACCAAACTATTAAGTGTAAACTGTAAGGCTGCGTGTTTCCTTCTACCATATTTTATATATAAGGTATGCATTTTCAAGTTTTGTATTCTATAACACAATATTTTATGGAGTTTCTATATGGGATGTATCAACTTCATTCCTAGTGTTCATGATTATGTCTACAAAACTTTGAAGATTTTTTCCTTTGCATATGCTTATGTTTGATACTATCTCATAGGTATTGGTTCTCAAAACTGGCATATAGGTTAGGTTCTCCACCTACGTTATGCATTATGAGTTTCCTTTTCCATTTTGGCCTTAGGATTGACCCCACCAAGATGTGACACATAACCTTCTTTATTCTTAGAAGTTTCATAACTTATGTTGTAGGGTCCATCCTTTACATGGCCTTCCTAGTTAAATCATTGCTAGCATATGTTGCCCATGCTACAAAAATTGTGTAGGCTTGGGAGTCCTCTTTAGTCCCGCCATGACCTTTGCGATGAAGCTTCATTTTCCTTCTTCTTCATTATCTTTTTTGCTTTATACCTTATATGATCCCTCTTGTTAATTTTTTATGTTGCATTGCATGTTGACTATTTGTATCTTTTGGCCTTAAGTCGGCTTCACCTAGATTCATGTATGAGCTAATTTTTAACCATGTCTTTCTGCAAAATCAACCTTGCAATCACTTAGCATCTACAAGTTGACACATTTTTCCTATGGAAAAAACATTCTTCCAAGTGTCATTTATGAGTTTTGCCACCTTGCATTGAGCATAGGATTGCTCCAACACCAAGAACTAGTGCATCTGTTTCTCGACACTTGTTTTTTTTGGTGTACTATAGGCAATATTTTATTCTTTTTTGAGGCTTTCAATACAAAAATGACAAAAAATTAAATATTTCAAAAGGAGTGGGAATGGGACATTACTCCCATGTTTGATGGAAGCTAGAGTTAGTTGTGTCACCCTTGAACAAAGAACAAAAGGCAATCAATGACCAATAATCAAACCATTTCTCACATGGTTGAATTCAACTCATTTATCCCCGTAGTGTATAAATGTACCATGGTGATCGGTGAAGACCTTGGGTTTGCATCAGCATGCTTTGGCTCATTTGAAAACTCCTTTAGTTTTCTGTGAGTGACACCATCCACCTTATATGTTGTAGTTTATCATAGTGTCATCTTATATGTTTACACCCGAGTTGTGTGCACTAAAATTATTCCACTCTTTATGATTCGGTACTTGGAGATTCAATTTTGAGACTTCAATGATCATATATCTTTCTCAGCATCATTGATTAGTTCTTCTAGTGATACTATGACATGACCTTTACATGTAATTTTTTGAGGTTATGATCATATTATCCACTATGCACTTTGTAGTTTCATTTATGCTCCTATACATATTTCATCCACTCCATAATTGATATGCAGACATGCTTTACTTTCATTGATCATGTGTATACCCGCATGAGACATGAGATTTCTTTCTCATCTCTTCCATTGGTTTTTGGCACACTGAAATGTGGTGAAACCCTCCCAAGTTATCGCATGATTATTCTTATACACTTACTGCATTTCGGCCTTCATGTACCCCTTCTAACCTAATATATTAAGGGGCATCTATTATAGCATCATTTCTCATATTCTTTTACTTGATGCTCTATGTTATGGCATTGGGCAGCCCTTTCACTTCAGACTTGTCCTTTACCTAAAAAACATTAATTTTAATTCCATACATGAATTTTCCCTCTCAAAAGTGCATGCAAGTGTGGGTCAATTTATACCCAACCCATGTATATAATTCAAAATATGAAAAACAAAAATATAAAATTACCTATTTTCTCAGTGGGGTTTACGGGTTACAGGAAGCCTACCTACATGATCATGTGGCCTAATTGTATCCTAACTGAAACAAATATTTTGAGGAGGTATAAATACACCTCATGGGAAGGCCTAAGGAGAGAGAGATAGGTATTGATACTATTTCCATTTAGTCCTTCATCAACGCTCATTTATTCATGTGCCTCCTTCACTTACAAGATTGTGGAAACCCTTGTTTCCCTCATAGAGATGTTCACTCCTCTTATGTGACATTCATTTGTATGCTTAAGGAAGGAGATTGCTGAGGCTTGGGCTAGATGGATCCTGATGACAGTTCTCTTGTAGTCGTGGTTGAATTATGTGGTATTCCTGCACACATCTTTACATACATCAATAAAGAAGTTATGTCTCATTCGTGATGTGGTGAAGTTTATGCTTTATACATGTTTTGATATTGTTATGGTTCATTTCATGTTATTTTTTTATAATCTTACATGATCTAATGGTGACATATAGATCATGATTTCAATTATTGTTAGTATATGTGCTTTTATTGAATGATTTATAGATTTTGAAGCACTAGAAGAAGTAGAGGGTTTGAACCCTCTCAGATTGCCTTGAAACCTAGGACCTATGGTAAGGCCTCTTTTGAAAATTTTACTAGTTTAGGCATTAGGATTGTAAATTTTCTTGCTTCTTGCTATTGTATGCCTCTTTCTCTGTTGTGGCTGTCAACCCAAATCCTAGGGTAATTCATCCTGTAACGCTTTCATTTACCTTTTTACCTTTTTTTCTGCTTTCCTTACTTACTTGGCTACCATCACAAGAATTCTTAGCTAAATTATTTTCAAGGAATCCAAATGGATTTTAGAGTACCTATTGTTGTGATATTAAATAGTCCCTAAAATGATATTAACCTCACATATTAGTGATGATTCTATCAATTCAGTTACTTACAACTTTCAATGAAATTTTGTAAAAGAAAATTTGCATTATGTATCAAATGTACATATTTAAGAAATTCCATCATTAGTATACCCAAACATATGCATACACATTATGTCATGCAGTTGTCATACATTCACACATTCCATACTATTCATATTTTTTTATTTTTGGATCTCATTTTTATCCTCATATGTATTAAATTATTCATGCGACTAGTCTCATAAGCCCAAGAATGCCTATGTTGATAATTGTAGTAAACAATGTAAGATCAATTTCACAGAGTTTCCCTATGGATATTCCATGTGACATGGACTACATTAGGTAACCTCCTGGAATTACATGTTGGCACAGTGTTTTTAAGTAACAAATTTTAGGGATCTATGCACTAGAGCATCATGTAAGAGGGTACCCTCGAGGAAGGGCAACCATGGGATAACATGTGGAATTTTGAATGATAAGGAAATTTAATGGGATATTTTTGTAGGTACTCAAAAATAGAAATATTTACTAGGCCATAGTAATAAGTTATTAGTAAGGGGTTTTTTATTAGTTTGGGTCCAAATGTATATCTATAAATAGATTAAGTCCAAGGGGTAAAATATATCTTGAGATGAAGACATAGTCTCACTTGTAATGCAAATTTATTTGATAGTATTGGTGATCCACTATGGAATTGATTATAATGGAGGATTCCTAGTGATACTAAAAGGTCAATTTTTTTCTCATTCTATTTACTTCTGCAATATTTAATGGCTAGTTTATTTTTCATGATATTTTTAAATTAAAATTTATGCATGATTGAATTATGGTATCCATTTCTTTATATGAATAACAATGTTTAACAATAGGTTGAATATGAGTAAGGATATCTTAGGGTCCTCCACTCCTTCCTCACAATTTAACTCTCACTATTGAACTCTTAAATTTCCTACAGTTTCCACTAGATGCTTGAAGGGAGGATTCACTTACTTACAAGTGTTGTTTAAAGGGTCTATGTCTCATGAAGTTTTGTTGGAAAATTCTCTAGAAGCTAGGGTCTTCACCCTCAAAGGGTTTTTTTTTTTTTTTCAAAATTGAAATCTTGTAAAGGAAGATATAAAATAGCTGGTGGAGATGAAAGAATAAGAATTCATTGTAGAACAAGCTAGAAATCTAGGGAGAAATCCTTAAAAATGGATGAAAATACCTATGTTTTAATGGATTTTCATGAAATATTATTTTTTGAGTTTCTCATCATTTTGGGAGAGTGGTTACAAAGGTTGGTAGAAGACCATGTAAATTGGTTTCCTATTGTAACACTTAGTTGGACCCCCAAATTGATGGTGAACCATGTAAGTAACAAGGTTGCTCACATAGTTGATTTTTGGTTGAATATAATGTAGGAAGGTTATATTATTGAATATTTTGTTGGGCGTCATACAATATAATTGAAAAGGATATATTTAAGGGATGATGAGGAAGATAGCTAAGATTATTTTTTACATGGATAGAGGTGTTTTTGTGTGATAAAGGGTTATTTTTTTGGAATACAATATGAGTGGATACATTTCTCTTTTGTGTGATGAAGAGATTGAGGCTACGAAAGGATGCCTTGAGGGGAAAAAAGGCATGAGATGTAGTAAAAGAACAAGTGAAGGAGAAATGATCTAAATATGCCTAAGAATGATAGGGATAAAAGCGCTTAAGATTTGAGAAGAGAAGAGAATGCACATTGACCCAGGAATATAGCCCAATATAGGAGGTGAGCATAATGCTATGCAATGAGAGAAGATGGTGGGATAATGAAGAGGCTAGCATCAAAATGTGAGCATATAATATTGAGGAGGAAACATATTAATGAAGGTTGTGACCATTGCAAGGTTAGAGAATAAGGTGAAATCAGCCTAGACTTGGCCGTATAGAATATCCCAAAAAAGAGGTAATGACTGATCAAATAGCCTAAGTAACTAGGGGAGAAAGAATAAATAATAATAGGGGATAAGAATATGCATTGTATCTAAGTGACCTTTCTTAGGCCATAATTTTTTACATACATTCTTAATACATACATGAAGTAAACATAGTAGTGAAAACAATCTAGGTAGAGGGAAGGAGGGATAATGCATCAAAAGTTCAGTTGCAAGGAATGTCACTAGAAAATACCACACAAGACATAATGAGTGGTATTTATCCAAAAGGAGAATTCCTATTTTCATGGTACTAATATAGAAGATCCGGAAAAGATTTGTTTGTTTGTGAGGTTGTATTGATTGTTACATAAATATTCAACTCTTATAGATACCATATAAAATGGGCATGGAGAACTGAGAAGTGTGGAGAAGCATCAATTGGCACACTACAAATGTGTGTAATTGGTTTCTTTCATTGTCTAGTTTGTGCAATTTTTTACATGTTGTAGATGATAGAGAAGAGGGAATATGGTCTAGGTAGAGAAAATTAGTTGTCCTTTTTCATTCTAGACTGAAAAGTAGTTGTTATTTTTCATCCTAGAGTAATTCTTGAAAGTATATGAGTTATTTGATTAAAAAGGGAGATAGATGGAATAATGATCTGGTGGAGATAAATATGTTGGTCAAACATATCATTATTGAGTGGACTAGAGACATTGGAAAGAATTTATGGCAATAAGAGTTTGGATCTTTTCTTGAAGTGAATGTGAGTTTTTCTATTTTTTTTAGTGATTCACTATAATTAATTAATCTAGGTAGATAATTTGAAGCCAATTGCATTATATACAAACATATCATAACAAAATATTTGAAAGTAGAGATACCATCCCACAACAATCCTTGGCTAATGTCATTGACAACTCATTACATTATAGGCAAACATATCATAACAAAATATTTGAACAAGTAGAGATACCATCTCACCACAAGCTCGTGCCAATATCATTGACAACTCACAGATAATGAAAAGGAGAGTAGGGAAATGAAAATCAGGGACCATGAGTGTGACTACATTATAGATAAACATATCATAACAAAATATTTGAGAGTAGGAATACCATCCCACCACAAGCCTCTCAAAAATGTCATTGTCAACGCACTACATTATAGACAAACATATCATAACAAAATATTTGAACTAAATAGAAATATTATCCCACAACAAACCCTTGGCCAATGTCATTAATAGAGCACATATAATGAAAAGGAGAGACATGAAATGAAAAGAAGAAACGATTAGTCTGGAAGGGAGCAGAACATTCAAAATAATTTTATCAAAATAAAAATAAAAACACTTATTGTTAGGTCCTTATATTACTAGTATAGTCCCTTATTGTTGTTAGTGTGACACCCTTATTGTTATTATTGTACCCCTCTAACCCCCATATTTTTATTACTGTGCCCTTAAATTATTTTTGTTAGGTCAGCTAGGACTACATTATGGCACCACTAGGATTACATTGTGGCCCCATGGGCTCCTATATATAGAGAGGAGGTTTTGTAATTTGATTCATGTAATGTATTGGAGGTTGCCCCCTCGAAGTGCCTTATTTCAAAGGCGTTGATATCTCTTTTCTTCTATTTTTGGAGCTGGTTTCACAACATTTGGTATCAGAGCTTTGAATTCTAGGATTTCACTGCTCCAAATAGGTCATTGTGGAATTTCCGCTATATCCTTTTTTCTACGAAGTTTCAGAAGCTGAAATTTTTAGGGTGCAAAGAAAAAATTTGGAGGAACATCGTCACAAAATTTTAGAGTTTGGTTTGCAATATTTTTGGAGATATGATCCGTGGAAGTTAGGTCTTTTTGCAAGCTCCTCAATTTAATCTAAATAGGTCATCGTGGCATTTGCGCTATAACTTTTTTTCTACGAGGGTTTAGAATTTGAAATTTTTAGGGCCCAAAACTGAATTCCTGAGGAAACTCTTTGCAAAATTTCAGAGCTTGGTTCACAATATTTTTAGAGAGATGGTCTGTGGAAGGTAGTGCTTTTTCAGGCTCCTGAATTTCATCTCAAAGAGGTGATTGTGGGAAAATTTTCATAACTCACTCTCTGAGCATCGGATTGGAGTGATGTAAAAAGTGGCCGCAAGTACATGGAATATAGTTTGTTTGATATTAATTTCAGATCTAAAAGACGAAACAGTAAGACGTGGCAACTCGTACAAGTTCTCTCTACTGAACCAATCCATAATTAGGTCATTATGGGAGATTGGACATAACTTTGTCTTGAATGATCCAAATCCAGTCAGACCTTAGTGCCGAATTTCAGCTATTAAAGAGCCACAATCACATAGATAATCCAATTTCAATATCGAGCTCCTCAAAAGCAAGAAAAAGGTGTGTATTTTTTTTCCGAATTACATAAGTCTTGCTTGAAGAATCAATTTGAATTGATTCCAAGGGCATATTGTAGAATAGATATTAGTATTGGGTTCTAAAAAATGCCCCATAAAAATAATTCAACACCCATTAAGCCTTCAAAAGGCCCTACTATGACTCATGAGGATTAATAATTGCAACATGATCTATCAAAATTACGAGAGCAAGTGCACCAAATTTCGCTCTTGCAAAGAGCAACAAAAAATGAAATGGAAGTTTTGAAGAAAGGCATGGAAGCAAATATGGATGGTTTGAAGAATAATATGGATGGTTTGAAGAAAGGAGTGGAATCTAAGACAAATGGCATGGAATGTAAGGTGGATGACATGGAAGCTAAGATCAATGAAAAAAAAAAAGAAAAAATGGAAAACACGAAGAATGATCTAAAAATAGACATGGAAGGTTTGACAAAGTTGATACAAGAAATGTTTCCTAATGGTGAAAAGATAGTAGAGGAAACTCATGATGAGAACAAAATAAATGTTAATCGTGACTTCATAAACTCTAATGTTGCTGGGAATAACCACCATATTCCAAAAATGGATATGAGGAAGTTTGATGGAAAGGATCCTATAACATGGATACTACAGATGGAGAAATATTTTGATCTCCATAATGTGCAAAACACACAAAAGGTACGCATTGCAACTTTACGTTTAAAACAAAATACATTTGTATGGTATCGATGGCTTTGCTCCCGTAAAAAAATTGTCACTTGGTCAATTTTTACAGAGGAAATGATAGCACATTATGAGGATACAAAGAGCAACACCTTCTTTAGCCAATTGATAAATCTCAAACAAAGGGGTTTAGTGGGGCAGCACATTGAGGACTTCCAAAAATTGAATATAAGGGTAACTAATATTCCAGAGGAACACGGGATTGATCTCTTCATAGGCACTTTAAAGGATAACATCCAACATGAAGTTCGTGTTTTGGAACCTGATTCATTGGAGAAGGCATTTAGGTTGGCAAGAAAAGTTGAATGTAAAATTATGGCGACAAGGAAGCCTACCACTCAATTCTATAAAGAAGGAAGTGTTGCTACGGCTAGATTTCCACAACCTACAAGGTTGACACCACAACAATTGGAAGAAAAAAGAGCAAAAGGGCTTTGCTACAGTTGTGATAGCAAATACACTAAAGGTCATAAGTGTGTTGAGAAGAAATTATTTTACATAGATTATGAAGAGGAAGAAGAAAATGAACAAGAAGAGGATATACACCAGGAACCAACCCAAGAAGAGGAAGAAATGAGTCTGACCATATCGTGTAATGCATTGGCAGGAATTACCACTCCTCAAACTCTCAAGATAGAAGGACATATCAAGAAAAAAAAGGTAATAGTGTTGATTGATTCAGGTAGCACCCATAATTTTATTCATTGTAAGGTAGCCAAGGAATTGAATTGTTTCCTATACCCAGCACCAGAATGTCAAGTGATGGTTTCAAATGGAGGAACTATAAATTGCTCTGGAAAATGCCATAATATCAAGCTAACCATGGGGGAATATGTAATGAATATTCCAATGCTTTCCATTCCTATGGGAGGTGTTGATGTTGTACTAGGAGTACAATGGTTACAATCTTTGGGGACGGTAGCTTTTAATTTTCAAGAACTTTTCTTGAAATTTTTTTCAGAAGGAAAGGAAGTCAAATTACGGGGTATTGCAGGGAAGCCGGGAAAGATAATAAGCTCTAATTTCATGACAAATATTCTAAAGAAATAACAACGAGGCGTAATTGCACAATTATGCTCACTAGAAGTTCCAACATCAAAATCATCTATTTCTGCAGATCTCCAACAAGTCTTGGACAATCATTCCAAGGTGTTTGAAACTCCCAAAGGACTCCCACCTATTCGTGATCATGATCATGCTATTCATTTGATTCCAGGAAGTGTTCCTCCAAACATCAGGCCTTATAGATATCTTTATGTCCAAAAGAGCGAAATTGAACGTATGATTGCAAAAATGTTAGAGGCGGGTATAATTCAACCTAGTCAAAGTTCTTTCTCTGCTCCTATAGTATTGGTACACAATAAGGATGGATCATGGCGCATGTGTCCGGATTATAGGGAGCTCAATAATCTCACCATTAAATATAAATTTCCCATTCCCTTGACTGATGAATTATTGGATGAATTACATGGAGCAATTTATTTTACCAAGTTGGATCTTCGTTCAGGATATCATCAAATTAGAATGAAGACTGAAGATATTCCAAAAACAACATTTCGAACTCATGAGGGTCATTATGAATTTTTGGTCATGCCTTTTGGCCTTACCAATGGACCTTCTACATTTCAAGGGTTGATGAATTCCATTTTCAAACCCTTCCTTAGAAAATATGTGCTAGTATTTTTTGATGATATACTAATCTACATCAGGTCTTGGAAGGATCATGTTGAACATGTTGACAGGGTGCTCAAACTATTGCAGGAGAAACAATTATATGCAAAAAAATCCAAATGTTTCTTTGGAGTAGAAGAGGTGGAATATCTGGGTCATATTGTATCTCACGAGGGTGTTAAAGTAGACCCTAACAAAATTAAAGCCACTAAGGAATGGAAAGTCCCCACACCATAAATCAGTTGCGTGGATTTCTCGGGTTAACACGGTATTATCGCAAGTTTGTTAAGAATTATGGGAGAATAGCAGCACCTCTAACAACATTATTGAAGAAAGATGCATTTTCATGGACTCCTGAAGCAACTAAGGCCTTTGAACGTCTTAAAGAGGCAATGTGCCTAGCACCGGTCTTAGCTACACCAGACTTTACAAAAAACTTTATTGTGGAATGTGATGCCTCAGGAAATGGAATTGGTGCAGTTTTAATGCAGGAAGGAAGACCCATTGCTTTTGAAAGTCGTCCAATCAAAGGAAAGTATTTACAGAAACCTATTTATGAGAAGGAAATGTTAGAAATAATGCATGCACTAAAGAAATGGAGAACTTACCTAATGGGAAGACACTTCAAGGTAAAAACTGATCATGATAGTCTTAAACACTTTTTGGAACAAAGACTATCTTCAGAAGAGCAGCAAAAATGGGTCACAAAGATGTTGGGTTATGACTTTGAAATAATCTACAAAAAAAGGAAGCTTAATGTTGTTGCAGATGCACTCTCAAGAAAGAATGAAGAGGTGGAAGCATTGCTTTGTGCCATTTCTATTATCCAACCAGATTGGGTAACCGGAGCAAGAGATGAATGGAAGAAGGAAAAAGAAGTATGGACACTCATTCAAAAGTTGCAGCAAGATCCTAGTACATCTGATACATTTAGTTGGAAAAATGATTCTTTATGGTACAAAGATCGCTTATATATTTGTAAGAATTCCCAACTAAAACAAAAGATTATTTTGGAATTTCACACTTCTCCTTTAGGAGGACAATTGGGATTTTTAAAAACTTACCATAGGGTGATGAAAGAATTTTTTTTGGATGCCCTTAAATCTGATATTCAAAAGTTTATGGCGGAATATTTGGTTTGCGAGTAGAATAAATTTGACACAATTAAGACCACGGGACTTCTACAACCCTTATACATTCCAAGTCAACGTTGGGAGGAGATTTCAATGGATTTTATCAGAGGTTTACCTAAGTCCAAAGGAAAGAGTGTCGTCATGGTGATAGTTGATAGACTTACCAAGTATGCACACTTTTGTGCATTATCTCATTCATTTAAAGCAAGTACAGTTTCTACTACATTTAAGGACACTATTCAAAAGCCACATGGAAACCCAAGGGTTATTGTGAGCGACAGAGATCCCATTTTTACTGGAAATTTTTGGACGAAGTTATTTTCTTGTTTGGGTACTCAATTAGCTCATAGCTCATCTTATCATCCTCAATTTAATGGTCAAACTAAGATAGTAAATAAATGTTTGGAAGTATATCTTCGTTGTTTTGTATCTGATAAACAAACACAATGGGTCAAGTGGTTACCTCTCACTGAATGGTGGTATAACACTTCTTTCCATACTGTAGCAAAAATGACCCCATTTATGGCACTTTATGGATATCATCCACCATCCATCACATCATCTTTAAGAGAAAATTCAAAGGTTCAAGTAGTGGAAGATCACATCGAGCATCAACTAAAAGTTCTCCAACTCTTAAAGGATAACCTGAATTTGGCACAAAATCGAAATGAAACAATAGGCACATCAATATCGCAGCCAGAGAAGTTTTGATGTAGGAGACTCGGTATTTTTACGGCTACAACCATACAAACAAATGTCCCTCAAGCAAGCTAAGAAGGATAATAAATTATCCCCAAAGTAATATGGTCCTTACAAGGTGTTGCAAAAGATTGATACTATGGCATACAAATTGGAGCTTCTTGCTTCTTCACGAGTGCATCCGGTTTTCCATGTTTCATGCTTAAAGAAGGTTATAGGTGAAAATCTTCCAGTTCAAACAATATTGCCAGAACTTGATGAGCAAGGAAAAATCATATTGGAACCTGAAGCGGTCATGGAAATCAGAACTCGACAATGAAAATCATATTGGAACCTGAAGGTCATGGAAATCAGAACTCGACAAAGTATCTCATCAAGTGGAAGAACTTACCCACCGAAGATTGTACATGGGAGGATGAGAATTTATATAGAAGCACCCAGAGCTACTCAAGCGTTGAGGACAACACTTTTTTGAAGGGGAAGGGCATGTTAGGTTCCTATATTACTAGTATAGTCCCTTATTGTTATTAGTGTAACTCCCTTATTGTTATTATTGTACCATTTAACCACCATATTTTTATTATTGTGCCCTTAAATTATTATTGTTAGGTCGGCTAGGACTACATTGTGACCCCACTAGGATTACATTGTGGCCCCATGGACTCCTATATATAGAAAGAAGGCTTTGTAATTTTTAACATCCAAGAATTGTTCATTCATGTAATGTATTGGAGGTTTCCCCCTCGAAGTGGCTTATTTATAAGGCGTTGATATCTGTTTCCTTCTATTTTTGGAGTTGGCTTCACAACACTTATGAGATCAAGGATTCAAATAAATTTCAAACATATTTATAAATCCCTATTGGAAGATAAGACGTAATTTGATGATCCTGCTTTAAAAGTGGAGGCTTGAAGGTTTTTCCCTGGACTAGAATGATGATATTCATGAGTTTGGGGTATTTGTGCATTCATCCAATGATATTTCAGAATATTTAGTTTTAGTTATTCAAAATTATGCTTTGATACTCTATGAAGTAAAAGTAAAATTAAAAAAATGAGGAAAATAAACAAAGCATGAAGTAGAGTAATGAGAAAAATAATCCTAACAGAGTGCACAATAATATAAAATAATCCTAACAAATTTTAATTTTATATGAGAAAACATGGTTGTTAGTGTTATGTTTAATAAAACCAAGATTTATGGAGCTTATACCACAACTTTACACAATAAAAACAATATTTTAATGATACCTTCAAAACCTTCACACAACATTTTAAACTACTATTTGAAAACCTTCACAGAACATATTAAACTTCTATTTGAAAGTACTTAAGAAATAGTTGAGCAATTCAATTTCAAATATGTATTGTTCAATAATCTTGATCTAAAGCACAATTTAACAATGCATTTATTAACTATTCCATGGCCCTAGTAATATTTTTTTCATGATTTTAGTTTAAGGATGTTGATTAACAATACAATGCTGAAAAAAAAAATATGCATATTGGTAAAGACCCTAAAACCACACTCTTTGAACTAAAGGTCCATCCAATGACAACCATGGCTGCATGCAAGAAAGAAAAGAACATATGTTAAAATAATAATTATTAGTACTTTAATCCTAGCAAGATCAAATAACTCTCGAAACAATAAAAGCTCTAGAAATTCAAAGCTAGAAAGGCGATGTCCACTTTCATCGTCAACAGCGCAGGTAGACGCGGAGTTGTTATTGAGAATGCAAAGATTAAATGAAATGGAGGGACGAGGAAATGAAATAGAAGGGACGATTAGTGAGCAGGCCATTCAAAATAATTATATCAAAATTAAAACAAAAACTTACGAGATTAAGGTTTGAAATAAATTTAAAACATATTAAACAAAATAGGTGAAAGCAATATTCAAGAGTATAGGGTATTTTACTGTAGGGTATGAGCCCATTCCCCTGAGTGAAATTTGCGGACCTTTCATTTTACTTATTTACTGATTTGACAACAGATTAATTAATTAAATAATAATTATTGTTTAATATGAATAATATATTTTATATTATAATGATAATAAAAATAATTTATTAAATGATATGTTTTTAATGAACTATTAAATAATTTCATATAGCTTTTAAACCACTGTAAACTCATCAATCCTTAAATAAAAAAATATTTCTTAAATATAAATTTAATTTATTAATTTTTTAATAAAAATAAAATATCAAAAAATTATATTATTTAAAAAACAAATTATCATTATATTTAAATAATTGGCATAAAAATATGTAGAGTATATTAAATAAATTTTAATAATCCGTGTTTTAAATTGTATTTTTCAAACTAATATTTTTGAAATATTTTATTAAATTAAATTAACTTATTATTATTTTAAAATTTATCATTCTTGAAAACAAATAACAATATGTAAACTTCAAAGACAACATCATCTCCCTTTTGAGAATAAAAGCCCCATCATTGAATTTAGAGAAAAATTTGAATGTTGAGTCCGCCCAGGAGAAATAGGTTTCCATTGAAGCAAGCTATCTTACTTCCAAACGGAATTCCAATGCAGAAATCCTGAATTTGACTTAGAGTTTGCCAGACATACTTAGTTCAGGGAAGACTGAAATACTGAACCAGACAGATCAACTGCTCACTTGTTCCAGCAGTTATTTTTGCAAACAAGTTTTAGGGTAGCATGCCATTTCTGCGGCACTGTAACCGTAAACTCGCCAATTAAATGATATAGTATATTCAGAATTGTAGTCTTCCCCTCTCGCAGCTGTGCCACCCTCTTTGACCTACGCACCACCATGCTTGTTTTCTCTTGAAATACAACAAAAGATGAAGAATATTGTATACAAAAGATTTATTGAAGAGATCAATATATTTTCATAATCTACTTACAAAGCAGTAATAAAATAATGAAGTATTTGAAATCATAATCATATGAGAATTTGTGTTACCATGCTGTTCCAAACACGACAGGTACACTGGAAAAATTATGAAGTTTTGGAAGAATAATCAGTATTAATATAAGAAAAATTAATCATTATAAAAAATAAAAATTTGTTGAAAGTTGGAGATGATTTTGAATTATTTAACAAATTTATTTTCATTTTAATGAAAAAAATAAACAGAAAAAAAAGTTAATATTACAAGGTATTTGACCTAAGTACTTTGCAACTTCATTCCCAAGAAAATATGAAACTTTACCTTATAAAATATGTCAAGTTTGTACAAACTGTTCTTTTACTTAATTTACAAATTTCTTGAAATATATAACCGTTTTCATGATCATATATATATAGATATATAAATTTAAAATAATAATTTTATGTATATAATTAGTATTTTAAAATATATAATTAGTATTTTATGTATATAATTAGTATTTTAAATAAAACAAAGTCCCATACAAAAATATTTGAGTTTAACTAAACAATAATTAATTTTAAATATTAATAAATATATTTTTATTATAATAATAAGAGAGGTGTTTAAATCCATTTTTGTTTATTTTTAAATATTTTTAAATATTTTTTTTATTATAATAATAAGAGTGGTGTTTCAATCTATCTTTCTGGAATTTCTAGCAGATTTGTTATAATAAAAAATTTTACGGTCAAATTCTTACTTAGTTTGTTTAAATTAGTTTTTTGACTACATATATGAATACAACATCCTAAAAAAAAAAAGAGCCATGAGCTACTTTTATTGTAAAGAATTCACTCCCAAATTTACTATTTCAATGAATTTCTTTAAAGAAAAAAATTAATATAGCGAAGATAAGAGCTCCATAGTGAAACATGTAGTTGGTAAAACATCATGGGTGGAAAGTAAAATTGAGGATTAAAATCACTTCCTATTAAAATGCCATGTGTACACCCACATTAGACGTCATTTCATTTCATTTCATTTCAAAACAAACTAAATAATTAGTTTCTTTAGGTCCAATAGACCAAAGTTTGATCTCAATTGACTTTAACCATCATCATCATAAATATTAACATATATTTAAGTATATCATTAATAGTACTATTATTATTTCCTATTAAATTATTTAAATATTGTTATAATTTTAATTTCTTATTAATCTTTTATTATTTATAAATATGATCAATAATGATTCATGATTTATAAAAGTTTTTTTTCCAAATAAATTACATATAATTTTAAAAATCAATGTGTTTCAATAAATAAATAAGATTTCACATTAATAAAAAAAATATAATACTTTATTCAAATAAAATATTAAAATCATAATTAATATATATATATATATAAATTAAAATTAAAATTAAAATTAACAAAAAAAATTCAATAAAAATTTGAAAACAAAAAATATTGCTTTAGCCTTAAAAATACAAATTAAAATAAAAAAAATAAAAAATAAACATAAACAATCAAAGTAGTTATGAAATCTAATTAAATAAAAGTAAATATATATAAACAATAAAAGTAATTAATTTAAATTTATTACTATATATTATTTATTTCCTTCCTATTTTCTTTTTTATATATTATTATTAATTGTTTTGAGATTTTTAAATCCCATTAGGTATTAACCATTATTATTTTTATTTATATAAAAAAAATCATGTTGAACTTTTTACTTAATTATATTATTTATTTTGCTTTTATCATTTTATTTCTTTTCCTAATATACTTTGCTTTTGATTTTTATTATTATAATTTTTTTTTTAATGGTTATTTTATTTGAGTGCTCAAGATTCCTCCATACATATTTTGGCTCTTATTATTTTAATTTTCAAATAGCCTTAAAATGTGATTTTTTGAAAAGTTTTCTCTTTTATTTTCCAATCTCATTAGGGCAATGATTCATTTAAATCACAAGGTTGAAGGGCGAACTCTTCATAATAGAAGTGTGCTCAGGGTTCTTGAAGGTGTTGAATCCATATATGTAGTCAAAAAATCATTTTAAACACCACAAATAAAGATTTGATCACAATTTTTTCATATCTTTCCGGTGGGAAATCTACTAAAAACTCTTAAACATCACACAAAAAGACAACTCCTTATATTTTTCTCTAAAAGGTCTTTTGATTTTGATTATTTTATTATTGAGTTGTATTTAAAGTGACATCATTAGGCAAGATTGTGCGGCTATCTTAAAAAAAGCCAAGCCACCCAAGAGCAACTTGAGCAAGCCCGAGTTTGAAGCTCTAAAGCCTTAAACAATAATAAGGATATTGTTGTTCTTAAAGCTTAAAAAGGTGGTGCGGTTGTCATCCTTAATAAGCAGGATTATAGGATGAAGATGTTAGATCATTTGGAGAATAGTGGGAGTTATAGGAAACTTCCTAAAATTCCCTTAAAAAAGATCTCCAAATTTTTCAATGATGCTATTAAATCCAGTAGCTCCTTGGGCTCTCTGAGTGTTGATCGAGAGCAATCCTCTTACTCCAAGAATCTATGGTCTTCCTAAAATCCATAAGGATGGTGCCCCCATTCGTCCCATTGTTAATACCATTGGTGGTCCGACTTACCTTCTAGCCAAGTATTTAGTTCATAAACTGAAGCCTCTTGTAGGTCGTAGAGACTCATTTGTTAAAGATTCAGCTTCTTTCGTTAATGAGTTGAAGGGAATTATATTGGATCCTGAGGACATGTTTGTCAGTTTTGATGTCATTTCTCTTTACACCAATATCCCCATAAAAGAGGCTATTGATGTCATTAATCGCATTACTGATCCTGATACGGCCCATTTAGTTGGGATCTTCTTAACCTCCACTTTCTTCAGTTTTGAAGGCGAATTCTATGAGAAAACTTGTGGTGTTGCCATGGGTTCCCCCCTTTCCCTGATTGTTGCTAATTTTTTTATGGAAGACTTTGAATCCAAAGCTCTTTCCTCGGCTCTTTTCCAACCAAAGCTTTGGAAGAGGTTTGTAGATGATACTTGTGTCCTGTGGCCGCATGGCAAAGATAAGTTAGATATTTTCTTTCATCACCTTAATGATCAATCGCTCTCCATAAAATTCACCATGGAACATGAAATAGATGGAAGCATTCCCTTCCTTGATGTTATTATTTCTAAAAAAGATGATGGCTCTTTCTCCCATCAAGTTTTTCGAAAGAAAACTCATACTGAGCAATACCTTCACGCTATTTCGCACCATTTCCCTGCTCAAAAATTAGGTGTCCTAAATACCTTGGCCACAAGGGCATTGAGAATCTCTGATGAGTCTCACCTTGAGGGGGAAAAGTCTCATCTGTTAAGTGTCTTTTGTAAAAATGGTTATAGTAGATCGCAAGGCCTTAAAGCTTTTCTTAAAGCAGCAAAAGGTCCTCTATCTAAAAAGAATAAAGACCCTAGTCAATGGTCCCGCAGTGTGCATCTTCCGTTCATTCAAGGAACCACTGATAAAATTGCGAGGGTCCTTAGGAAGCATAGTGTGTCTTCGTCTTTCAAGCCCCTTAACACGATTCGCATCTCTCTCAAATTGGTTAAAGACCCGATTGACCCTAGGGATGGGAAAGGTGTCTACATCATTCCTTGTTCTTGTGGGATGCCTTACATTGGTGAAACTAATCGATCTATAAATCAAAGAATTTCTGAACATGCTGCTGACATTAAGCATGGAAGATCCCTCTCGTCTGCACTAGCTGAACATGCAGAAAAGACTAACCATCATATTTGCATTGAAGAGGCGAAGGTCATTGCTAGGATTGACCATTTCCATCATCGTAAGTTAAGAGAGGCCTTAGAAATCGAAAAAAGACCCCTTAATCTCAACAGAGATGATGGTTGGAACATCAGTAGGTGTTGGATACCTGACTTATGTCCCTGATTATCTTTTATTTTTGCCCTTTTTTTTTTCTTTAAATTAATTTATATTTATATTTATTTTATCTTTTTATGTTTTTTTTTTTTATTTTTATTTTTTTATTTTATTTATTTTATTTATTTTTTATTTCTATTTTTTATTTTTTATTTTTTTTGTTTGAAATTTTAAAAGTTTGATATTTTATTTTTAGTTTATTTATTTATTTATTTTTATTTTTCTTTTTCTTTTTCTTTTCCTTTTTATTTTTCTTTTTATTTTTTTATTATTTTTTATTTTGCTATTTTTATTTTATTTTATTTATTTATATTTTTAGTGATTTATTTATTTATATTTATTTATTTATTTATCTATTTATTTATTTATTTATTCTTTATTTTTTTTTTTCTTTAGCCTCTCGCTTTAATTAATAAATAAAATTGATATATAAAAAATAAATAAATAAGTAAATAAATAAATATAACTAATAAGTTTATTAATTTATTAACTAAGTGAATAAATTTATTAAATGGTTTAATAGTAGGAGGGAACTAGCCGTTACTAATTAAAAACATTTTAAATTATGAAAAAGTCAAACTAGTTGTTTTCTAAACGGCTAGTTTGTTGGTTCGAAACGCGTCGACAACGTTCCATTATATGTGATTATTACCGAAAGAGATTTTACAATTTTATATGGATCACAAAAGCATAGATTCTAAAAAAGATTTTCTATTTATTTTTTGATCTAATTTGTGTAAAATAAGACCATAATTCATTGAAATCACAAGTTTGATGGGTACACTTTGCACAATCAAAGTTCCCTATGGGTTTTTTCAACGTGTTGAATACATATATGTAGTCAAAAAACCAGTTTGAATAACAAAATTCAAGATTTCACCTCAAATTTTTCTGTTGGTTTCTACCTAGATCTAATGGAAACTCCAAAAATTCTCATTAAAGACAACTCCTTTTACTATATTTCTTCTAAAAATTAATTCATTTGACTTTTCCCCTTATCGTTTAGTTCTATATTACGTGTTGAATACATATATGTAGTCAAAAAACCAATTTGAATAACAAAATTCAAGATTTCAACTCAAATTTTTCTATTGGTTTCTACCTAGATCCAGTGGAAACTCCAAAAGTTCTCATTAAAAGCAACTCCTTTTATTATATTTCTTCTAAAATTAATTCATTTAACTTTTTTCCTTATCGTTTAGTTCTCAATACTCCTCCAAATTTATACACATTGTTGGATTTGATTCTCTTCATCTTTTTATCCCGACCATAAACCACTTTGGCTGATTAAAAATATTTAGTAAATAGTTCAAGGGTTTTGCTTCTATGTGAAAAAAATATTTATTAAATTTTTTAACTCCTTACTTAGGGTCCATTTTCATTAGAGACAACTCCTCAAAGCGTCTTGTAGGAGTCCCATCTTCCAGAAACTTTTTAAGGAAGATGGTTTCAAAAGTACACCAATTTGTAATCCACTCAAGAGCTAGGGATAAGTACCACGAGGAATCCTTCCTCAAATATATATATATATATATGGGAATAACCAAAAGACCACATATTTCTCTTCCACATTCATAAGTCATATATCAAACATGAATTTCTTTATATGATCTTTGGGTGAATCTTTCCTATCTTAATCAAACATCAATAAAAATTTATTCGGGTGCTTAGGTGGGGGATGAGAATCTTTAGGCATTACAATGACATGTTAGGCTAGTCAGGATCTATTGGCTATTATTATGTTAACAATATGTCATCCATGATTTGTAGGAGTTTTAGGTGGAGATTCATATGAAGAAGAGTGGGATTTGGGAGAGTCAGTAGATGGTCAGTGCAGAGATTCAGAAAAAGAATAAAGTGGAGATGATTGAGGTCATAATCCACTTTCCAGATAGTTTCATAATCATTTATTAATAAATTTCACATCACATCCTCAATGGTTGGTAGAATTTCTAATAGAAATAGTTGTAGTTAATGCAAGTTACTGAGCTTCCAAAAAATGTGTTCTATAATTTAAAGAAGACGCGCTTCAGAAATTAGAAATTTACATTATGGATATTCTTTATGTCCTCTATGATATAAAGAGTTCTAAAAACTTTGAAATTAGGCTCACTGCAAGCAATTTTGAGGCAACTTCTAATGTTGATAGTGAAAGAACACTTGAAAATATTTCTAGTGAGATAAGAAAGAAGACTACTAGAGTAGTTGAGCACTAGGAAAGGAAAACAAAACTAGAAACGGTCTCAAAGAAGAAAAATTTTCAGGAGTTGGTTATAGTTATTTTCTAATGTTTGTACTGGATGGTGAACGGGTTGTCTGTTTTTTGGGTAAATAAGATGGGAAAGGAGAAGGAATTTGTGGATTTGGAATCAGATGCAAAGGATATTTTATGGGTATGGAGGATGGATCCTATGATCAAAACGTGGAAAAGGTCACCCTTCCACTGAGGTCTCATGTTGGCACGGATGGGGAGGAAAATATGAGGTGGAGTCGGGTGTAGAGGTTTGCCTCATTGAAAGGGGTTGACTTGAAGGCACAAGTTGCTAGGGGACCTGAAAAACACTGTCGGAAGGTCCTCAAGATGTGCTTGTGATGGAGGCAAAAAATCTCAATCGCTGAGAGGTAAGTCAAAATTGCTCCAAAAGCTCATTTTTACATATTTTTCATTTTGGGGGACTCAAGAATATTTTCTATGGGGTGGGTTTGGAGAAGAAAGCGGGATATAACCCTCGGTTAGGAGTTGGGGGGTTTTTCTAAGACTGTGGGGAAGACTAGGGTGGCAACATGGTTGGATGGACATTGAAACCTAATATCAAGCATTAGGATTGGTACCTAGGATTACAAGTTGTAGTAGTGTTGTATAATGTGTAAACATTCTATGACAGCATTCCCATATACTTTTCATGCATGGAGAGCCATCCGATATACCCAAAGGTACGTGGAGAATGATTATATACACTTACGTACATGGAACAAAATTTCACCCTTGGGATACAACGGTGGAATACAACAACATCTCCTACGTTTAACGACAATCAAACACGCCTCTATCCTAGAGCTATAGATTATTGTGTTAATGTTAGAAATGATCCTTAGGGTGATTCAATAAATTTGAATATTTACTTTTTATTAAGTTTCAGTTTTTGGGCTCACCACGGGTGTCACCTGAATATCCTAAAATGTAAATCTAACATGTGAAAATGGAAATATTTAGCTTTCAACAAAAATCTAGCTAAGGAAGGGAAGAAAAAATCTGTATGGAGCACACAATATGGTACAAACAAGAGGCAAGATGCAATTTCCCTTTCGATGCAAGTGTTCCTATATTAATGCACATGTAAAACCCTAAATGGAAATGAAATTTTTTTCTTTTCGCCACACCATTTTAGAATTAAAGAAAACTAAGATGAAAATGTTTAATCACTGATTCAAATACACCTTTCGGAATGAGGACTAAAACAACAACTCATCCAAGCAGCCAACAACCAAATGAAATGAGTTTGCAAGAAAACAAGTGATAAGAATAAAGAAAAATAAAAACCAATTCTTTCCAAAGGCAAAAAAACACAAACTCAAACCAAATATGGGCTTTAGAGAGACCACAAGGCACTCAAGACTCGGGGAAGTTCAGCTGGAAATAGGTTGATCAAGGAGAGGATCAGAAAAACAGGGGCCAACACAGGTACAGAAGAGGAATTAATGCTTTGCAACGCTGGTACATAGTGGGCCTAGATGAGGTTCAACACTTTGTCAAAGGAAGTGGGGGAGAGTTTCTCCTATGAATGAGGATTCTGAAACAATAATTGCAAAAGAAACTCAATGAAGTAACTTCCTAGATTTTTTCTTGGTTAGATAACACAGAAAAGGTCTGTCAAGGAGGTAATCAAATACAACAGACCAGGAAACCACCAAGGGAGTACTTCGGTCCCAGCGGAGTGGCCAATTTGTTATATGAGATTTATGATTGTGGAAAAAAGTATCTCCAGTAGGTTAGTGGCTAACCTATAACAACAAAAAGACAAGGAACACACTAATTTTCCTTAAAGTAAATAGATTATGGAGTGCAGCCTACCTAGAATATGTCACATGCTTCACTCCTTGTTTAACTTGGACACTCCAATCCTAGCTCCAATTTCCAAAATTAGAACCTTCATAGTAATATAGCACAAGCCTAGAAATTAAGATATCTATACAACATCATCTAAATACTCAATTCAATAGAAAAACATGGTACTGAAATATATGAAATAATAAAATCACATATATGAAAACAAATAATTATTTGAATTAATATAAATGGAAAGAAATTACAATCATAAATAGTAGTTGATCTTGTAGAAGAGCTCCTCCAAGTTGTTTACTTGTCCTTTCCTTATCACAAGGTGCACCTCTAACCACCCTAAAAGAAAGAGATGACAACCTTTCACTAAAGTTGGGATTTATTATATAATTACCAATATAGGGATTTATATCCACATTTGATGGAGGGATAGTATCAAAGGAGGGTGAAAAATACAAATTAGGATAGGATAGTATCTGAATGATTTATCCAAGGTAAATGGTTGTAACAAATTTTGGAAACTCCTAGAAGGGGAAGCATCCAAAATCCTGATCATTCTCTTGTATTTCTAGAACCAACGCAGGTGCAAAGGGGAGCAACCTGCTAGTGATCAACGCTACCCATAGTGGAGAAACCTGTAGGTGAGCACACTCTAGCAAGTATCCAAGGAGAATTGGTTCTAAAACGCACTCAAATGATGTAGTTTAGGGCTGAAACTCTGGGGGATGAAACGAATATTCTTATGTCTTTGTGAAAGATGGTTACAAGGGGGAATAACATGTTGATTCATCCCATTAGGAAGTTCATTGATTGGATGTGACAAAATTGACTATAACAAGGGGGGCGAGGGATGTTCCCTTAAAGGAAAATGTTCTTTGGTGTTCTATAAAGAGGGATTAGAAAAAAAAATTGGGCTTTATATTTATAACTCTTACATCAACAATATATTTTATTTCGAGTCATGAAATGAATTTCCATGTAGTATATGTGGTCTAGTCACCTATAAATTGTATGGAATTCTAACACATTCCTTCCTAGTTGTCTGTTACTTCTAGGGGTGCCCATAGGGAAAAAATATAACTCATTATACTTCTATAAAAAGCCCAATTCCTTTTTTATCCCAATAAGTATGTACATGACTCTTTTAAAACCATATCATTCAATTCTCCGCTTCTTGGAAATCACACACCTTCCAAGTTCACTCATCCCTTTCTTTTCTTCCTCGATCCTTCAAGTTCTCCATTCCATGGAAAGGATTTCTCGCACAAGAATAATATTGATGGATTGCTACATCGAATGTATCCCACTTTCTTACTCTAATAAAATAACAAATGTTTCATAACATAAATCATGGTGATCAATGCATATGACACGGTTCTAGTATCACCACAATGGTTAGTCCCTAGTGCCTTTGGCTCGACTACAGTCTTTCCATGCTACTATGATATTACTCGCAATACATATCATGTATATTTTATAGATAGTTCATAAAATCGCCTATATTATAAGCATACAATTATCACGATATTAATCATAATAATTCTAAATGAAATTAAACCAAAATTTAAACAAGTAATACTTTAAACTAATACTTAAATTTATGATTACTATTTTCCTATATCTCCATAAATAATTTCATTATCAACATTGAACATGCTCTTTTTCCCTCACATCCTTGTGTGTGTGTGGTGATTTCTTTCTCCCATTAGTTACTCACTTTTCCATGCCCAAGAAAACCCCATTCTCGATAGTCTACAAGTCAAAGGTTTTTCTTGCATGGTCCCCCATTAACTACTCACACTTTGAAGCCCAAGAAACTCCCATTCTAGGCAGTGTACTTAGCCATGAGTTTTTATACATGGGGTTATTATTAGAGTATTATATCCAAGTGACTTTATGAAATTATATATTATATATACCATGGAGTCTTATAACCAACTTCCTTTCTAGTAGGCTCCACCACATTACTCATGGACTCTTATGGTCAAGGTGACTTTCATGACTTTCTCCATGAAGTAGAAAATGTGTCATAGGGTTGCAATGCTACCACAATGGCCTTGTTCCTATTTTATATCCTCCATTGTTCAAATTGTGTCACAACATTCAATTCCCATGAGATATACTCAAAAATTTTAAAATATATTTTTACTTCCCCAAATTTTGTTCCTTTAGAATTCATATATCATAAACATGAGACTTTTAGTCACGTTATTGGGATCCCTTGAAAGTGGTGATATTCCATTATGATGGATTCTCTCTCTTACCCAATTTCATCATTTTACATACGATATGATATTTAATTCAACCAAGTATTTTTCAGATCCCATACATACAACCTTTTCATCAGAAAAATTCATAACATCTTGAAGTGAACTAGAATTTATGATACTCATCATAATTTTATCACTCCAATTGAATTCAACAAATTTAAATGAAACTATAATTGTAATGTATACATACATCACAATAATTTTAAGAATTTGATAACAAAATGAAACATTTATTCAATTATCCCAAAGAGCCAAAACTAAGAGATGTATATCTTCAAATTCATGAGCAATTTAATGTTGATTTTTTTTGCATGCATTACAAAAGTCCTAGTAATATTTTCACACTGAAAGTTTCTTGTGTTAACCAAAATCCTTGGGTTTC
This sequence comes from Pinus albicaulis, assembly GCA_034641835.2. Classification (NCBI taxonomy): domain Eukaryota; kingdom Viridiplantae; phylum Streptophyta; class Pinopsida; order Pinales; family Pinaceae; genus Pinus; species Pinus albicaulis. The sequence continues at coordinate 660,696,283 of CM076573.1, read as the reverse complement.
CATGAAATATATGCATTAATTTAGAGAAAAAATATACCAATTGAGCCGAGAAAAATTCTTACCCAACTCCTTTCATTTACGTTTTTACGTTTGTTTTTCCGTTTCCTTACCTGGCTACCATCACAAGAATTATTAGCTAAATTATTTTCAAGGAGTCCAAATGGATTTTAGAGTACCTATTCTTGCAATATTAAATGATCTCAACCTCACATATTAAGGATGATTCTATCAATTCAACTACTTACAACTTTCAATGGAAGTTTGTAAAAAGGAATTTGCATTATGTATCAAATGTACATATTTAAACAATTCGATCATTCATATACCCAAACATATGCATACACATTATTTCATGCATGTGCCATACATTCACACATTCCATGATATTCATAAGTTTTTATTATTGGAGCTAATTTTCATCCTCATGTGTTTTCAATTATTCATGTGACTAGTATCATAAGCCCAAGAATGTGTATCTTTATAATTGTAGTAAAAAATGAAAGATCACCTTCACATAGTTTCCATATGGATATTCCATGTGACATGGAATCCATTATGTAACCTCATTCCATTACGTGTTGGAGTAGTGTTTTTGGGTAATTAATTTTAGGGATCTATGCAGAAGAGCATCATGTTGGAGGGTACAACGCAAGAAGGACAACCATGGGATAAGATGTGGAAGTATTAAGAATAAGGAAATTTAATGGGATATTTTTGTAGGTACTCACCAATATCAATACTTACTTTCCCTTAGTAATAATTAATTAGTAAGGGGTTTTTGATTGGTTTGGGTCCAAATGTAAATCTATAAATAGATTAAGGTCAAGGCATAAGATATATCTTGAGATGAAGACATAGTCTCACCTGTAATGAAAAATGATTTGATAAGGTTGGTGAGCCAGTATGGAAGTGATTGTAATGGAGGTTTATGAAGTGATACTAAAAGATCTATTTTTGGCTCATTCTATTTTCTTGTGTAATGTTTAATGGCTAGTTTATTTTTCATGGTATTGTTACATTAAAATGTATGCATGATTGGATCAGGGTATTCATTTCTTTTTTCTGACTGAAAATGAGTAACAATATACTTAATATGAATAACTATAGATTTGGTTCCTTGATTCCTTCATCACTATAGAACTGTTAAGTTACCTACAGCTCCCCCTAGATGCTTCAAGTGAGGCTTCACCTATTTACAAGCATTGTTGAAATGGTCGATGTTTCATGAAGTTTTGTTGAAAAATTCTCTTCAACCCAGGGTCTTCCCCCCATGCAACAAAAAATGTTTTTTTTTGTCTATATTGAGATCTTCAACTAAAGGGTGTGTAGATACCTAGACCTAGACCTATAAAGGAAGATATACAATAGTTGGTGGAGATGAAAGAATATGAGTTCATGGTAGAACAAGCCAGAAATCGACAAATCAGTGCTTTAAAATAGATGCAAATACATATGTTTTAATGGATTTCCATGAAATATTATTTGTTGAGAATGTGAACATTTTGTCCAAGTGGTTACAAAGGCTGGTATAAGAGCATGTAACTTGGCTTCCTAATGTACCACTTAGATGGACCCCCAAATTCATCTAGAAAGTGAACTATGTAAGTAATAAGGTTTCTCACATAGCTAATTTTTGGTTGCATAGTGTTGGAAGGTTATATTATTGAATATTTTGTGGGGAGTATTGAGTCATAAAATACAATTGAAAGGGATTTATTCAAGAGATGATGAGGGATATAGCTAAGATCCTTTCCTACATGGATAAAATTGTTGTTGTGTGATAAAGGGGTTATGTCATTAGAACTTACAATATAACTGGCTAAATTTCTTTTTGTGGGATGGGGAGACCCAGGCTGACCAAAGGATTCCTTGTGACGAAAAAAAGGTATGGGATGTAGTAAAAGAACAAGTGAAGGGAAAATTATCAAAATATGCTTAGGCATCATAGGGATAAAATAAGAGAATACTCGAGAAGAGTAAGATAATGAACATTGACCCAAGAAGGAAGCCCAATAGAGGAGGTGAGCAGAATGCTATGCAATGAGAGGAGATTTTGGCATAGTGGTGTGATAATTAAGAGGATTTCATCAAAATGTGTGTCTATAATATGGAGGAGGAAACATAGTAATGAAGGTTGGGACCATCGAGAGGTTAGATAATAATGTGAAATCACCCTAGACAACCTTCCCTATAGAATATTTCACAAAATAGGTAATAAAATTAGATGAGATAAGCTAAGTAACAAGGGGAGAAGGAATAAGGAAGAGAAACATAATACTAACCCATGAAAAGAAGATCCATTGTATCATGTGATCTTTCTTAAGCGATAACCTATGCCAAACCCATTACCCCATACACATCTCCAATTCAAGAGGGAAGTCAATCTAACAATTTTCTACATGCTTTCTTAATACATGCAAGAAGTAAGAATACTATAGTAGTGAAAACAATAAAAGTAGCAAGAAGGAGGGATAATGTATCAAAGGTTCATTTGGGAGGAATATCACTAGGAAATACCACAAAATACATAATGGCTAGTGTTTATCAAAACAAATACTTCCTATCTTCATGGTACTAGGATAGAATATCTCCCAACAACATTTGTTTTTTTGTGAGGTTGTATTGATTGTTACATAAATATTCAACTCCTATAGATATCATAAGCAAGGGGCATCTAGAATTGAGTGGTGTGGAGAGGAATCATTTGGCACATTGCAGTGAACCAACTACAATAAGAAATGTTTTGAATTCATTTCTTTCATTTTCTGGTTTGTGAAATTGTTTACATGTTGTAGGTGATAGAGAAGAGATAATTTGCTCTAGGTAGAGAAAATTTGTTGTCCTTTTTCATTCTAGAGTAATTCTTGAAAGCCTATGAGTTATTTTATTGAAAAGGGGGATTGTAGGAATAATGAGCTTGTAAAGTGAAACAGGTTGGTCCCACATATCACTTTTGAGTGGACTATATAGATTGGAAAAAATTTATGGTCATAACAATTTGGATTTATTTTTGAAGTGAATGTGAGTTTTTATTTTATTTTTAGTGATTCACTAAAATTAGCTAATATAAATAGGTAATCAAGTTATAGAAAAAAATATTATAACATGAGATTTGAACTCAGTTACATTGCAAACAAACATATCATAATAGTAGAGATACCATCCCACAACAATCCCCTCACCAATGTCATTGACAAAGCACAGATAATGAAACAGAGAGACAGGAAATGAAATAGAAGGGACCATTCGTGTGGAAGGGAGTAGGCCATTAAAAATAATTTTATCAAAATAGAAATAAAAACACATATGAGATCAACATTTCAAATAAATTTCAAAAATATATATTCTTTTTAAAATGAAAGAAAAATTTTGAAAGTGTCATTCGAAGATATGACATAGCTCTGAGGATCATGCTTTAAGCATGGACGTTTTAAGTTTTTTCCTGGAATCGAATGATGATAATCATGAGTCTGGGGTATCCGTCCATTCATCGGAGTGATATTTCCCTACCTTTTGTTTTAGTTATTAAAACATTAGCTTTGATACTATATGAAGTAAAAGTAAAAAATAATGGAGAATAACAAAGCATGAGGTAGACTAATGAGAAAATAATCATAACAGAGTGCATGATAATATAAATATTAGATTTTAATTTTATGGGAGAAAATAAATTTACAAAATAAAACAGAGGTTGTTGCTAGTGTTATTTGGAGTAAAAACAAGATTTACACAACTCGTACCACAACTTTACACAAGAAAAACAATATTTCATTTATCCTATGAAAACCTCTAGACAACATATTAAACTATTTGAAACTATTTAAGAAATAATTGAGAAATTCAAATATGTATTGTTTAGTAATCTTAATCTAGGGCACAATTTAACAATTCATTTATTAACTATTCCATGGGAATATTAAAAAAAAATCATGATTTTAGTTTGAGGATGTTGATTGATGATACCTTGCTGAAAAATAAATATGTATATTTGCAAAAAACTAGTATAGCTTCCACCACTATAAATATAAATTGGGGTAGTTGAGATTGTTTCCAACCATGTTCACTACTACGGTCAAAGGAAAATAATAGTATTGTTTAGTCAATAAAAGGAGAATGATTTAAACTTTAAATCTTTAAGGGTTTATTTAAATGTGAAATATTCAAGGGTTTTAAAATGAATCTATATGTTAGATGGTATTGGTTGAAAAGGTGGGAAATTATTCAATTCCTATTATTTTTTCATGAGGTCAGAAAGTATTACATTCCAACATCGTTTGTAGTGGGCAACAAACAGACAGCCTTAGCTTTCATAATTCTAGCAACTGGTGATCCTATGAGATGTATATCGTGATCTGGTAGTTTGTGTGGTCACATACCATAAAACCACACTCTATGAAGTAAAGGTCTATCCAATGATTTGAATAGCCCTTGTTGCATGAAAAAATAAAAGAAAACATATATTAAAATAATAATTATTAGTACTTTAACCATAAGAATATTAAATTAAATAGTAAAAGATCAAGAGATTCCAAGGTAGAATTCAATGACTACTTAGGGAGATGTCACACAGTGAGAATCTTTCCAATTTAATCAACAATGCAGGTAGAAGCCAATTTTTTATTGACAATGCAAAGATTAAATGAAATGGAGGGACGGGGGAATGAAACAGAAGGGACGACGTAATATTCCCAATTTTTCATTAGTTAATTGGAATATTAGAGTTCTTACTTTTTCTTACATAGTTGAGTAAATAAAAGGGCGGAGGGACCTGTAAACCCCATAGATGAATGAAGTCCAATTTTTTCGTGTGAATGTGGATTAGTTAGATAGTATATCAGCACTATGGAGTAGTGGAGAAGCTTATTAATGAAGGAAGAGTGGAGATCATGGAGAGATGATCAGGGAGATGATGGAGATAGTAGAGGAATAAAAGTAAGATCATAGATCACTAATGATGCAGTGATGGAGGAAGTGTTTCATTAAATGCACACATGATGGAGGAAGTGGAGAGTAAATGCAGAGATGATGGAGATCATGGAGAGACACTGCAGTCTTCATGGAGGCTAGTGGCCACATGTGCAGCGGAGTTATGAGGTGGGCCAAGGCTAGGGAAGGATCATAACCATAAAAGGAATATGAGGGCATAAAATCAAATCAGTCTTGAATTTGATATTGTATTTTCATTTGACATTTCTTTGCATTCTTCGGGTGTTTAGCTAAGTTTGTTGTGTTGTTTAGCAAACGGGTGTCTCCAAGCGAAGTTCCCACACTTACCCATGGGGGACTTAGAGTGCCTACTCTCGGAAGGTTCTCTTGAGTAGTCATTCATCATCTATCAGTGGTGACACATTCAGCCCCTCTCTACAACACAAACATATTCAGGTTTTTACACATTCATGCTTCAGGGTTTGAGAGGAGGAAGTTATTTTCTATCATTTTAGATAGGAAATCGGTGGAGGGATCATCCTTTCACCTTCTGATTTCATTTTAGTCTTCTTGGATCAGTATTTCTACATCTGGCATTAGGCCATCATTTCTACACCTCCATGCAGTAGCAGTCCCTGGAGGAATTACACATTCTGGCAGTGTAGATCTAGGGGAGGAAGGAAGTTCCAAGTATTTCAGCTTGGAATCCTACGAGGGGTCTCTCCCTCACTTTAGAGAGATCATTTCCATGAGGTGTGAGAATATTTGCAACATACATCAGTAGGCTACAACCGCAGCCTCCCTGACAGCACACTCGAGTCCAAAAGTTGTGCAGTTTTCATCTACAACTTGAGAGGAGAAAGGAGGAGCTAGATCTCAGGCTTCTAGCTTGGGAATTTAGAGAAGGGATCAACCCTTCATGCATTGAGCTGTTGTGTGTATTATTGCAAGATTTTGATCTTCAATTCATGCCATAGATCTTCATACCAAGAAATTTTGTATTACAGGCCCTAGGAGGGTGAGTTTCCAAGGTGTGCCAATCTATAAATCCTTTCTATTTTGGGCTTTTATCATAGAGGCTAGATCTAAAATCTTGGCATCATGTGAGCTCCGAAACAGCCCGATCTACACATTTATTTTTAGCTAGCATTTGAAGTCTTGACATTTTTAGCAAGGACAACATAGTATATCCTCTAGTAGATCAGCATTTTCGCAGTACCTTCATTGAGGGGATTTGAGGGTCACTTTAGCCACCTCCGTTGGCTTGGGTGCTATTATTTTGGAGCATTGTTGTACATTGTATTCCACCTCCTGTTTAATAAAATGAATAAGCTATTATGCATATTTGTATCGTGTATTTAGTTTATTTCCTTATTGATGTAGTTTCCAGCTATTGTGTTTTATATTAGTGTCTTTTCATATTTTGGTATATTACAGTGGTATCAGAGCATGATCTTTGACTCAGCTTGTGGGCACTACATTTCATGACATCACAAGAAGAAGAAAAAAGAAGAGATCTACGATGACAAAGGCATTAAGTTTTTCCACACTTATCTTTAGATCTATGCACGATCTCTCTAAGGAGGTCAAAGAAATGTGAAGGAAGAGGAAAAAAGAGACCTCAGGAAGGTTTCATAATCCCGAAGGTCCAAGCACTTCCTATCAGCAACATAAGAAGCTGGTAATGCAAAGAGCTCCATAACACTCTTCTATGTCCAATTTACTATTTGGAAAGATATTAAGAGGGGGGGGGGGGGGCTGTGAATCAATATTTAGAGAATACTGATAACTTTTCCTTTTTCTTTACTAAATTCCATACACGACTTTAATGAACCCAACTCTTGTATACACGCGAATATACCAACAGAAACTTGCGTACAATAATATAATTTTATTGATAGATAAACTTTGAGAAACAATATTTAACTCAAATTATCATTTATGCATCCATTAGTTAAGAATTAAATATGTGCAGTAACAACAGAATAAATCATCATAGAAGAGCATCACACATGAACACCAAGATTTAAGGTGGAAACCCAATTCGGGGGAAAACCACCGCTATTTTCGTCTCTGTCTTCAATATTTATTGTATGGAAAAATGCTTACAATATTGTACTGATGCAGACTCATATCAATATGTATGCATCTACCTACAGAAGGTTGTAACCTTCTCTCATTCTCTAGCTACTACTGGAAGGGAGCTACGACCCCCTAATCTCGTTTACCAACCACTACTGGAAGGTTGCTTCAACCCCCTGATCAGAACAACATCTTCTACTGGGAGGAAGCTTCTACTTTCGCACTAAAGGCTTCAACCCCCAGAACCAATGCAGATTGCGTTTCATCAGTTTTCATACTGGATCACACAGCGTCAACACAACTCTTCATAAATAAAAACAATAATAGACTTCACCCAATACTTCAATGAAAACAGTGAGATCACTGTAACTAGAATTCAGTAATAACCCATATTTCAGAGTTAGTATGCAAAATCAAACTCAACCTTGAATATTCATTATCTTAAAATGCATACACTACTTTTATTTACTAAACCCGCCTGTATATGCGCTTCACCTCACACCAACCTGCGGTAGATCTATGAATATTGATCTTCCATAATATGGTCAGTCTCAAATCAGATCTGATGATTTCAGTCAGATATCTTTTTAGTGTTGTAGAACCCTGGATCAGTCACACATTATAAAACATATTTACTCACTCATTGATCAAATTTTTACATAATCAACTTAGTATCTTATACAATATTCAAGAAACATAGATCTACATGAAGAATTCATTGATAGACAACAGAAATGCAACAACAATAAACATAAAAACTTTGCAATAAGCTTCAGAAAACCCTGACTTCCATATGCGCCTTTTCTGAGACAAAGACACGTATATACACTCTTTTACCAAGATGAACTAGCATATAGATATGTAAATATCAAATTTTTTGAATGTGTCAGATCTATAGAATGTACTCAGAATTCTTCACTTCACTTCAGCAAACATGTTCCAGATCATAGATCTAATCATCTCTTCAATAGATAATGCAGGAACATAATCATTTCAGGTCTAGAAATCCTAATCCATCATTGTATCCAAGGGAGAATTATATATTCATATCTACCAATAAAACAAAGTTCATTCCCATGTAGGTATACTTCAAAGAGAAGTATTTAGTGATAGCCCTTGCACATGCACACCCTTTGACTATGATATTATTCTCCTTATATAGATTTAACCTTTACCAATACCATGACTCAAAACCACACAACTGCCGATGGTATTCTGGGATGGAATTAAATAGATGACACTGCACTCAATACTATAGGTTAATATCATGCTAATGCCCCCTGGTATCATCTTTTTAGAGTGCAAAAGGCATATGCGACTTAGATCGTTCTTATCTGCGTGTATAATCCATTTGGCCTGTACAAACCTATGTATAGAACCTGCAATGTGAAAATTAACCAATCTTCTAATCGACATTACAAATTTCTTCTGATAGAATACTGAGCTTCTCCATAAGACATATACTTCATCTTTCACTAGAGAGTTTCCATCAGGGACAAGATTTTAAGAGTTAAGAATCATATTTCCAACAATCTCGCCCTTTGGACTTGATGACAACCATGATGGTGTTTGATCACCACAACAGATAGATACATTAAACATAACCATTATCCAAATACCCAAAATACTCTCCCCCTTTGTCATCAAGGGAAAAGGGCACTATTATGACCATGCTCCCCCTAAGGTCATGTTGAATCTCCAGATAGATTTTTCAGACTATAACTCAATCGAGTATGACCTTTCCTATTACCAAGGACCAATACTTACATAAATGATCCAACCAAGTGGAATTACATAATTGACTCAACCACCCAACCAAGTGGGTTTACAAATATGAACAAGTCCTTACATGATTGCATTTAACAATTTACATCATGAGTATCAACATTCCCTTTTCATCAAATTACATAAATGAATTTTCATAAACAAGACCAAAAAATATCAAGAGAGATATCATATATTATAAACCAATCAGAATGCCAACAATGCATACTTTTCAACTAGGTAGGTGCTCCCCCTAAGCTTGTGCATCCTGAACACTTTCAACAACCAATTCATCAAAGCATCTTCATCAAGTTGATAAATATTAGAGAATGATACAGAAAGATGAATAATGGAACAACAACAAAGATTACCCAACAACACCACAACTGTTCCGAATGTTTACCCAGAGAATTTCTATCAAAAAAACCCATACGCGGTTTTATGTATAGAAACTCGCATATATAATCTATTAACCTTTATAATTAGAGAGGTAGAGACAACTCCCAACTTCTCTCTGGTATATTTGAATGCTTCCCTGGGAACATGTTTATTAAATATATCAGCAACTTGTTCTTCGGAGGGAAGATACTCCAATTTAGCCTTTTTTTCAAGCACTTGTTCACACAGTAAGTGATACCTGATAGGAATGTGCATGGTATTTGAATGCATAATAGGATTCTTTGAGATACTAATGACACTTGTATTACCACATAAAATCGACATGGGAGGTGAACATTTGATTTGAATGTCTTATAGAGTTTGCATCATCCAAATGATTTTTGTGCAACATGATGTGGCAGCCACATATTCTACTTCAATTATAGATAAGGCAATAGAACTTTGTTTATTTTTGAGCCAAGATACTAATCGGGGCCCCATATAGAATGCACCACCACTAGTGCTTTTTCGATCATCAACATTTCCAACCCAATCCGCATCTCTGTAAGCATGAGGAGTGAGATGAGCATTCTTTGGATACCATAGACCAAAGTCTTGAGTCCCTTGTAGATATTTGAATATTCTTTTTACAACCTGAAGGTGAGACTCTTTTGGATTAGCTTCGAATCGTCCAAAAATCACAACTACATGCATAATGTCTAGTATTGTCTCAGTTAGATAAAGAGGACTTCCAATCATGGATCTATATTCTAGTTGATTAACCGTGGGAGAATCATCATGAGAACTAAGGTTACATCCAGTTACCATTGGCGTACTCACAGGTTTGCAGTCTTCCATCCCATATTTCTTAATGATTTTCTTAAGATATTTTGCTTGTGATAAAAATATGCCATATGTTGCTTGTTGCACTTGTAGGCCAACAAAAAATGTTAGTTCCCGAAGTAGAGACATTTGAAATTCTTGTTGCATAACAGAAGCAAATTTCTAACTCATGGACTCTTCATTACTTCCAAAAATTATTTCATCAACATATACAACTACAATCAATACTTTATCATTCTCAATTTTTGTGTATAAGTTACTGTCAACATATCCCTTTAAAAAACCTTGTTGATGAATATATTTGTCAAGACGATAGTACCATTGTTGAAGTTTGCAACAAGAAGCAGTGAAAGTGGCATCCAGAAACATCATCCTTGATCCTAACAACAAATAAGCACCTAAACTAGGTGGGGCCCAGACAGGATATTTTTAGGTGTATGCCTATTTTTAGAATGGTGAGCATATTCTAAAATTAGCAGGAGGCTGATTCTGGGTGGTTGAGAAAATTCTATCTTTAGATGAGTTTCTATTTTTAGAATATGGGCAAAGTCTATTTATAGATTTCTAATCTAAAAATAGAATGCATGTCTATTATTATTAGCCCTTAATAATAATTAGAAAATAAATAGTAACTTATTCTCTTGGAGCACTTGATTTCAATGAACAATTGTGGCACATTAGTGGGCTGAAGGAATTATGCAATTCCTAGGGTGGTTGGTGACTCATGCATGGTAGAATTATTTGTAACTAGGTGTGACACAATTCTAAAAGAGTTGGAAGAGTAGTTATGTGAGTTGTTATTTAGTTTAACTCAGTTCAGTGAGTTAAACTTAGTTGTGCTAGTTGTAATTGAACATACACTAGTGAGATATGAGTGAATTAATTATTTCATTAATTCACAAGTAGTGTCTTACTTGCAACTGAAGAAATACAATAGTTAACTACTTGCATGTTAGATGCAGTGGAGACCCAGTGGAGAGATAGGTGAAAGGGTGTGATGGACTATCAGTTGTGACTATAGTGGAGCATTCAATGCATCCACACACACATTGGATATGCATATGAGTATTGCATAGTAAAGGCAAGGGAAATTTTAATTCATTAAGGTTTCTTCTTCAGCAGGGATTGCATAGTGGAGGCAGGCTTTCAGGAGGCAAGAAATTTGTGCATAGATATGCAAATTTCTGCATGACAATGTGTGACGATTGTATATTGTACTGAGAGCTCTATAAGCTGAGATTTGTATGAGATATATGAGATTGTTACGTGTTCCATTGATATACATAATATATGATAGTTGGGGATTTTTAGCTTTAATATTTCATGGGAAAACTTATTGTTATCTACGCTTGATTTTTCTTCATGTGTTCACAATTGGCAATTTAATTTCCACAAAGAATTAAGTTGAAGGATTATGTATTTAACATAAGGATTAAATTTTTAGATCATGATAATATGATAATATAAATGCATATTGTATTAAATTTATACTTGGTATCAGAGCAGAAGAGATTGCAATAGTGAATCAGTGTTGAGTTTTGTGGTGGAACAATTTGAATTTGCTGCACGAATTTCTTAGTGCGACAGTTGAGTAAACATCGAAATGGATTTCAATGGCTTGTGGTTGGAGTTTTCACTCTAGGGTAGCTCAAAATACATTCCATGGAAGGATAGGATGGAAGCGGTTCTTGAAGATAATGTCTTGAAGGAATTCATCAAGAAATATTCTCCTAATCTTACTTCGATAGATGTTGCAGTACTTGACGCATGGAAAAATAAAGTAGCAAGGATGAGGAGGATTGTTTTGGAAGATGTGAAAGACCATATTTTGTCAAGCCTTAATGGGAAATCACTCCATATGCTATGTGGAAGGATCTGACAGATATTTTCCAAAGTAGCAATGACCATAGGATATTAGCGCTGAAGGATAAACTTAGAAAAATCAAAATGGAGAAGAACGAAACTATACTGGTATACTTAAAAAAGTTTGTCCAATGCAGGGATGAGCTTGGGAGTGTAGGAGTAAGTGTTGCAAATGATGATTTGGTGATATTGGCTCTCTTTTGACTTCCAAAGAGTTGGCACAGTTATGAAGACTCTGTCAATGGAAGGGAAAAATGACCGGATTGGGAGCGACTTTGGTCAGATCTAGTGTAGGAGGAGATAAGGCGAAACACCAGGGATGACTCTTCATCAAAGCATGATGATGAAGAGGAATATTATTTGGCTTATAAGGTGAAGAAGAATAAGGGGAATAAATTCCATTCTAGATCTGAGGCCGGAGAAGATGGCAAGGAGCACAACATGTCCAAAGTGAAGTGTTTTCACTATCACGAGTTTGGACATATTGCCACAAATTTTCCACATAAGAAGAAGAACAAGATGGTTGCTAGATCTGCAGTCGGTGAGGTTCTTTCCTTGAAATTTGAGCTTGACTTTTCATTTATCACATGCATGGTTTCTAGTGCATTGGGGTTGGGGTGGTACTTTGATAGTGGTGCTTCCTTTCACATCACGGGATATGAGAAATTGTTCAATGACTTGGTGAGAAAGATATCTAGATGCATGTTGAGTTGGGCGACGATGGAAAATATAATGTGATTGGAATTGGTACCATTACCTTTCAGAGGGAATCAGGTAAAATATTTCTTTTAAAATTTGTTGTGCATGTTCCAGATTTAAAGAAGAATTTAATCTCAGTCGCAATGTTAAAGGATAGAGGCTATGATGTTGTCTTTAGTGAAGGGAAAGTGTTCCTGTGACACAAAGAAATAGGGCAAGCCAAGAAGGTTGGGATTTGAGTTAAGAATCTCTAAATAATTGAGGTAGATGGGATTTCTACAGAGCTTCCTACTATTGGTAAGTGCGAGAAAGCCATGCAATTGAAGCTTGAGAGGGAGCATGATTTGCATACAGGTAAAAGTGAACCTTGGGAGGTGGAGAAGCCACAAGATGAGGATCATGGAGTGGGAGCAACCACTAATGTAGAGAAATTTTGTGCCAGATGGGTAGAGGGAGTGCATGCGACTATAACACCAGGTAAGAGGTGGGGTGACATGCATGAATAATCCCAAGAGGAGATTTCCGGGTAGGATTCATTGAGATGGTGTGGATCTCATGAATTGAACCTGGCTACGAGGTACCCACAGAGCAATGGTAGCGTGACCAGCTGGATTGATATAATCAGATCAAAGTGATAGTGTTAGATACTAGAGTGCAGTTTAGAGTAGGCAGCAAGTGCATAGTGCAAGGATGCAGGTGTTAGCAGCGAAGTGGTTTTTGAAGAAATGTGCAGTAACTAAGAAGAAGTCAGAAGACTATGATGACAAATGCATTATATTGATTGAGTTTTTTGGAGGCTATTCAGTTTCGGAAGTGTTGCATGCAAGTGTTGTAGGGGAATGCATGGAGTTGCATGTCACCTGCAAAGATAGTCCTTTCTTTTTGAGAGGGAGTGTTGAATTTTGTGACAAGAAATAATGAAAGTGGAATCTGGAAACATCATCCTTGATCCTAGTGAAAAATAAGAACCTAAACAAGGTGGGGCCTACACAGGTTATTTTTATGTGTATGTCTATTTTTAGAATGGTGAGAATATTCTAAAATTAACAGGAGGCTGATTCTAGATGGTTGAGAAAATTCTATCTTTAGATGAGTTTCTATTTTTAGAATATGGTCAAAGTATATTTATAGATCGCTAATCTAAAAATAGAATGCATGTCAATTATTATTAGCCCTTAATAATAATCAGACAATAAATAGTAACTTATTCTCTTGGAGCACTTGATTTCAGTGAACATATGTGGCACATCAGTGGGCTAAAGTAATTACGCAATTCCTAGGGTGGTTGGTGACTCATGCATGGTAGACATAGTTGTAACTGGGTGTGACATAGCTGTAACAAAGTTGGAAGAGTAGTTATGGAGGTTGTTATTTAGTTTAACTCAGTTTAGTGAGTTAAACTCAGTTGTCCTAGTGGTAATTGAACATATACTAGTGAGAGATCCATGAATTAATTATTTAATTAATTCACAAGTAGTGTCTTACTTGAAACTGAAGAAATAAAATAGTTAACTACTTGCATGTTAGATCCAGTGGAGACCAATTAGAGAGATAGGTGAAAGGGTGTGATGGACTATTAGTTGTGACTATAGCAGAGCATTCAATGCATCCACACACACATTGGAGATGCCTATGAGTATTGCATAGTAAATGCAAGGTAAAGCCGAATTCATTTAGGGTTCTTTTTCAACAAGGATTTCACAGTGGAAGTAGGTTGTCAAGAGGCAAGAAATTGGTGCATAGATATGCAAATTTCTACATGACAGTGTGTGATGATTATATATAGTACTGAGAGCTCTAGGAGCTAAGATTTGTATGACATATATCAGATTGTTACATGTTCCATTGACATACGTAATATATTATAGTTGGGTTTTTTAGCTTTAATATTTCCAGGTAAAACATCTTGTTATGTGTGCTTGATTTTTCTTCATGTGTTTGCAATTGACGATTTAATTTCCGCAAATAATTAAGTGGAAGGATTTTGTATTTAACATAAGGATTAAATTGTTAGATCAGGACAATCCAGTAATATACATGCATATTGTATTAAATTTATACAACCATGCCATAGGAGCTTGTTTCAGACCATATAAAGCCTTTTTAAGTTTGAAAACAAGTTTTTCATCATTTCCCAGAATGAATCCTTCTGGTTGTTCTATATAAACTTCTTCTTCTATATCACCATTGAGGAAAGAAGATTTAACATCCATTTGATAAGCTTTGAATTGTTGAAAGCTTCAAAAAACAATAAACATTCTTATGTCTTCAAGTCTAGCTACAGGAGAAAAATTTTCTTCAAATTCTATACATTCTTGTTGAGCAAACCCTTTACAAACAACTCTAGCTTTGTTTCTAATAACATCTCCATTTTCATTTAAATTATTTTTGAATATCCCTTTTGTTCCAATAATACTTTTATCATGAGGTCTTGGAACCAGTTCCCAAGTATGATTCTTTTCAATCTGATCAAGTTCTTAATTCATGGCATGAATCCAACATTCATCTTTACTAGCTTGATTTACATTATGTGGTTCAATAGTGGATAAGAATTGCAGATAGCTAGGGGATCCTACAAGAGTTCTTCTTGTTTGGACACTTGATCCCATTTCTCCCAAAATTTGAGATTATGGATGATTCTTTTAAACATACTTGGACGGAACTTTTTCAGATAGATCTTCTTCTAGTGCTTCATTGGGTTCACCTTCTATAATGTTGCTATTTGATGAGGGAAAATATACATCATCATCATCTTCATTTGTTGTTGTTATTTCCTTTTCAGGAGATAAGAGCTACTCGTCAATTACAACATCAATAAATTCAACAATATTCCAAAGTATTTTATTGTAACACGTATATGCTTTACTTCTTGAAGAGTAACCAAGAAATATTCCTTCATCTGCTCTAGGTTCAAACTTACCAGGTTTTTCATCATTTTTCTTGATAAAAAATTTTCTTTCCAAAAACTCTAAAATGCTTTACAGTGGGAAGATTTCCATACTAGAGTTCATAAGGATTTTTATCACTGTTTACTCGAACATGAGCCTTGTTAAGAATATTTACTGTTGTATGTGCTGGTTCTTCCCAAAAGGTATTGGGAGTTCCAAATTCATCAAGCATAGCCTCAGCCATTTTTTGAACTATTCTATTCATCCTTTCTACCACGCCATTTTGTTGTGGGGTTCTAGCTACAGAAAACTATCTTTTTATGCCATGATGTTGATAGAAATCAAAGAATTCATCTTATATATATTCTCCTCCCTGATCAGATCTAAGACATTTGATTTTTAGATCTAATTCATTTTCAACCAAAGCTTTGAAGACCTTAAATTTTTTAAATTCTTCATCTTTATGTTTTAGTAACCCAATCCAACACATTCTAGAGAAGTCATCAATAAATAAAATATAGTATTATTCTCCAGGAGGTGAATTTTTCCTTATAGGACCACATAGATCAGTATGTATAAGTTCAAGAGGCTTATTTGATTATCCTTATTTAACATTGACTTGCACCCTAGTTTTCTTACCAAATTGGCATTATTTGCATATGGTACTTTTAGGTAGAGTGATGTTGGGAAGATCACGAACAACTTTGAGTCTCCTGGATTTGCTTATTTGAGAAAAGCTCAAATGCCCCAACCTTCTATGCCATAACCATTTTTCTGAAGATTTACCTAGGTAGCATTGTTCTTGGACACCTTTCAATACATAAAGATTACTTGGTGCTCTAGTTCCTTTTATTACTATTTTTATTGTGTCAAGTTCACATACTACGCATTCTTTTGAACTAAAGACAAATTCATTTCCTTGATCACACATTTAACTCACATTTAATAGGTTATGCTTTAATCCATCAACATAGATAACATTTTTAGCTTTCACCTTTTATTTAATAAAAATATCACCTCTTCCTTTAATGGCAGCGGGAGAGTCATTTCCAAAGGTAACATTCTTTTCTTTCTCTAGAGAATTGTATGAAAGAAGTTTATTTTTATCACCTTTCATGTGTTTTGAGCATCCACTATCAATTTACCATTTATTTTCTTCCCCTTCTGCAAATAAAGCTATGCCACATCTTTCAACCTGTAACTCCTTCTTCTTCCATACGTTGGAATTTGAAGGTATATATTCTTTTGGTAGAAGTTTTCTCCTGCATTCAGAGTCTTCATGTCCAAAGTTATTGCAATAAGCACATTCAATTTCATTTTGAACAGGAGAAAAGTTTTTATAAGTATTCTTCTTTATTACAGTCTAATTTATTTTCTTTCTTGCTTCTCTGGTCATGATGGTTTTGTATGCAACACATTGAGCAGCTTTATGTCCAAAATGATGACATGAGAAAAAGTGTCCATTAAAGAAGAAATTTATGCTATCATGAAACCTTCTATTTATGCTTACTTGCTGATTGATATTTCTATTATTGTTGTTTCTTGTATTGAAGTGGTCATGATTTACCTATGTAGTATCTCTTTTCTTTTGTTGAGTGACAAAATGTTGCTGGCTAGCTTTAGCTGTATTTAGATAGCTTGGTGTTGAAGACTGAGATGATTCTCCAATATATCCAAGACTTGTTTTTATAACAGGAGAGCATTGTACCTTGATAATTTCATCTAAGGTTTCAGATCCTTTAGCAAATCTAAGATTTAAAGTTTTCACTTTCTGAATTTCCTTTCTTAGACTTACTATTTCACATTCTAATTTATCATTATGCTTCTCCTTTTCTATAAGCTGATTCTTTAAAGTATCTATGGAAATTTTGTTTTCTTCCAAACATATTTTGAGATGATTTGTTTCTTAAAGAAAATCATTTTCTTATAATGCATCCATAAAAGTATCTTTAGACTCACTGTAGTAATTTTCAAAAGCCATGAGTAGTGTAATATCTTGATCAAGTTCTCCTTCTCCACTATTTGATAGACCATCACTATTTTCATGAGTATAATATATTTTTCTATTGATAAACCATTTCTTATTTCCATTAGCCACTTCCTTTCCCTTTTCATGACTATCTTTATGGGGAAATTTAGTAGCATAATGACCAACTCTTCCATAAGTGAAAAATTTAAAGGAAGCTTACCTCTGAAACTTCTAGTGCCAAGTTGTAGCTTCTTTAAAAAATTAATCTCATCTTCTTCTGAAACATACCTTGATCCTTCTTGTTCTTCTACCTTCTTTCCTTTTGTAGTAGCTTTGAAGACAACTTATTTGACATTATATGGACCTCCTTTTCTCATTTCACAAGCATTCAAAATCCCATGAAGTTGAACAATAGTAAGATTTTGTAGATCCTTCTCGTCTTCAATAGCAAACACTTTTGACTCGAATTAGGGAGTTAGAGATCTTAAAACCTTTACTACCAGAGTAGTGCCAGTTATGGTTTCACCCATATTTCTCATACAATTTACAATATCATCTAGACGTAAAAAGAAATTGGCAATACTTTTCTCATTATGAATTGATTTTTTCATATTGAATTCTGAGAGTTTGGATTTTGGCACTTTTTACCTTGGCATAACCTTCATAGCTTAGAATTATTTTGTCTGATATCTCCTTTGTTTTATTCAACTGTACGACCTTGAAAAATTCCGATTCAATCAAACTTCCCAATAATGCATTGATCGCCTTTGCATTGGTTTCATAGTTCTTTCTTTCTACTGCATCTATTGGAACTGAAGTTGGATTTTGATAACTTCCTTCAACTATAGCCCATACATCTACTCTAAGAGGCTGAAGATAGAATATTTTCCTTGTCTTCCAGAAGATTAAATTGTTTTCGTTGAATAAAGGAGGCCTAATAGATATTGTCCCATCTTGACTTCTGATCTTAGATGATCTTCCTTCTAGCAATTGCGCTTCTTCAAAAGAACCTGCTGTGATACCAATTGTTGGGAAAGATACTGGGGGGGGGGGTGATTTAGTATTTAGAGCTTACTAATAACTTTTCCTTTTCTTTACTGAATTCCATACGCAAATTTAATGAACGCAAATCATCTATACACGTGAATATACCAACATAAACTTGCATATACTGATATAATTTTATTGTTAGATAAACTTTCAGAAACAATATTTAACTCATCTTATCAGTTATTCATCTGTTAGTTAAGTAGTAAATATGTGCAGTAACAATAGAATAAATCATCACATAAGAGCATCACACATGAACACTAATATTTAAGGTGGAAACCCAATTCGGGAGAAAACCACCGCTGCTATCTTCTCTATCTTCAATATTTATTATATGGAAAACTGCTTACAATATTATAATGATGCAGACTCATTTAAGTATGTAGGCATCTAGTTGCAGAAGTCTGAAACCTTCTCTCATTCCCCGGCTGCTACCAGAAGGGAGCTACAACCCCTTAATCTTGTTTACCAGCCACTACTGGAAGGGAGCTTCGACCCCCTAATCAGAACACCAGCTTTCCACATTGAAGGATTCAACCCTCAGAACCACTACAGACCATGTTTCATCAACTTTTATACTGGATCACACAAATTCAACACAAATATTCATAAAGAAAAATAATAATAGACAACCCAATACTTCAATCAGAACAGTGAGATCATTGTAACTAGAACCCATTAATAACCCAAATTTTAGAGTCAGTATGAAGAATCGAACTCAACTGGGAACATTCATTATCTTAAAATTCATACGCTACTTTTCTTACCGAGCCCATGTGTATACACGCTTTCTGTCACACCAACCTGTGTATAGATCTATGAATACTGATCTTCCAGAATATGGTCAGTCTCCGATCTAGATCTGAGGCTTTTGGTCAGATATCTATTCAATATTTTGGAACCCTTAATCAGTCAGACATCATAAAACATATTTACTCACTCATTGATCATGTTTTTACATAATCAACTTAGCAGCATATACAACATTCAAGCAACCTCTTGTGAAACCAGTTCAAAGAATAGAAGAAAAGAGAGATCAATGCCTTAGAAATAAACCACTTCGAGGTGGAAACCTCCAATACATTACATAAATCAACAACTCTTGGATGATACAAATGACAAAACCTCCTTTCTATATATAGGAGTCCATGGGGCCACAATGTAATCCTAGTGGGGCCATAATGTAATCCTAGCCCACCTAACAATAATAATGTAAGGGCACAATAATGACAATATGGGGGTTACAGGGGTACAACAATAACAATAAGGGGTGCTACACTAACACAATAAGGGACTACACTAGTAATATAGGGACCTAACATGCCCCTTTCATTCAAACAAGTGTTTTCCTCAATGCTTGATTATTTTTTCATGCTTCTATATAAAATTCTCATGCTCCCATGTGGAATCTGCTACAGTAAAGTTCCTCCACTTGTTGAGATACTCAAAAATTGATCGTACTTGTCGAGTTCTTGTTTCTGTGACTGCTTCAGAAATTCTTTCGATGTGATGTTGATCTTCATGTTGTTTCATTTCATTCTGCACCAAAGTTAGGTTATCTTTTTAGAGTTGGAGAACTTGTTGTTGATGGTCGATGTGATATTCCACTACTTTATCATCCATATTATCTTTTATTTTATCCTTTAAACCATCCAACTCAGCCTCCATTTCTTCTTTTAAACCATCTATGTCATCTTCGGTTGCTCTTCATGTGTAATAGTATAGATTTATAAGGGCTTAATGGGTATGGAATTATTGTTTGGAGTCATTATATAACCCAAAACTGATAAAAAATCTTCAATATGCCCTTGGAATCACTTCAAACTTATTTTTTTACACAAGACTTATGCAATTCGAAAAAAAATACACACCTTTTTCTTACTTTTGAGGAGCTCAATATTGAAACTGAATTATCTCTATGATTATGGATCTTCAATATCTGAAATTTGGCCCTGAGGTAACCCTCTGAATCCTCTTTTGAATGCCACAAGTTTGACCTGATTTGGATTCTTGAAGGAAAAGTTGTGTCCAATCTCCTACGATGACCTAATTATGGACTGGTTCAGTAGAGCAAACTTGTACGACTTTCCATGTGTCACTGTTTCCTCCTTTGTCTCTAAAATTGATAGAAAAGAAGCTACTATCCATGTAATTGTGGCTACTTTTTACAGAATTGAAATCTGATGCTCAGAGAGAGAGTTATGAATATTTTCCCACGATCACCTCTTTGACATGAAATTTGGGAGCCTGAAAAAGACCTAACTTCCACAGACCATATCTCTGAAAATATTGTGAACCAAGATCTAAAATTTTGCGAAGAAGGATTTTCGCTTTGCACTATAAAAATTTCAGCTTCTGAAACTTCATATAAAACAAGTTATAGTGAAAATTCCATGATGACCTATTTGGAGCAGCGAAACTCTAGAATCCGAATCTCTGATACCAAATTTTATGAAACTAGTTCCAAAAATAGAAGAAAAGAGAGATCAGTGCCTTAGAAATCAACCACTTCGAGGTGGAAACCTCAAATAAATTACGTAAATGAAAAATTCTTGGATGATCCAAATGACAAAATCTCATTTCTATATATAGGATTCCATGGGGCAAGAATGTTATCCTAGTGGGGTCACAATGTAATCATATCCGACCTAACAATAATAATGTAAGGGCACAGTAATAACAATATGGGGGTTACAGGGGTACAAAAATAACAATAATGCGGGGCTACACTAACATAATAAGGGACTACACTAGTAATATAGGGACCTAACCCAACCCAGATCTACATGAAGACTTCATGGATAGACAGTAGAAATACAATGGCAATAAAAAGAAAACCTCTGCAATAAGCTTCAGAAAACCCTGACTTCCATACATGCCTTTTATGAGACAAATCTGCGTATATACACTCTTTTACCAAGATGAACTAGCATATATGTTTTTAAATATCATCTTTATAGAATGTGACACATCTATAGAACTTACCCATATTTCTTCACTTCACTTCAACAAAAATGTGCCAGATCACAGATCTAATCATCTTTTCAATAGATCATGCAGGAACATAGTCATTTCAGGTCTAGAAATCCTGATCCATCATTGCATCCAAGGGTGCATCATAGATTCAAATCTACCAATAAAAAAAAATTCATCCCCATGCAGGTATACTTCAAAGAGAAGTATTCAGTGAAAATCCTTACACATGCACACCCCTACACTATGATATTCTTCTCCTTATATATATTTAGCCTTTACCAATACTTGGAGTCAAAACCACACAACTTCCAATGGTATTCTTGGACAGAATCAAATAGATGACACATCGCTCAATATTTTGGGATAATACCATGGTAATGAAACCTAGTATCATATTTTTAGAGCGCAAAAGGCATACAGGACTTGGATCGTTCTTATCTGTGTGTATATGTGACTTGGCCTGTACAAACTGACGTATAGAACCTGCAATATGAAAATTAACTAATATTCTGCTGGACACTACACATTTCTTATGATAGACTACTGAGATTCTCCAGAAGACATATACTTCATATTTTACCAGAGAGTTCCCTTCAATGACAAGATATTAAGACTTAAGAATCCTATTTCCAACATTCTCCCCCTTTGGACTTGATGGCAACCATGATGGTGTTTTATCACCACAACAGATAGATACATTAAACATAACCATTATTCAAACACCCAAAATACTCTCCCCTTTGTTATCAACTTCAAAGGGCACTATTGTTACCATGCTTCCCCTAAGGTCATGCTGAATCTCCAGACATATTTTTAAGACTCTATAACTCAACCGACTATGACCTTTCCTATTACCAAGGAATCATACCTACATAAATGATCCAACCAAGTGGAATTAACTAATTGACTCAACTACCCAACCAAGTGGGTTTACAAATATTAAAAAGTCCTTACGTGACTGAATTTAACATTTTACATCATGATTATCAACATTTCCTTTTCATCAAATTACAGAAATGACTTTTCATAGAAACCAATAAAAATTCCAACAATGCATCCTTTTCAACAAGGGAGGTGCTTCCCCTAAGCTTGTGCATCCTGAACACTTTAAACAACCAATTCATCAAATCATCTTCATCAAGGAGATAAATATCAAAGAATGATATAGAAAGATGAATATTGGAACAAAAATAGAGATAACACAACAACGCCACAACTGTTCTGAATACTGAACAAGATAATTTATGTCAGTAAAACCCATACGCGGTTTTATGCACAGAAACTCATGTATATATGCTATTTTCCTTTATGAAACTGGCATATTGAATTTAAACTTAAAAAATTAAGCAGATTTGATAAGAGAGGTAGAGATAAATCCCAACTTCTTTCTGAGATATTCGAGTGTTTCCCTGGGAAGAGGTTTAGTAAATATATTAGTAACTTTTTCTTTGGAGGGAAGATACTCCAATTTAGCATTTTTTTCAAGCACTTGTTCACATAGGAAGTGATACTTGATAGGAATGCGCTTGATCTTTGAATGCATAAAAAGATTATTTGAGATACTAATGGCACTTGTATTATCATATAAAATGGAGATGGGCAGTGAACACTTTATTTGAATGTATTGTAGATTCTGCATCATCCAAAGGAGTTGTGTGCAACATGTTTTGGTAGCCACATATTCTGCTTCCGTTTTAGATAAGGCAATAGAACTTTGTTTCTTGATGAACCAAGATAATAATTGAGGCCCCATATAGAATGCACCACCACTAGTGCTTTTTCAATCATCAACATTTCTAGCCCAATCTGCATCTGTTCATGTCAACCCAAGCAGCACTAGGGGCTAACACAAGTATCAGATTGTAATTCCGTAAAAAGTGGTGGATAGTGCACAGTCTGTACCTTTCGCTCTATGAATTTTAGAGCCAAATGAAGAAAAAGTGACATGTGGCATGCCGTACAAGTGCACTCTGTTGAAACAATCCACAATTAGGGCATTGTGAGAGATTGGGTATAACTCACTCTTGAAGAATCCAAATTGGTATCAGAGCTTGGTTCCTGCAATAACAGTTTAATAGCTGGAAGGAGGTCATGGAGCAAACCAATAATGGTGTACCTCTATTCAATGAAAATAATTATGCACTCTCGAAAGGAATAACGGAGGTCTATCTCTTGGCACAAGGTTATGAAGTATGGGACATTGTTTAAAATGTATGTACATCAACTACGGATGAACAAGGTAAGAAGAATTTGGTAAATGATGTAAAAGAAAATAATATTATTATCAGTGGACTTATTGAATATGCTTATCATAAGGTGTTGGGTTGTAAAAATTCCAAAAACGTATGGGACAAGCTTGAGAATATATATGTAGGAGACTCAAATGTCAAAGAAGCAAAGCTTCAAATCTATAGAGAAAAATTTGAGCAACTCAGAATGAAAGAAGATTGCCACATTGCTGCATACTTCCAATACGTTGATGAAGTAACCAATATTCTGGAAGGATTGGGAGAGCCAGTTGATGAGAAGACTATTATATGAAAGATTCTTAGAACGTTACCAGGGAGATTCAACCCAAAGGTATCGGTCTTAGAATACAGTGCAAATCTGGACAAACTCAGCAAAGAGGAATTACATGGAGTTCTCATAGCATATGAACGGAAACATATTGACCTAGAATATATTAATCTGGTAGGTAAAAATTCCCATGAAATATTGGGTTAGCCCCTGGTGCTGCTTGGGTTGACATCAATGACAACCGCTGATCAACTCCAATTATTCTTGGAGCATTCTGATGATCGCTTCACTTATGAAGCATTGGATGGGCAGATGGTAGATGATAAACATCTTGTGATAGATGGCATCTTCCATTATCAAGGTAGAGCCTTCTTGATTAGCATCTCACAAATCAAAGGGAAGTTTCTACCTACAGTATATTCAGAACCTCATAGGTTCTATTGGGCCATAAATGAGAGGCTCTCATGGAGAGACCTCAAGGAGGATGTACTTCGACATATCATGGAGTGAAAATATTATCATCAAATTGGGGAGGATGGTATGTGGATACCAAGATGGATAATGATAGGAGTCATCAACCACAGTTGGATGGATGGGTAAGGAAGATGAGAAAGTGGTTGGAAGGCTACTTGCAGATCTATGACACAGGGTAGCAAAAGGCATGGCTACGTTGGCGACTCTTGGGTGAGTATGGTTACCACCAGACATTTCACATTGTTTTGATCCATACCTTGCATAGTATTGTTGTGATGCAGCAGCATGAGGCATGGCGGTGCTGGTTACTCTTGAGATAGTTTGTCCATCACATGTCGAAGTATGTGTTTTTGTTTGGGACATTGCATGACTCTCACATGATGTGGAAATAGAGAGATTGGTTATGTTGGTCTAATGTGATATTCTACATGTCAATCAATATATTTTTTCTCTATGATTTGCATCATGATGATGTGAGGTGGCAACAAGAGTCCTTATTTCTTTGGTTACACTTGGGAGAATATGGGCTGACATTCTCCCATACTTTGCATGATGAATATGCAGGATGGAAACAAGAGGCCTTACTACATTGTATTTTATTAGGATATTATGGTCACCATACTTGGTATGATGATGGTGTGATGTGGCAGCAAGAGGAATTATTGCGGTGGTTTCTATTGAGAGAGTATGGTCTGACATTTCACATGTCAACCCATATGTCTCTATTTCCTATTCTTCACAGTGTGGAGATGATGCTTGGAGCAAGAAGCGCCAATAGGGCCAAGGATGGAAGCATGGAGAGATACATGTTACTCCATGAAGTATGGGTTGGAGATATAGTTCATGAGTTGGAGCTTTCCACATGGGGAAGGAATCACTTCACTTCATATATCTCATGCAGAGAAGAGGCTCTGAGATAGGAGATGGTAGCCACTTGGAGATTCATTAATGAGGAGAGGCATCTAGCTACACAGTTGGAGGTCATTCTAGACATACTAGAGAGGTATCTATGGAGTTGGGAATTCATTACACATTGGAGCAGATGGGGAGACCTTCCATATGAGGATGCTATTTGGAGGGAGATGGATTTCTGCAGCATTCACTTTTGCAGTTGCTTGAGGACAAGAAAAATTTTTCGGGGAGGACTGTAATATTCCCAATTTTTCATCAGTTAATTGGAATATTGGAGCTCTTACTTTTCTTACTCAGTTAAGAAAATTAAAGGGTGGAGAGACCAATAAACCCCATAGATGAATAGAATCCACTTTTTTTGTGTGAGTGTGGATTAGTTAGATAGTAGATCAGCACTATGGAGTAGTGGAGCAACTTATTAATGAAGTAAGAGTGGAGATCATGGAGAGATAATGACGAAGGTGATGGAGATAGTGGAGGAATCAAAGTAAGATAATAGAGCACTAATGATGTAGTGATGGAGGAAGTGGTGCATTAAATGTAGACATGATGGAGGAAGTGAAGAGTAAATGGAAAGATGATGGATATCATGGAGAGATAATGTAGTCCTGATGGAGGGTAGTGGCCACATGGAGGGTAGTGGCCAAGGCTAGGGAAGGCTCACAACCATAAAAGGAAGATGAGGGAAACAAAGAAAATAAGTTTTGAATTTGATATTGTATTGTCTTTTGACATTACTTTGCACACTTGAGCTATTTAGCTAAGTATGTTGTGTTGTTTAGCACACGCGTGTCTCAGAGTAGAGATCCCACCCTTACCTGGGGGGACCTCGAGTGCCTACTCTGGGAAGGTTATATTGAGCAGCCATTCATCATCTGGCATTGGTGCCACATTCAAACCCTCCCTATAGCACATACAAATTTGAGAATTACGCATTCCTGCTTGAGGGTTTTAGAGGAGGAAGGTAGTTTCTAGAATTTTAGCTAGGAAACCAATGGAGGGATCATCCTTTCATATTTTTCTTTCATTTTAGTCTTCTGGGATTAGTATTTATACATCCATAATGAGGAAATCATTTCTATACCTCCATGCAGCAGCATTCCATGCAGGAATTATGTATTCTAGTAGTGTAGATCTAGGGGAGGAAGGAATTTCCAAGTATTTCAGCTTGGAATCCTGTGAGGGGTCTTACCCTCACTTTAGGAGAGATCGTTTCCACAAGTTGTGATCATATTTTCATCATCCAGCAGTAGGCTACAACTGTAGCCTCCTTGACAGCGTAGTCAAGTCGACTAGTTGTGCAGTTTGCAGCAACAACTTGAGAGGAGAAAGGAGGAGCTAGATGTTAGGCTTCTAGCTTGGGAATCTAGAGAAGGGATTAATCCTTCATGCATTGATATTATGTGCGTATTATTTCTGCCTTTTGATCTGCATTTCATGCCATGGATCTACATACCCATCAATTTTGTATTGCAGGCCCTAGGAGGGTGATTTTCCAAGGTGTGCCAATCTAAAAATGCTTTCTGGGTTTCTTTTGGTTTTTATCATAGAGACGGGATCTTAAATCCTGGCATCATCTAAGCTTTATAACCATCTGATATACACATTATTTTTCATCTGGTAGTTACAGCCCCAACATTTTGAGCGAGGACATCATAGTTGTTAGTATGAATCTTAATTCCAAGTGCACGAAAAAATAATACTTTAGCTGTGCATAACAAACAACCCTAACAAGAAAGATCATTGCCAATATCTTGAGATCTGTAGTTAGGTTATCAAGATAAATGCTACAAAAATCTAGATCTATGCATCGAAAGACATTAAGCAGTAATAAAAACAAGATTTACTCCATGCATCCAATAGACAAGACAAGAATATATTGAATGAATTTTTTATTAATGGAACCTGGGAGGAAAACATAGAAGGATGTTTCTAGTTCTCCTCAATGGGATGGGTTATTATAATTCCTCAGCACTTCAAATCTAAAATCCCTCTCTCTTGATGATGTAGAAAACCCAGAGAAAAATGGTAGCAAAATATGACTATGATGGTGGATCAAAGTCAGACCAAAAGTGTAGATCCAGAGTGATCTTTAGGCAACAAAAGGTAGTGAATGAATGGAAAAACCATTCTATTTATAACAAAATATTGAGTTAGTCTAGATATTGGTGTATAGTTAAAATATTATTAACCAAATCAAGATCCAACTTTTATGGAATATTTTATTATATTTGTTGGAGGGAAAAGGAATTTGACTTGGGTCGAATCCCTTTATTTGTAAATAATAAATAAATAAATGATTTATTTATCATTTTAAGGATGTGGTTGAGTAATAATCAAATAAATAATGATTTATTTAATTATTTAAGGGTGATTTAGTCATATTTAACAAAGAATATTATTTAAATAAGGTTTAAATAATTATTATTAGAAAATAATAAGATAAATAATGATTTATCTAATTAATTTCCTTGTTTTGGGTTAAATATAACCAGGAATATTAATTAAATTGTTGTTTAACTAATTATTCCTTGAGGAAAATCAAACAAATGTAGATTTATTTAATATTTCCTCATGGGGTTTCCTGTTTATACCATAAACAACTTAATAAAGGTGGTTTACTAAGTTATTTTTCATAGTGAATGTAATTTTACTTAGGGTAAAATTGGTCTTACATGGTGTACCTAGGTCCATCTAATAATAATAGGTTAGATGACCAAAAAATGGTGTAACAGATTGCCCCGCAGCGTGAAAGTGTTAGGAGCTAATTGTATGACTGAACTACGTCGTAAGAACTCAGTCACTATACACCGAAGGGGAATTCAAAGAGAGAGGAGTATAAGGTAGATCAAAGTGATGAAAGGACTAGAACCTGAGGAGGCAAGACTTACAGTTGCAACAAGTCTCTTTTATGAGTGAGTACTTGTGCTATAGGCGGCGGGGAAGGCATAGTATACCTTGAGATAGAGTAAAGTATAATGTATCCCGATGTATTCGTCCCGAACAAATGTAACACTGCGCACAAAGCGCGGCCGGATAAAACATGATAATGAATGTTTATTTGGGTCCCTATATTACTAGTATAGTCCCTTATTTTTGTTAGTGTAACCCCCTTATTGTTATTATTGTACCCTTGTAACCCCCATTTTGTTATTATTGTGCCTTAAATTATTATTGTTAGGTCGGCTAGGATTACATTGTGGCCCACTAGGATTACATTATGGCCACATGGACTCCTATATATAGAAAGGAGGTTTTGTAAATTGTATCATCCAAGAATTGTTCATTTATGTAATGTATTGGAGGTTTCCCCCTCTAAGTGGCTTATTTATAAGGCGTTGATATCTCTTTTCTTCTATTTTTGGAGCTGGTTACACAACATTTGGTATCAGAGCTTTGGATTCTAGGGTTTCGCTGCTCCAAACAGGTCATCGTGGAATTTTCGCTATAAATTTTTTTATACGAAGTTTCAGAAGCTGAAATTTTTAGGGTACGAAGCCAAAATCCAAGGAAGATGAGGAAGATCATCGCAAATTTCATAGCTTTGTTAGTAATATTTTTGGAGATATGATCTGTGCAAGTAGGTCATTTTGGAGGCTCTTTTGAATTTAACCTAAACGAGGTCATCGTGTTCTTTCTATATGCTTTTTTTTTACGAGGTTTCGGCTTCAAATTTACAGAGTGTGTTTCAATCTGAGAATATTTTTGAAATTTTAAAATCTTAGGTTTACACAATCTTTTGAATATGATCTATGGAAGTTAGGTATTTTTGAGGCTTCTGAATTTCCTCTCAAAGAGGTGATTGTGGGAAAATCTTCATAGCTCTCTCTCTAAGCATCGGATTGGAATGCTGTAAAAAGTGGCCATAAGTACACAAATGGTAGTTTTTGTTCTATCAATTTCATAGCTAAAGGAGGAAACAATGACGTGTGGCAAGTCGTACAAGTTCGCTCTACTGAACCAATCCATAATTGGGTCATTGTGGGAGATTGGACATAACTTTGGCTTGAAGAATCCAAATCAGGTCAGACCTGTGAAATTTGAGAGAAGCTTCAGAGGGCTACTACAAGGCCGAATATCAGATATTGAGGATCTGCAATTACAGAGGTAATTCAATTTAAATACAAAGCTCCTCAAAAGCAAGTAAAAGGTGTGTGCTTGCACCAGTGCAGTCTTGTTTGAAGAATCAAGTTAAATTCATTCCAAGAACATATAGAATAGATATCGATGCTCCAGTTCTCAAATGGCTCTAAAATAATTCAACACCCATTAAGGCTTTGGAAAGCTCTACTATGACTCATGAAGACGAAGAATGGCAACATGACATATCAAAATTACAAGAGCAAGTGCAACAAATCTCGCTCTCGCAAAGAGCAACAAAAAATGACATGGAAGTTTTGAAGAAAGGCGTGGAAACTAAGATGGATGGTTTGAAGAAAGGCGTGGAATCTAAGATGGATGGTTTGAAGAATGGCATGGAAGCTAATATGGATGGCATGGAAGCTGGGATGGAATCTAAGATGGATGACATGGAAGCTAAGATGGAAAACATGAAGAATGATTTAAAAGCAGATATGGAAGGTTTGAAAAATTTGATACAATAAAGGTTTCCTAATGGTGGAAAGATAGTAGAGGAAACTCATGATGAGAACAAAATAAATGTTAATCATGATTTCATAAACTCTAATGTTGGATTGAAGAACCACCATATTCCAAAGATGGATATGAGGAAGTTTGACGGCAAGGATCTCGTAACATGGATACTACAAATGCAGCAATATTTTGATCTCAATAATGTGCAACACACACAGAAGGTACACATTTCAACTTTACATTTAGAACAAAATACATTTGTATGGTATCGATGGCTTTGCTCCCGTAAAAAAATTGTCACTTGGTCAATTTTTAAGGAGGAAATTATAGCAAATTATGAGGTTACAAAGAGCAACACTTTCCTTAGCCAATTGATAAATCTCAAAAAAAGTGTTCAGTGGGGGAGCACATTAAGGACTTCCAAAAATTGAATATAAGGGTAACTGATATTCCACAGGAACATAGGATTGATCTCTTGATAGGTACTTTAAGGATAACATCCAACATGAATTTCACGTTTTGGAACCTGATTCATTGGAGAAGGCATTCAGGTTGGCAAGAAAAATTGAATGTAAAATTATGGCAACAAGGAAGCCTACCACTCACTTCTATAAAGAAGGAAGTGTTTCTACGCCTAGATTTCCACAACCTACAAGGTTGACGCCACAACAATTGGAAGAAAAAAGAGCAAAAGGGATTTGCTACAGTGGTGATAGCAAATACGCTAAAGGTCATAAGTGTGCTGAGAAGAAATTATTTTACATAGATTGTGAAGAGGAAGAAGAAAATGAACAAGAAGAGGATATACACTAAGAACCAACCCAAGAAGAGGAAGAAATGAGTCTGACCATATCGTGTAATGCATTGGCAGGAATTACCACTCCTAAAACTCTCAATGTTGAAGGACATATCAAGAAGAAAAAGGTAATAGTGTTGATTGATTCAGGTAGTATCCATAATTTTATTCATTGTAAGGTAGCCAAGGAATTGAATTGTTTCCTATACCTGGCACCAGAATTTCAAGTGATGGTTTCAAATGGAGGAACTATAAATTGTTCTAGAAAATGCCATAATATCAAGCTAACCATGGGGGAATATGTATTGAATAGTCCAATGCTTTCCATTCCTATGGGAGGTGCTTATGTTGTACTAGGAGTACAATGGTTACAATCATTGGGGATGGTAGCTTTTAATTTTCAAGAAATTTTCTTGAAATTTTTTTAGAAGGAAAGGAAGTCGAATTATGGGGTATTGTAGGGAATTCGGGAAATATAGTAAGCTCTAATGTCATAACAAAGCTTCTAAAGAAAGAAAAATGAGGCATAATTGCAGAATTATGCTCACTAGAAGTTCCAACATCAAAATCATCTATTTCGGTAGATCTCCAAAAAGTCTTGGACAATCATTCCAAATTTTTTGAAACTTCGAAAGGACTCCCACCTATTTGTGATCGTGATCATTCTATTCATTTGGTTCTAGGAAGTGTTCCTCCAAACTTCGGGGCTTATAGATATCCTTATGTCCAAAAGAGCGAAATTGAACATATGATTGCAGAAATGTTAGAGGCAGGTATAATTCAACCTAGTCAAAGTTCTTTCTCTTCTCCTGTAGTATTGGTAGACAAGAAGGATGGTCATGGTGCATGTGTCTAGATTATAGGGAGCTCAATAAGCTCACCATTAAAGATAAATTTCCCATTCCTATGATTGATGAATTATTGGATGAATTACATGGAGCAATTTATTTTACCAAATTGGATCTTCGTTCAGGGTATCATAAAATTAGAATGAAGGCGGGAAGATACTCTAGAAAAAACATTTCGAACTCATGAGGGTCATTATGAATTTTTGGTCATGCCTTTTGGCCTTACCAATGCACCTTCTACATTTCAAGGCTTGATGAATTTCATTTTCAAACCCATCCTTAGAAAATCTGTGCTAGTATTTTTTGATGATATCCTAATCTACAGCAGGTCTTGGAAGGATCATGTTGAACATGTTGACAGGGTGCTCAAACTATTGGAGGAGAAACAATTATATGAAAAAACATCCAAATTTTTCTTTGGAGTACAAGAGGTGGAATATTTGGGTCATATTGTATCTCACGAGGGTGTTAAAGTAGACCCTAACAAATTTAAAGTCATTAAGGAATGGAAAGTCCCCACAACCATAAAGCAGTTGCATGGATTTCTCAGGTTAACAAGGTATTATCAAAATTTTGTTAAGAAATATTGGATAATAGCAGCACCTCTAACAAAATTATTGAAGAAAGATGCATTTTCATGGACTCCTAAAGCAACTAAGGCCTTTGAACATCTTAAAGAGGAAATGTGCCTAGCAGCAGTTTTAGCTATGGCAGACTTCACAAAAACCTTTATTGTGGAATGTGATGGCTCAGGAAATGGAATTGGTGTTGTTTTAATGCAAGAAGGAAGACCCATTGCTTTTGAAATTCGTCCAATCAGAGGAACGTATTTACAGAAACCTATTTATGAGAAAGAAATGTTAGCAATACTGCATGCACTAAAGAAATGGAGAACTCACCTAATGGGAAGACACTTCAAGGTAAAAAATTATCATGATAGTCTTAAACACTTTTTGGAACAGAGAATATCTTGAGAAGCGCAGCAAAAATGGGTCACAAATATGTTGGGTTATGACTTTGAAATAATATACAAAAAAGGGAAGCTAAATGTTGTTGCAGATGAACTCTCAAGAAAGAATGAAGAGGTGGAAGCATTGCTTTGTGCTATTTCTACTATCCAACTAGATTGGATAACCAAAGCAAGAGATGAATGGAATAAGGACGAAGAAGTGTGGACACTCATTCAAAAGTTGCAGCAAGATCCTAGTACATCTGATACATTTACTTGGAAAAATGATTCCTTATGGTACAAATATTGCTTATATCTTTGTAAGAACTCCCAAATAAAACAAAATATTCTTTTTTAATTGCACACTTCTCCTTTAGGAGGACACTCAGGATTTTTAAAAATTGACCATGGGGTGAAGAAATAATTTTTTTGGGATGGCCTTAAATCTGATATTCAAAAGTTTGTGGTGGAATGTTTGGTTTTCCAGCAGAATAAAGTTGAGACAATTAAGACCCCGAGTCTTCTACAACCTTTATCCATTCCAATTCAACGTTGGGAGGAGATTTCAATGGATTTTATCACAGGTTTACCTAAGTCTGAAGGAAGTGTCATCATGGTGGTAGTTGATAGACTTACCAAGTATGCACACTTTTGTGCATTATCTTATAAATTTAAAGAAAGTACAGTTGCTACTACATTTATGGACACAGTTAAAAAGCTACATGGAAACCCAAAGGTTATTGTGAGCGACAGAGATCCCATTTTTAATGGAAATTTTTGGACAGAGTTATTTTCTTGTTTGGGTACTTAATTAGCCCATAGCTCATCTTATCATCCTCAATCCGATGGTCAAACTGAGATAGTAAATAAATGTTTGGAAGGATATCTTCGTTATTTTGTATCTGATAAATAAACACAATGGGTCAAGTGGTTACCTCTAGCTGAATGGTGGTATAACACTTCCTTCTATAATGCAGCAAAAATGACCCCATTTATGGCACTTTATGGATATCATCCACCATCCATCACATCACCTTTAAGAGAAAATTCGAAGGTTCAAGTAGTGGAAGATCACATCAAGCATCAACAAGAATTTCTCCAACTCTTAAAGGACAACCTGAAATTGGCACAAAATCAAATGAAACAATAGGCAGATCAACATCACAGCAAGAGAATTTTTGTTGTAGGAGACTAGGTATTTTTACGGCAACAACCATACAAACAAATGTCCCTCAAGCAAGCTAAGAAGGATAATAAATTATCGCCAAAGTACTATGGTCCTTACAAGCTGTTGCAAAATATTGGTACTGTGGCATACAAATTATAGCTTCTTGCTTCTTCATGAATGCATCCAATTTTCCATGTTTCATGCTTAAAGAAGGTTATAGGTGAAAATATTCTATTTCAAACAATATTGCCATAACTTGATGAGGAAGGAAAAATCATATTGGAACCTGAAGTAGTCATGGAAACAAGAACTCGACAACTAGGGAATCAATCAATTTCAGGGTATCCCAACAAGTGTAAGAACTTACCCACTGAAGATTCTACATGGGAGGATGATAATTTTATACAGAAGCACCCAAAGCTACTCAAGCATTGAGGGCAACAATTTTTTGAAGGAGAGGGGCATGTTAGGTCCCTATATTACTAGTATAGTCCCTTATTATTGTTAGTGTAACCCCCTTATTGTTATTATTGTACCCTTTTAACCCCCATATTTTTATTATTGTTCCATTAAATTATTATTGTTAGGTTGGCTAGGATTACATTGTGGCCCCACTAGGATTACAATGGGCCCCATGGACTCCTATATATAGAAAGGAGGTTTTGTAATTTGTATCATCGAAGAATTGTTCATTCATGTAATGTATTGGAGGTTTCCCTCTCGTAGTGGCTTATTTTTAAGGCATTGATATCTCTTTTCTTCTCTTTTGGAGCTGGTTTCACAACAGACATATTGTGCCTAGGATAACAGCCACAACTTGTACAATAATATCTGAGTACATGAGATACAAATACAACCCAGATGCCCCTGTAAATAGGAAAGGGCTCTAAAAATCTGACTGATACATGCAATCAAAAAGGCACTACTAGCGGCTGAGGCTAACATAATCAAATATATGGAGCTGCATCAAAAGTTAAAATGAAGAGGTCATCCAGGCATGTGGGGCGCTACCTGTAGGGCCACCCCCTCATGAGGGCTGAGACATCTCACACACACCCGAGAATCACCAGTCGAATTTTCTATATCACTAAACCATCGAGTATACGGATCTCGATCATGCTAAAAGGAGCTGGAGCTAAGAAACAGTCAAGTCAAAGGGCTATAAGGCTTTTCCTGATCCGAGGCACCGAACAAGAGTGGAAGCTAGAACCAAGGTACACCACCCTCTAGAACTATCTTCTGGAATAAATGATCTGATGTCGACAAAATGAGGTTTGCCATAGGTGAGGAAATAAGAGGTCCTCAAATAAGGGATGACAGAAAATAGTAGAGCGACTGACAGACAGAGACTAGGGGTGATGAGAAATAGGGGGTATTGAGTAGTGGACGAATGACTTCCCTTGTTAGAGCATAAAGGGCATGGATGACCTGGCAGCGACTGGCATAATATCATGAGGGATAGAGGACAGTAGGACTGGAGGCCATAATGTGCAACATGAGAGAGGGACCAAGTAATGACGGATGGAGGATTATAGCGGGATACAAAGGGACTTGGTATAGACTCCATGAATGCGGTGATGAGTCAACTCAGATGCTCTAAACAAGGGTGACTTGATGATGCTACCACATAGTGAAGGTCCAATGGGGACCATATAGACATGAGTACAAGATGGTAACTCATGATGAAAATTGACACGAGCATGGACAAGTATGGAGGAAAAGTGGTGCCCCAAGTACAAGAGTTGCAAGTGAAGAAATTAAATTTTTAGGAGTGGTGAAGTGATTCTTTTTGGACCAAATGTGTCTTGGTCAATTTTCAAATCATTAAAAACTAACAGATACCCATTTGAGGGCTCGGTGAGAGCTTTCCAACGGTATAGTCGATTTGTGAAACTAAGCTACAGTTTGGCCGCAACAGGCGAAAGAAACATAAGGGGTTTCTCTTTTAATAAGGCATTTTCCCTCCAAATTCAATCACTTGCAAGTGTAGCTATGGTGAATGTAGAGAGGAGAGAAGGCCCTAAATCTTGCGATGATCGTAGCAGACAAACCGATCGTTGGAATTGAGATCAGTCAGTTGCTGGTAAGAGGCCTATTCCTACTCTTTCATTTCATTGGATTGAAAGTTCAGTTTAGGTATCCAGAGCTCGTGAACAGGTAAGAAAACTGCGACCTGTCCCAGGAAATGACTTGAAAAGTGAAACCTATTAGAGAAAGGAGTTTTTAATGTTGTTTTTGGCTGAATTATAGGATTTTTATGGTTGAGGGGCATAGCTTCCCCCAAGCATGTTATTTTCATGCCAAAATGTATTTAGAAAGGGGGAATCTGAACACATTTTTATGATGTGGAGTGCCATTTATTTTTTTATGGTTATGCAGTTTGAGAAAGGGAATGGAGGATTACCAATCTCTTTTGGTACTGCATATATGAAGCAAATGGACTAAGTTTCTAGGTTGGAATACATGGTGTCATTATCCCAAAGAGATGATTTGGATATAAGGAACTGGTGCTCTCCTAGAAAACCGATAGGTTGGTCAACAAAAATGTTGAAGGGACTAGGTTGTTGATGTGAGATGAAGGAATGATAAGGGTTATCATCCCTAGAGAGATATGAAGTGATATGGGATTCTAGAGGTTCTTCTAAATGGGGAAGAATAAGGGTACTAGAGTCGACATGACCAGATACACTAGGAGAGTTGTGGAGAATTGCTTCTCCTAGTCTCTCAAATATGGGTGCCCCTTACCCAAACATTGGGTGTCAATGTAATGGCCACAAGGTATATGTGGTTTGAATTCATGGGTTCAATGTAAGGGGGGATAGATAAAGTCAGGGGTGGTGACTCCTTCCATAATTTCATCATCGTAATAGAAGATGGGCTGACTAGTGGAAGAAAAACCACTTGACGCGGCGAAGCTACCTGACTCATCACCATGAGAAGAGAGGTTCACACGCGCATTGTCACAAGGGGTGACAGAAAAACAAGTAGATGAAGGATCCATCGATGTGTAGCCAAAGGTTATTGCTGAAGGGAGGTCAGGCGAAATAGAAGGGGAACGCCCAATGGGGTCTTCCACCAAGGATCTCATATATGATGACAGGTAGTGGATAGTGGCCAAATACACTGTCATTTTGACATCCAGAGGGGGAATGTCTATGGGATTGGATGTGTCCTCTAGTTCTGGTGAAGCAAAATGTGCAAATAAGCGAGCGGTGGACTCGTTGCGCTTGGTCTCGAATGGGCGAACTGCCGCTAGAGAGGTGCGGAATTCCTCGAGGTGGGGACAGAGGTAAGTATAGTGGCCATGGTAATCACATAAAGCATAGGGGTGATTTGTGCACAAAGACTTGGGTTTTGGGACTAAATCAGGTATAGTGACATATACCTCTCAGATATCAGACTCCGGAAATGCTTCGTTTACCATGGGCTTGAGATGAGGAAATTCAAGACAATTATGGGTTGCATAACCGACAACATCACACAAAGCACACGGAGGTGTATGCTTTGGAGGAGCATGGTTTGTTGGGGAAGCCTTGTCTTTTGATTCCATCTTACGAGCTTTTCCCTTCTTACCCGAACTGGTCGCAACAAGAGATGGTTCTTGTTGAGGTGGCTGAGGCACTGTAGCAGCGAGAGAAGTCATAGTGATCGGTTAAACCGGGGTGTAGTCAAGATAAGGTTTGGGTTGACCAAGCGGGGTAGCGGCTGGAGGATCAAGGTACCAGACAGGAATCCCCAGGGTCAGGTTAGGAAGACAAAGGGTAGCCATAACAGGTACCATGTAGACTCCATGAGGGGGACCTAGGAATGGTATCGGACTAGAGGGGTAATGTCCAGGCAGGACAGCTCCAAGATGGTTAAGGCTTGGCAAAACCATTCCAGAAGGATAAACAGGCTCGTGAATAGTAGTTGTAGGTGAAGGGCCAGGAGGAGGAGGTCTAGAAGGCTAAATCTAAGAGCTAGAAGTAGGTTGTGGAGGGCAAGGAGGTTTTTGACTAGCCAAAGTGGGCTGCTTGAGGATAGCCCGAGAAGATTGCATCATGTAAACATTTGATGAGCTGGGATCAGAGACAGGAGGAGGGAGACCAGGGAATGTACCAAGAAAAGAGGAGTCTTTGTAGACTCTGGGTGAGACACTAGTCTAAGGATGGATGGTTTGATTATTGGACACTGAAGAGATGATGGATTAAAAGGAGGTCTGAGACTTCGGTTCGTAATACGTCAAATGGTCAATGGTGACTATCTTTCCGTTATGAGGGATGGGAATCTTGCCGTGAAAAGAGGATGGGACAACAGACATTGTATAAGTGTAGCTATGACCCAATAGAATGTTGTAATATAAGGAGGCATCAATGACTTCTATGTCCATGCGAACAGTCTTGCCCGCAAGTGTAATAGGACAATTGCAGAACATGCCAATGGGATGGGAGGCGTGGCCATCCCACGCTTGAGGAGTGATTATGGAAGGAGCCAACTCAGGTGATCTGAGTTGCTTCCAAACCAAAGCAGACATCACATAAGTTGATACCCCCTCATCAATGATACACAATGAAACATTGGCGTTACGGATCTTGACTGGGATTTGGAAGGCGACGGAAGAAGGAAGAGGAGGATTTTCTAACCAGTCAACATCGAAGATGATCAAATGATAATCGTAGGATCTACATCACCCATGGTAGATAGTATAGCTTTTCATTGTGAAGGGCACGACTGGAGGAGTTCCAGCATTGAGATGGTAGCAAGAGATTGCACCAAATCATCTACTATTCTATACAAATGGCCAGATTTTCTAGAAGTAGCATTTTGACATAATGGTCCCTTAGGGATCTTGGTATGAACCTCTACCTTAGGTTGAGGGACTTGCAAAGAACCATTAGGTGTCAAAAGAGGCTCTGTCATTTCTTAAGTAGTAGGAGGATAAAGGCAGTATTGGAAGGTGTTGTAATGGGACCGAGTAAAGAGTTGAGGTCATGGAAGTTATAGAAGGTTGGTCAGAGTTCATAATGAGAATAGGGTAATTGGAGGTACCAGATTGAGGAGGTTGAGTGCCTACTTGACCTTCCAGTGGTTGGGTAGCCACAAATCCTTGCTAAGGGAAAGGATTAGTAAACA
Source organism: Pinus albicaulis (assembly GCA_034641835.2). NCBI lineage: Eukaryota > Viridiplantae > Streptophyta > Pinopsida > Pinales > Pinaceae > Pinus > Pinus albicaulis. Next base: position 660,657,476 of record CM076573.1, on the reverse strand, counting down.
CAACCAACTGACTAGGTGTGGGATTGGGAGGGATGGAAGGGGAGGCTTGTTGTTCTCAAAATTCTGCTTGAGACTCCCACATCTACTTCATCTGTGGTAAAAGAGGAAAATCATGCATGTAATTACCATAAACATCACAACAAGAACAAGGCTGGTTCATGGGAATAGGCCTGTCCTGCTTGGGTTGAGTGCCCTATTGCTGGTTAGCAGTGTTAGGTGCATTATTTTGAGGATTAGCTCTAGGATTGCTGGGAACAGATTGATTTTGAGTGCCTTTCCTCTTCTCTTTGGAGGGAGGAGGATTAGTTGTGCCCTGCTGTGCATAAACCTGCCCCTAAGGGGGTGGTGGGTGTTGTTGCGGGGTTTGAGAAAGCAAGGGAGGAGGAGGTGTTAATGTTGGAGGAGCTGGAGAACCAAGCTGTGGATATGGAAAATAAGGAGGTTGGGCAATAGTGTGGTAAACAGGAGGTTGGGAAAAAGGAGGAGGCATGCCATATCTTGGATACATGCTACCGATAGGGGGAAAAGTGCAGTAGGTACTACCCCCCCGAGGAAAAACATACCCCATGGGAGGCTTAGTGTATGGATGAGAGAGAGATCCAACAATACCGTCGGCAACATCAAATACCCCCACATGCTTCAACACCTTATTTATAAAGATCAGCAGAATGCTATAAACATAACCCTGATTGGAGTTGAGATCATGTCATATTTTAATGCCATTTAGTGGCTTTCCTTGGTTTGAAGGAAATTGTTGGAAATATGATGCAAAGTGTTGTCCTTGATGGCAACCCACTAAATGAAAGATGAAGACATATGACTTTGACATGTATTGTCCCCGATGGCAATCCACCCGACAGTTATTTTCCACCTTTGATGGACTTGTAAACATGTAAATCCATGTGATATGATGTTTGTTGATGATATGATGCTTCATCAGCGTACCTGAAAGGCAAACCCTCTTCGGCGAAGCTGTGCTTTGAGAGAATATGTTCCTGATGAAGGAAATATGATGTGGTATCTACGCGGTGTACAAAAGGCAATGAAGAAAGCGAATCTTAATGTGCCTGGCAATATGATGAAAAGAGTATGTCTCTTTGTATACCGCGATTTTGCCTGAATGGAAACGCAGATGCACGCTGGAAGAACGTGCTAAGTCGCTACATGGGCTAAAGCGCCAGAAAGCGCAAAACCAAGGGTAACCACCATGGCATCGGGACGATGGTAATGCGTAATGATCCACCCACCGACCCGTCCAGGTAGTTTTGGGTCATGGTATTGTCTTTACCATGGTATTGAAAAAGGATAAACATATATATGGAGAACAAATTCATTGTGCACACATGAGTAAAAGGTGCAAGATGTCCAGGCTGACCAATACTTTCCTGGCGGATACTCCGAATGGAAAGTGGTTACACTTGAACGATAAACTGAACGGCGATGCAATCAACGATAAAGAAGCATGGATCTGACCGAAACGTCTTTGCATTGCCAGATCTGGTCATGGAAGGTTTAGATCCGTGATGAGAAGCAGCATTCAGGCTAACATCTATCCGGTAAAAAGGTAGATCTGAATCGATTATCTGACCGATGAAGTATGCTCGCTTCTCAGGACGATTGAATATTCTACACGCCATTGAAGCCGCGAGAAGACCAGGAGGACACGCTCTCATGAAGAGAAAGCGCGACAGCGGAAGGAAATATGCTAATCAGGAGCAATGCTCAGGACCGAAGCGATAGCGCCGGCGCATCGCGCTGAAGTGAAAGCCGCATAGCAAACCGTGGTTTGCCTGCCAGGTGCCGTGATGAATATCCGACATGTTATGATGTGTTTCTGCCATCCGGATTCAGGTTACGGCATTCCAGATGTACGTTTGTGCTGGGCGTTTGCGCATCCACTGGAAATACAGGACGAAACGTGGCCTGCAAGTATTGTTCAGTCAGTTGTTGGATCCTGCAGCCAGAAAACTGACGAAACGTGGTCCAGAGGTGCCAAGGGTTGCAGCTTTCCGCTGGGGACCAGCTCCTCCCTGGTGTGAGGTCGGTAAACGAGATCGTGTCGAGCTCTTCCGTGGGAGAGGTCGAAACAGTCGGGGGGTCGAGTTTCTTCCTCCGTAGAGTAGGTCGGGCAAACGAGTGCAGTGGCAGCCCGCATGTCGGCCGCGGGAAACCGCGCGCACATATGTTGTAAGATGTTTTCTTACAATAAACATTAAGGCTAAACAACCGCAGCTATGGGTTTTCTCCCGATTTAAGCCCACCAAAAATCCCGGTGTTCATGATGCTTTGTGTGATTGCTTATTCGTTCATCATGATACAGCCATCGGTTGAAGAACATTCCATGAATGAATGATGGAATAATATAAATGAAGATTTAAAGAATGCATCTAGACCTCTGCATATGCCAGTTTCATATGATCCGCGACATACGCTAGTTTACTCATGTATAGTAGGTTTTATGAATGAAAAGGTAAAAAGATTTGATTTTCAAGGCAGTCGACGATCACCCCCCTGGGGAGCCCCACAAATCGTACGTAGGTGTCCTTGTAAGGCAGTTTGTTCAAAAGGAGATCCGTCACCAAAGTCAAGAAGGAGTAATGTCTAAAGCTAAACGTAGTATTCAGCGGGAGCAACTCAATATTTCAAAGGCATTATAAAGCACAACTGTGTCTTGGTATGTATGGCACCGTGAAGGTAAGGCTATCATCATCTTAAGAAGTGTTCCTACCGATGTGCAGAAAGAAAGAAGGCGAAACCAATGCCAAAGCAAAAGAAATGTTTTGTCAAAGCATTTAACCAGAATTTTCAAAGTGATGCAAGCAACATTCGTTAAAAGATATATAAGAAAATCATTCGAGCAAAGAAGGGAGATACAAAGGGTAAAAATGGTAAAACTCCAACCTTAGAATTGAATATAAAATGAAGATGCATAATGATGAAAGTGTCGTCAGCTTTCTTCCTTCGTCTAGATGAGCAAATCACGGAGAAATTGGTGAAACAAACCCATATCACTTCCGTTGAAACTGCTCAAGATCCTTGACTCAAAATTTGATTCTAAAACTTCCGCTGATGAAGAAAAGGCAAGATCTCAAAACATCACTATTGTTCAATTACATGACCTCGACTTCTTTTGAAATGAGACAAGAGGTTCTTCTCAAGTGCAGAAGTCATGCTTAAGGCTTCTACAAAAGGAAAGAAAAAGGAAGTTGTCAAAGAATCCTACCATATTTGGCGAAGATGGCTACCTCGTAAGAAAACTCCAGAACTAGAACTCCAAAGATTCAGCAGTAAGCTTCCCTTCAAATGTTTTGAGTGTGGAAAAGTTGGTCATTATGCTGCAAAATGTCCTTATAAAGGAAAGAAGTTGTAAGAAGGAATAAGAACAACATCTAGTCAAGAAAAGTTACTATACTAATGAAGACAGTGATGGGTCATCTAATAGTGAGGAAGATTGCACAAGATCTAGACTTCTCATATTTTTAAACAAAAGGAAGAAAAGGATATGAAGTCATGTGGACAATTTAGAGGAAACACTTTTCTTGAAGAAAATAATCAACCCAAACTTCTCACAAAGATTGCAAATTTCTTTAAGAACAAAAGATGATCGTAGAGACCGCTATGCTGCTTTGAAGAAGCAAAGAAACATACTAAAAACTAGAATGTGAAGTGGAAAGTAAAAGAAAAGAAGTCAGAAAGCAAAAACCCTTAATCTGGGATTTGTCAAAGGATCTTAAACCTGATAGACGCATTGTTGCACAACGTTTCTCTTATAAAGACAACTGGGATATACCTGAGAATCTTCTCAAACTTCTACCAAACTATTCAAAAGCTGAAGCATGTGGTATACTACATTCACCACTCAAAGAAGGGAATAAAGAATCTGCATACAAGGAAAGCAAAGACCATCTCAATTCAAGGAACACTAACAGGGATAGATTTCAAAGACACCAAATCCACAGGTAAACCAAATAGAAGATTCCAAAGGATCGCGTAAATTTCTACTTCAATGGGCAATGTTTTCACTTGTCACACCATCAGAAAGCTATTCAATGTGTGCATATAAATCCATCATGACAAGAGAAGCAAGAAAGAAAAGCCGATACCGAACTAAAGAAGAATACCTATAACAATTTTCTCCTTCAAAGTGAAGTTGACACTTATTGCATGAAGCTGGTCATGAAGAATCCGAATGCGTGAACAAGATCCCACTTAAAGAACATGTTCCCTCAAGCTCTAAAGTGGAAGAAGAAAGAATGACCATGAAAATTGTGGGACAGTGATTATTTACAGAAGTAGCAATCAATGGTACATTGATAGTGGTGCTCAAGACACATGTATTGTGCAGACAAAAGCAAACTTCACACTATAATGCTCTAGAAAAGGAAAAGAAAGCAGCATTTGAAATGATACCTCAACAAGGATTAAAGGAAAAGGGTCACATTTCTAAAAGAAAAGGTACACAGATGTCGTGGCAGAATAATTAAGGCATAACCGTTACAAGGTTAGTCAATGTGATCATGAGTGCATGTATTCTATTCAAAGAATGTGTAGTTCGTGATCTTGCATGTGTAAAATCATTATAAAAGGGAAAAGAAATCCAAGCAACCTCAGACAGAAATTTAAACGCAAGACAGATCAACGTTACTTGAGCAAGTCTTCATAACTATTATGCAGACAAAGGTCACATCTAAGTTTTCAATCAACAAAGCAAGCGTACTTCAAGTCGTTTCTGATCTTCCCAAGGTCAATCTTCCAGGAAAGAACACAGTGGTAAATTCAGCCAATTTGGTAAGCAAACCGCAGTACTAGTCAATGCCAAAGAAGGATCATCAAGTAAGCCTTTAAAATCATTCATACCTATATATGTAGACCATGAGGAAAAAGTCATTATGTAAAGAACACACATTTGTTTATTGATGACTACTCTAGAAATGTGTTGGATCGGTTCATTAAACACAAAGATCAAGCACTGAAAATTTCGTAGGTCAAAGCTCATTAATGGAATCGCATCTAAAATCAAGTGTCTTAGATCTGATCGAGGAGGGAGAACATCTATCAAATGAATTCTTGAATTTCAGGAACAACATGTATACTAAATCTACGCTTCTTCATAGTGCACCTCAACAAAATGGTGTAGCAGAAAGAATGAATAGAATAAATTGCTCAAATGTCAGAGCTATGTCACTAATTTCAGCGTCTTACATGTTCTCGAGTGAAGCAACATTTACAGAAAAATAACATTCTCAATAAGAAGCCCATGTTCTGTAAATAGTGACAAACTTTATGAACTGTATGGTAAGTCTCCATCAGAAAGCATTTGTTGTCGGGGAAGTAATGCTTTATCAAAAATAATGATGAAAAGCTTCGGCAAGTTTGGAACTCAGATCGATGGAAGGGATATTTCTCGTTACTCATCATCAAGCAAAGCTTTCACATGTTACAATAAAAGGTTTTGTAAGACAGCGAATGTATTGATGTTGTTATTGATGAGTCTCCATAGCCCTGAAAGAAGAAAACAAACAAAGAATGAAGAGCGATAATACATATGGCCTTCTACATCGACAAGCAGTAACGATGCGCATGCTGGATCCAAAGTGAAGAATTTAAGATGATCTCAATAATTGAAAAGCTCCATCCAGATATGTTCAAAAGAATCATCCCAATTCAACGGCGGATACAACTGCAAATGAACAAGGAGAACTCTTATGGACTTTCTAATCATCTTCAAATTTCTATCCACAATTGAACCTACACAATGTCAAGAAGCTAGTAAATATGAATGCTGGGAGGCAAGCCATGATGAAGAAACCTGTTCAAAATTCGAGAAGAATGACACTCGACTGGTTCCAAGGCTCGTGGATAAAATGCTGGCCGAACTAAATGGATTTTCAAGAACAAGTTAAATGAGAATGGGGATGTTGTAAGAAACAAAGCTGGATCGTTTTGAAAAGGGTATACTCAACAAGAAGGTATAGACTTTGAAGAACTGTTCTCAGAGCTGGACTTGAAGCCATCAATGTTCCTTGCTCTTTCAAGTTATCAAATAAATCAAAGTTTATCAAATGATGCCCAACTGCTTCTTAATGGTGGATCTAGAAGAAGAAGTGATATATAGAACAACCAGAAGATTCATTGGGGAAATGATGGAAATCTTGTTTGTAGACTCTTAAAAGGCCTCTATATGGTCTCAAACAGCTCCATGGCTGAAAATGATTTGCCTAATAAATATCTTCATCAACAAGGATTTTCAAAGGTCTCAACATAGCAACTTATACACAAAAGTTGAAAATGATAAACTATTGATTGTTGTTGAAATATGTTGATGATATCATTTTTGGGAGTGTAACGAAGAATCTATGAGTCGTAAATTTTCTTCTCGTCATGCAACAAGAATTTGAAATGTCTTTGCTTGGGGAACGAGACCCTTTCTTTGGCTTGCAAGTGCATCAATTCGTATGGTATATCTTTATCACAAGCAGTGATTTTGCTAAATTTCAAGAAGTATGGCATGTGGAAAGAATGCAACTGGGCACCATATATCAGATAATCCCATGCAATTTCAAGCCATGATGATTCTCCCACGTGAATCAACCGTATTTATGCATCAATGATAGGAAGTTCAATTTATCTCAATCGGGACTAGACTCAGACATTTATATGCATGGATTGCTGATCATTCCAAAGCCAATCCAAAAGAGTCTCACCCTTCAGCTTCGCAAAAGAATTTTCAAATATCTACAAGGAACCCCAAGACTTTGGTCTATGGTATCCGAAGAATGCCGATCTTTACTCTTCATGTCAAGCACTCATGACAATGAAAGTGTTGATGATCAAAGAACCAGGTGTGCGCTACATGGGGCCCCTACATAGTATCTTCGTTCAAGTAAGAAGCAAATCTATTGCTTTATCACCACCGAAGCAGCAGTATGTAGTCAAGCCGTGATCTTTGTTGTAATCAACCCTATGGACATGCAAACTTTCAAGATTTTCAAATCAAATGTGCAACCCCATTCCATTATGGGGTGTGATAATACAAGTGCCATCAAGATTCAAAGAACTTCCAGGAGACCAAAACCAAGCATGACTCCATCAAATATCATTTCCCTACGTAACAAGTGCTTGAGCAAAAGTGCTGGAGTATGTTACCTCCAGAATGAAGAAGGTTTATATCTTTACCAAACCTCCGCCTTCAGGAAGCGTTCGAGTATCTAAGATGGCGCCGGGAGGTCTCTCGCTACCAAAACAATCAAGCAATTTTAGAAGATACTGTAGACACGCGGTTTACTAAAAACATGGGCCAGAGGCTTTTGTTCCCCAAGAGATGGGTAAAATCCGTGTATGTTTGGCCATTTGAATTTTTGGTTGAGTTCAGCCTCTCTGAACAAAATTTCAGCATCGTTTGCACTTCCGTGTGTTCAGCCTTACAACTGTTTTCTACTGTTTTGATGAAGATTGCCTTGACATTTGTTGGTGAAAATGTTCAGGATGCACAAAAACTGCGGGGAGCATTAGTCATATGAAAAGGATGCATGGATGCATTTATCTGTGGGGAGCATTAGCTTTGCCGAGTATAATGTAGCCATGACATTTATGATGATTCTGAAATATGTTCTCTTTCTTTGCATCTTCTGTTTGTCTTAAATGGTCATTTTTGGTAGTTTACAGTGGTCTTGATGGAGACTCATGTTGTAAAATTGTAATATTCTACCAAAAGTACCCGCTAATTTTGCAAACCCACTTGAATGGGTAGTCGAGTCAAATTTGTAAACCCAATTTTATTAGTAGTTGAGTCTCATGTAAATCCACTTGGATGGATAACCGATGTATGTATGAGTCTTTGGCAGATAGTAGCTCCAAGGAGTCATGTACTTCATCGATGTTATGTCACAAGATTCAACATGAACTCGTGGGGAGCTTGGCCACTCTTGTGTTACACGTATCTCACAGAATGTTTCTTCCACATGAGGAAAGGGGGAGAGTGTTGGTTTTTGATTTGCCCTTTGCCTTGATGTCAAAGGGGGAGAGTGACATGGTGTTTGAATGAAGAAGAAGACAATGATTGTCAAATATTTGGGAGAGTGACATGGTATCTATCTGCTATGGTGCAACCAAACACTCATCGGGTTGCCATCAAGTCCAAAGGGGAGATTGTTGAAATATGATGCAGTGTTGTCCTCTTTATGGCAACCCACCAAATGTAGGATGAAGACATGCGACTTCATGACATGTATTTTCCTGATGGCAAATCCACCTCATGAAGTTATTTTACCTGATGGACTTGGCAATGATGTAAATCGTATGTGATATGATGTTTGTTGATGATATGATGCTGGAGTATGCAATGAAAGGCAAACCCTCTTGATGAAGTTAAAGTGAGAGAATATGTTCCCGATGAAGTAAAATATGATGTATCCACAAGAAAATAAAAGGCAATGAAGAAAGTAATCTACAGTTGTGCTCAAAATATGATGAAAATATAGATGCCTTTGTATACGTTGATTGGCTTGAGGAAGTCACAGATAAAGGCACGCAAAAGAACAACAAATGCAGGCTAAAGCGTCAAAAGTGCAAAACCAAGGGTAACCACCTGCGATCGACGTACACTGGGTAATGATCCGCTCAATTGACCCCATCGCAGTTTTTAGCTCTGCGTGGCTGTTTTATTCTCATGGTATTGAAAATGACAAACATATATAAGGAGAAACAATTCATCAGGTACAATATGAGGTGGTGCAAGATGTCTGAAGTTGAAATGAATACTTCTCTCCAAAGTATAACCGAATGGGTGCGGGGTTGCAACTTTGAATGAGCAACTGGTCAAAGGGATACCCGAGCGATGAAGAAGGGGATCTAGATCCTAATTACTCTTGTATTTTTAGATCCGATTATGGAAGGCTTTCGTATCCGTGATGAGGCGGCATCTGTGCGAACATCTATCCGGCCAGTGGGTGAGGATCTGAACCCAACATTCGATCCGCGCGATGTCGCTCCTCAGAACACGAAACACCCGCACACGCAGCCGCGTGCGCGCACACACGCGCCCGGCCGAGAGAAAGCGACGGGGCAAGAAGGAAACAGACCGAGGTAGCACGCCCGGTTTGTGTGGACGAAAGCGCGCAGACATACGCGGCCACCGTGAAGTGAAAGCGCGGGAGGCAAACCAGGGCTCGCCTGGCCATGGGTATGAAATATCTGATCCGTCTCCGCCGTGTTTCCCTCGCTATCTGACCGTGCTGCTGGGCGACCGTTGGTGATGCACGCGAGTTTAAAGTCAAGGGTCCGGGCCTGGAACAGCATGAAACGTGGCTCCGCGCTGTTCTATTTAGTTGTTTAACCTGGGGCAGAAAATTGATGAAACGTGGTCCCACAGAGCAAGGTTGTAGCCTTTCAGCCAGTCGTAGCTCCTCTGTGTGAGGCAGTCAAACTGTGATCAGTCAGAGTTCTCTTCTCCAGAGAGGTCAGTAAACGAGTCGTGGGTCGAGCTCCCTTCCGCAGGCTGGAACGCGTGGCACCGTGCCGTCTTTTGTCTGCGCCAAGACACATGTTGTAAGATGTTTTCTCTATAATAAAATATTTGGGCGCTCTATAAATCACAATGGTTTTCCGATTTGGGTTTCACCTAAAAACCCGTGTTCATGTGATGCTTTGTGTGATTGCTATTCTATTTACCGTACACATGTTTATCGTTTATTGAATATCTCATGAATGAATATGGAATAATATAAATGAAGATTTAAAGACAGACGAGATCCTCGTGTATACGCTAGTCGTTAAAAGGGGAACCCAAGATATACGTTAGGCCATCGAAGGAAAGTAGTTGATGGTTTTTAAGGAATTAAAAGGTAAAAGATCGATTTTCTGTAGTGAATACCGATTTCACCCCTCTCGCATTTTTCCCAAATGTAAATGCGATGTGATATATTTTTCGATAGAAGGCAAGAGAGATCTAAAGAACCAGTCCATGTAGACACAGTCTTCGAAGGTAGAATATCGAGATAGGCTCTTTCTTCTTCACCATTCCTCGACATGATCAGATAGGTGGGTCGCAGATGATTGACGGAAAGAAGTCAAAATTTCAGTACTAGTGTCATAAGGAAGGGGAAGCTGGAAGTAAGACAAAAAAGCCTAAGAAAGAGTCGCAAAGGTGGTATGAGAGGAAGGGGCCTGATCAACATACCACTTAGAAGCTTCACTAGTAAGTGTAAATTGGAATAATCGAAGATGGATAGAGTCATCGGTAATGAAATTAGACGAACACCGCATGTGGAAAGTTAGAACATGATTTGTAGGATCTTCACCAACAAGACCTTCGAACTTGGAGATGTCGGAAGGGAGCTTGGTTGGCATTGCAAGACAACCAACATCATGATGTATAGGGCCATTTATCAACTGGTCAAAATCGTTAAGACTGAGGCCTACCATATAGGGGAGCAAGGGAGTAGCTGGGGTAGTGTCCATTGTGGTGCCACTAGTAGTATTCCCAGTGTTAGGTCTGGGGTTACCACAAGTGTTAGGTCTTGAAATAGACATGGTGAAGGTAATAGGAGGAGAACCCAATAAACCAGAAGAACAGTTGGAGTGTAGACTCGGTGGAGGACTAACTCGATTCCTATGCAAATGAGTAAGTCTTCCAACTGGAAACTGAGGATGAAGGCCAAGAAGTCTCTGGGATAAACACCTTGGTGGTGCAATGATGATGACACAAACATGGCATAAAGGAAAAAGAGACCAACAAGGGCAAGGAGGTGTAGGATCAACTGATTACAATGTCAAAAAAAGGGCAGAGAGGTGCAGGATCAATTGATTTCAATGTTTTAGAATCTTTTCTTGGCAGTGTTAACCAAGCCCTTATTCGCTTAGGGTGTTTGTGTAAAGTGTGTAAATTTTAATTTTTAAACCCAGACGTTTGTAGAGAAAAAGAAAAAGTGTGTTGTATAACTCTAAATAAACCTGCAGATAACAGTATATGAAATTGAAATAACAGAAAATGAAAAACTAAGAATGTAAGAATCTAAACCGAAGGGGGCGGGCCTCTCAACAACTAGTCCGTAGGTGGGAAAAAAATTAATCAAAACACATTGAAATAGCCAATAGATCTAACGTCGTGAGGGATAGGGATCTAAAGGTCAGATCTGCTGGAAAGTGGTGCAGAAAACAACAAGAAATCAGACGAAATATTGTTGTAAATGAGGTGGAAAAAGGATATATCCTGGAGGGAAACAAAGGTGACCCCAGAGGAAAACCCAAAAAAGAAAAATAAGGTGTTGTGTATGGATAAAAATCCAATCTGAAGTGGATCTATAGGTAAGGTATCAGATCTGAAAAAATGGCTGAAAACTTTGAAATTTTAGACAACCGACAACAACTAAAACTCTTCCACCAAAAGTGGAGGGTACTGAAGCCCTAGGGGCCTAGGTTCCCACTTATTTGAGTAAAACAAAAGAAGTGCAGGTCCAAAACGGGCAGAGACGGAGGTCAGACAACCCTGAACGTAGGCCTAGACAAACCCATAAAACTTTCAGAAAAACTCTCGCAAAAAGTCTAGGTTGCAGTTTCTGACCCATTTACTACAGAGGTCGTACTTTTTGGGCTGAGAAGTGCGTCCTGAAGCTCCAAGTTGTAGGTTTAGGGCCCAAAATCATGACCTGCACTTCCGGCACTCTCGGTGGTAGATTTCAGGAAAAAGTGTCGTCTCAGCTGCAGCTGATGCCTGTCACCTGCGTAATAGGTCCGAAAACACACGAAAGTTATAATTTTTAATGTTTTAGGGTTTTATAGGTTAAAAAAAACATCAAGAAAATAAAAACCAAGAGGCTAAAGAGAAATCCTAGGGTTTGAAATGGTTGGATATATAAGGATCTGAAAAATGATAGCGGTCATAATCGTAAACCTGTGTGGAGTCGCCATTTGTTAGTATGAATCTTAATTCCAAGTGTACGAAAAAAGACCACTTTAGTGGTACATAAAAAACTACCCTAACAGCAAAGATGGCTTCCAATATCCTCAGATCTGCAGTTACGTGATCAAGATAAATGCAACAAAAATCTAGATCTATGCATCAAAATACATTAAGAAGTAATAAAAACAAGATTTACTCCATGCATCCAATAGGCAAGACAAGAATATGTTGAATTAATTTTGTATTAATGGCACTTGGGAGAGAAACATAGAAGGATGTTTCCAGTTCTCCTCAATGGGATAGGCTCTTGTAAGTCCTGAGCACTTTAGATCTAAAATCCCTCTCTCTTGATGGTGTAGAAAACCTAGACAAAAATGGTAGAAAAATAGGACTATGATAGTGGATCAAAGTCATACCAAAAGTATAGATCCAGAGTGATCTTTAGGCAACAAAAGGTAGTGAATGAATGGAAAAACCCTTCTATTTATAACAAAATATTGAGTTAGTCTAGCTATTGCTGCATAGTTAAAATATTATTAAGCAAATCAAAATCCAACTTTTATGGAATATTTTATTATATTTGTTGCAGGGAAAAGGAATTTGACTGGGGTCAAATCCCTTTATTTGTAAATAATAAATAAATAAATGATTTATTTATCATTTTAAGGATGCGGTTGAGTAATAATCAAATAAATAATGATTTATTTAATTATTTATGAGTGATTTAGTCATATTTAACAAGGAATATTATTTAAATAAGGTTTAAATAATTATTCCTAGAAAATAATAAGATAAATAATGATTTATCCAATTAATTTCCTTGTTTTGGGTTAAATATAACCAGGAATAATAAATAAAATATTGTTTAACTAATTATTCCTTGAGGAAAATCAAACAAATGTAGATTTATTTAATATTTCCTCACAAGGTTTCCTATTTATACCATAAACAACTTAATAAAGGTGGTTTACTAAGTTATTTTTCATAGTGAAGGCAATTTTACTTAGGGTAAAATTGGTCTTACATGGTGTACTTAGGTCCATCTCATAATAATAGGTTAGATGAACAAAAAATGGTGTAACAGCAGTATATCCTCTAGCAGATCAGCAGTTACATAGTGCCTTCATTGAGGGGACTCGAGGGTCACTCTAGCCACCTCTATCGGCTTGAGTGATATTATTTTGGATCACTGTTGTACATTGTATTCCACCTCCTCTTTAATAAAATGACTCAGATATTCTCCATATTTGTATGGTGTATTTATTTTATTTCCATATTGTTGTAGCTTCCAACTATTGTGTTTTATATTATTGTATTTTCCTATTTTGGGATATTAGAGATGATTAGTGAGGAGGCCATTCAAATTAATTATACCAAAATTTAAAAAAAAAATAGGAAATTAAGAATTGAAATAAATTTAAAACATATTAAACAACATATGTGAAAGCCCTACATGCTGATATGAAAATATCATGCTTTAACAATGGAATCTTTAAGTTTTTTCCCTATACTCAAATTTAATCGAATTGAAATATTCAAGAGTCTAGGAATTCACCCATTTCACATAGTTATATTTATCGACCTTTCATTTTACTTATATACGGATTTGACAAAATCAAAATCACAATAGATTAATTAATTAAATAATAATTATTGTTTAATCTAAATAACATATTTTATATTTTTTACATCCAACAAAAAGAATCCAAGAAAATCAACCCGAAGGGGTCCACCCATTGCAAGAACAACCAATGCCTTAAGGGACTCAAGGAAATTTGGCCAAGTAACCTCCCAACATCTGTCCTTGAGAAGATTTGACTGAGTGACCTCCAAAAATCCGGAGTACCTAACAATGAGAGCTAAACCAATTAAACTGTTCTTTGGGGTTAATAATATATTTTGTATTATAATGATAATAAGAATAATTTATTAAATGATGTGTTTTTAATGAAGAATTAAATAATTCCATATAGATTTTTTTTTCTAAGTATAATTTTATTATATAGTACAAAATTAATACATATCAAATCTTTTCCAGCAGGAAGAATGTTCAAAATAACAAAAATGGAACTATCCCTGTTAGGGAAACTAGTCCCAATATTAACCCAATTCTGAGTAGAAGTGCTGCCCCAGGTGGGGAAACCAACACATAACTTAGTCAACCAAAATTTAAATATACGGTGCATACAAAAGTAATGCAAAAAAGCAGCATTGAAATTATTACTATCAGATAAGGGAGGTCTTGTGGCACTATTCCTATGCCGGCTTGTCATTCTTCATATCTTCTAGAGGTGACTCTTCCACAATGAGGTAGTCGAAGTCATCTGAGGAGTCACAATCCTTCTTTGACATCTGGGTAGTCATTCCAAGCATGGTGGTAGAGCACGTTCCCTAAGCTGCAGCACTGTCATATTTCGCTAAGCTTTCACCACACTCGTTGTCTGAGTAGTGCTCATTAGTTTTGGTGGGGAGAGCTTCCGTTTTCCTGTGGAACTGAGAGTGGGCTGGCTTGAAGGTAGATTTTTGCAAATTCTTCCGAGAGCCCGAGGTTGAAGGGATGTCTGGGAGGTGCAGCGAGAAGAGAGCCGAGACATGATGTAGCTCTGTGGCATCCATAGAATTCACATTGTATGTGAACTCCACCGATCCATAACCTTCATCACGTAGGGAGGCATAACCATCATCGCAAAGAGGGTGACGAGGGCAAGAGGGATGGCTATGTCCTCGAACTCTGTGAATTAACATCCTTTGTCTACCTAGCATGGACTAGTTGGATGGTATAGGCGTGGAGGGGAAGCAGACAGGCTTGTGGAGGGTGGGGAGGGAGGAGGCTTTGAACTGAAAAGCGGGTTGAGTGGAGGACTAAAGGGCCGAGTTCTCGGAGCTATGGCTGAAGGAGGGGTGAAGGCCTGAGATATCAGTGCAATGGCAGATGGAGGGCTACAGAACCGAATTCACCTAGACAGAAAATTGATAGGGACAGGCGCCAAAGAAGAATTCGTCGGAGTCCATGAATAATTGCAAATGGTAGCTAAGAGGATGGATAAAGAGGCCCGAGTTATGGCTCTACAAGGATAGAGTAATGGCATTGGAGTTCTGCATGCAGGCATTAATAGCCCAACTGCATGAGCTAGGTGGGGCCATGTGGCCCTCCCAGTTACCATGCAGAGGAGCAGCTCGACTATGTTTGGGAATTTCATATAGATTTTAAATTATTTTAAACTCACCATTTGTTTAATAAAAATTATTTATTAAATATAAATTTAACTTATTATGTTTTTAACAAAAATAAAGATATAAAAAAATTATAT
Source organism: Pinus albicaulis (assembly GCA_034641835.2). NCBI lineage: Eukaryota > Viridiplantae > Streptophyta > Pinopsida > Pinales > Pinaceae > Pinus > Pinus albicaulis. The sequence continues at coordinate 660,642,266 of CM076573.1, read as the reverse complement.
TATTTAAAAAACAAAAATTTGGCATTTATATTTAAATAGTTCGCATAAATATATTTATAATATATTTAATAAATTTTATTAATCTGTGTTTTTAACTGTATTTTTAAAACTCATATTTGTTAAAATATTTTATTAAATTAAATTAACTTATTATTATTTTAAAATTTTATTTAATAAATTTTATTAATCTATCTTCAATTGTATTTTTAAAACTCATATTTGTTTAAATATTTTATTAAATTAAATTATCTTATTATTATTCTAAAATCTATCATCATTCTTGAAAATAAATAGTAATATGTAAACTTCAAAGACAACATCAGCTCCCTTTTGATAACAAAAGCCCATCATTGAATTTAGAGAAAATTTGGAATTTTGTGCTTATTCAGTAAGGTTGGAAATTTTTTTGATATGGTGGTACACAATGTGGGGAAATTTCCAAATCTCTATTGTTGTAGCAAATTCAATTTTTCCCATGAGGCTTTCAGGTACGTCGAAATCAATCAACTCATTAGTTGACAGCTTTAATAGATAACAAAATTGACAGTGACGACTCAGGGAAGCTTACTTACAAAAATATGACTATGCCACTCAGTAGTAATCATGGGAGGGTGAATTTTCTTAGAAGGAAGAACAGTTTTAAGAACCCAATCATTTCTCTCAGTAACATATTTCACTAACAACCCTTTAGTGAATGCATACAAGCGACGGGAGGCAACTAAACATGACTCCCACCTTTGTGCCTGTTGGCTTGTGGTTCTTTTGAACGAATAAGGTAACATCAAAGTTAAGAAATTGAAGAGCCAGAGTGGCTAAAATGAAGGCAAAACACTTCAAGCGCAGGTCGGGACAATGACCTGCAGTCAAAATATGAAATAACTCTTACCATTTACCTTTTCGCATCACCAATCTCTTCGCTCGTCACACTTCACTCTTCGCAGAGAGTAAAATTTACCATACACTCTCCCATAAAAAAACTCTGATTGTGATTTGTGATATAAGTTTCGCCCAAATTTCTTCATGCCATTTCATCTTCCACTCACCACAATCGCACTTTGCTCCTCGCAAAGTATAAAATTTACCCTCCACTCTCCCTTAAAAAAAGCTCAGATTATGATTTGCGATATAAGTTGGGCCCCACCTCTGTCATGCCACATCATCTTACACTCATCAAAATTGCACATTACTCCTCGCAAAGTATAACATTTACCCTCCGCTTTCCCATAGCAAAAGCTCTGATTGCAATTTGCAATATGAGCATGGGCCCCACCTCCCTTCCACGTAATCAATATCTCCTCCATGGCCTTTTTCCACTCTTTTTAGTGTTAGTCAAACCGCTAGATCCACTATCGCTTCTGCCACTCCTTGCCATGCCCATTAAAGATATCATGATCAGGCCCACATGGCCTTTTATTTTTATTTTATCTTTCATTTTCAGTTGTTTTGTAAAATTGGTTGAAATCTTGATTTCACCTTAAGTAATGTTTAATTGTTATGTTTCTGTTGTAATCAGTGTCGAAGAGTAGTAAGTTTGATATGATGTAGTTAGATTGCATCATTTTTTATTTTGATAGGAAATAGTAAGATCAAGAAACAATATCCGTCTGAGAAATATCTAGTTGATGAGCTCCAATGTAAAAATTATAAAGAGAACTCAGTGACGAAAGAGAGGTTTTGATTTCTATGGAATTTTTGAGTCCACATTTTGTATAGAACATTTTTTAATGTCTAGGATAATATCTTAATGCATTTCTGGAAGAGATGTTTTCAGAAGATAATATAATAACGATTTGTTGCAAATGGATTCCAACTAGGCTTTTGAGCAGTATGTATGCCTCTTCTGTATATTTGTTTTGTTTTATTATTCAGTTTCAACAAATGTTTCTTCAATTATCATGTGTTCGGAATGTTGGTCACTAGTGCTTAATAAATGAATTTACCTAGAAATGGTACTCATAAGTTAGTCACTTGGTCACCATAATTAGGCTCGAAACAATATTTTTTTTTCATAAACCATATCATGATTGTTTTCTTATTTAAGTCTGCAAAGGGAAGATTCTTACCTTTCAGTAAGCCTTCCTCCCTTCAACTCTCCTCCCCCATTCATCCAAGATTTCACCCTATTTTATCTCTAAATTATGTTCAATGGTTTCATATCTAGCCCATTTACAGCAATTAAGTTTCATAACAAACTTAGGCCCATTCTAAGTTAAATCTAGCATACAATCAGATTTAACACCATTGCTCTACTCCCATTGTTATCTAGAACCACCAATTAAATAAATCTCACAAATTTTATATCTAGGGAGGTCCCCCCCAAAGTGAACGTTAATCCAAAAAGACCTCCTATTCTTAATATTTCCTAGGCACTAGTCTCGTGCAAATCAAGACTGTCTCTAGGAGTGACAACATATTTTTGACGCCGTTGTCGAGGATGAATTAGAAAATATTTTCCCTGGGATATGACATTATATTCACCCTTCAATTAGGTGAGCACGAAGGGTTGAGAGTTGTATAGCCCTCACCTTGGCGACTCCACTATTATCAAAGTTCAAATTAGTTGTAATCTTGGCTTACACAAGGCCTCATACTCGATCAGATACTTCCTAGCAGAGAAAACCTTCTGTATTTGATCTTGAAAATATCAGATTTAAGAGAATATGGCAGGAGAATCAACTTAGCTAGGCTGACCTACCCTCATTTTTCTCTTGAAGATTCACCTTCCTCACCTCAGAAAGTTGACATCTATGGTCCTGGCCCTACATCTCGTGTACTTGGGTATTCTCCAGAAGCCTCTTCTCTACCCAGCTCAGCCATAAAATATGAAGCTAAATCCGTTGATACTTCTCTACCTCCCTTGCACCCGACTCACGAGGTTGAAGAAGTGAAAGAAGTTGTGGCACTCTGAAGCTCTTTACAGATTAATATCTGAACCTATACTTAGCATATACCCATTATACCTCAACCAAATCATCCTCATAAATTACCACCACCACCCCTCATGGTTGTTCTTGGCTTCCTCCTGAACAAGTATTCTCTGTTATCTCTACCCCAAGTATTGAACGATATGCCACAATATTATCTCAAGCTCCTGCATCAGTTCACCAAGGAAGATAATACTTGGATGTAGAGACATACTGAAAACTTTTGCACCTTTGCTAAGAATGTGAATGTAGAGCACTTAGATGTGGTGTTAAGGACTTTCATCCAATCCTTGGATGGAGAAGGTCAGAAGTGGTTCAAGTCTCTAGCTGATAACACAGTCACCACTTGGGAAGAAATGGAGAATTTCTTCACACTAAAATGGGGAGAAAATAAGGATCATGGATACGTTCTCACAGAGTTCAACACTCCTAAAAAGATACACAATGAGGATGTAAAAAAGTTCATAAAAGGGTTCAATAAGTTCTATAATACTATCCCTATTGAGATAAAGCCTCCCCAAGCACCTACTAAGGTGGTCTTCGTAGGAGTTTTCGAATCGGAGTTTGGGTTCACCCTAAGAGAAATAAAATACACATCTATGGATCAGATCTAGAATGATGCATTGGAGGTAGAAGAAAACTTTGCTTCTACTGGTAAATTAAAAGGGAAGATAGAGTATGAAGATAGAAGAAAGAAAATGGAGGACGCTTCTACTTCTAATCAGCAGAGGGAATCATAGGAGTAAATAATTGAAGAAATGAATAAGCTGATCAAGAACCTCTAAAATAAGTTGGTTATGCTTGAATTAGAGGCTAATAATTCCCCTCCTCATTCCAACCAAATGATTCATAACCGTGGGTTTAAACCCCAGTATCGGAAGCCCCCTCTACATTTGTTGCAGCGGAAAAGGAATGAATAGCAAGATCACATCCAACCTCCTCTATACTTGGAAGGATATTTGAAGGAACGGGCTGAGGAAGTCACAGACATCCAAGAGAATCGATTTTGTGCTTAATTCGATGATGAGGAGGGTGAACTCACCATGGAAGGGGAGCAAGAAGAGAAGGAAGTCCCTCTAGAAGACTGAGATGTTGGAAAATACTACAGGTAGTTCATGGATTTCATGCAAGCTTAACTCCATAAGAAGTATGATCTTAGGTCCTGCAGGAAGAGAACCCAAGTGCAAGAACAAAATGAAGATTTCATATCGAGAGAAAAAACCCTCCTAGTTTTTCTAATAAGGGGAAAAATCCATTAGAAGATTTATCCATTCATAAAGCCACTGCATCCACGTCCACAAAGCAAGAAGTTGATCCCCCAAAAAATGAGAAGTCCTCATCTGTAACCTTGAACCTACCTGGCCATCCTAAAGAGTAGTCCAAAGAAGTTATTACAGAAAAATCTCCCACGGCGTTTAACCTCCAGAAAGGACTAGAGAAAGTCAAGGTCTTAGTTCCCCTGATCGAGCTCTTAAAACAAACTTCATACAAATCTCAAGTGTCCCAATTCATGCAGCCCCATGGTGTAAGCCCTCTTCCTGACAACCTCTATCTCCAAGAAGAATGACCCATGGTGGATTTTGGGCCTCATGTAGAAGAGAAGGACTCAGCCACTCCCCAGTTCTATGTGACTCTAGTGATACATGACCTATTGTTGCACAATTGCATGATAGATTCAGCGGCTTCACACAACATGTTTCTATTGTCTTTCATGGAGTTTTAGATTACAAGGCCTTATAAATACCTGTATTCTTTTGATTCCAAGAAGGTGAAGTTCTTGGGTATGATAAAATGTTTGGTATTAAACTTAGCCCAGACTCTGACCAAAAGTGTGGCAATGGACATTGTTGTAGCTGATATCCCAGCTCGGTTTGGAATGTTGATGTCGAGATCCTGGGGTTCCAAGATTGGAGGATGAATAAAACTTGACCTCACCTACACCCTTATTCCAGTGTTCTGTGGGGAGAAAAGAAGATTATACCATGAATCCATATTTGTGAAGATGGTCACCAAAGCCGATGGTTCGACAAATTCTCCCGTGTATGGCAAGGAGGGTGAATTCTCCTGTCTTATGCTCGAGGAGGATGAAAATTTCCTACAAGAAACAGAGGTCTTCCCTCCAATACAAGAGAATCCCATAAGCATAATGGAAAACAAAATTTTTACCTTGCAGTTTGATAGGGTTTATTCATGAGAAGGAAACGAGGCTAGGGTACTCTTGATATCATGAGAAGGTTGCTTAGTCCCCCTCTCCTTTAAGCTTGAATTTGAAGCCAAAAACAATGTGGCTGAGTATGACTCCATATTGTTTGGATTGCAGGCAACACAAAACATGAACATACATAACCTCAAGGTGTTTGGAGATTCAGATCTAGTAGTGAGACAAGTCAGGAGCCAATTCTAAATGAAACACCCACGACTCAGAGCTTCGAGGAACGAGGTATGGGATTTCGTTGAGAACTTCTTATCTTCTTTTAAAATTCAGTTCATGCCAAGGGATAAGAATGGAATGGCTGACTCACTAGATGTGGATGCTAGTAATTCCCCCCCCCCCCCACAGAATCCCTTGCTGAGATATGAGCTTGAAGTGCGATACCGCCCCTCCATTCCAGACAACGTAAACCATTGGCAAGTCTTCGAGGACGAAGAGCAGATTAAGAATTTTATGGAAATTGTGGGCAAGTTCTCAAATTTGGTGATTTAATCACTTACTGAGGATGACATTGAAGAGCCAAAATCCAGATGGGAAGAGACACTGGATGGGAACTGTGTTTTCCAGTTAAAGGGAAATGTCATTCCAGGGGTCTCGTGGCATTAGAGAGATTGCTTGACAAAAATGATATCTCAGTAAACCCCATCAAAATGACCCTCAACGAGCCTATTAGGGATGTGAATATTGGGACAGAGGAAGATTCGAAGGTGATGAAACTGTGAAAGGGGGTCCCTAAAGAATACCAAGATCAATACCTCAGGTTGTTTCAATCATATAAATATGTCTTCGCCTGGTCATACGAGGGTCTGACGACTTTCAACATTGAATTCATACATAACAAGATACCACTCAAAGGAGATGACAAGTTGTTACAGGTCAAATAACCCCCTCATCAGCTGAGAGGAGAAGATAAATATGGAAGGAATATAGAGACCTAAACTTAACCTACTTCTGCCAAGGTTAGCACCCCTATAATAGCAAGAGAGTGTTATAACGCACCTCATCAATGAAAAGGTCGTGTTAGTGGCAAGGGAAACGCTCTGTTTAGACTAGAGAGAAGCATTACCCATGTGTTGAGTTTGAAACAGGAAAAACCCGCGGAGAATGATTTGAAATTCCAGCTTTTTATCATAAGAGAGTCAGTACAAAATAGAAACTGCAAAGCACTAGTCTCTTATTGGGCCTTGCCAAAAACAACTGAACTCTCAAGGAAGGAAAAATCATGGGAAGTTGAGGAAAAATATTGGTTTTTTCTATTTAGAATTGGTGGAAGGAGAAAGACAATGATTGCTCTCTCTATCTCCTATAAAATGGAGATGTAGGCTCTTGGTTCAATGTCAAAGGATTGTCAAAGTTTTTGAATACATGTGAAGCAGAGCATTATTGTTGTAGTGTCAAGGTCAAAAGTCAAAGAGGTTCATTGAAAACTTGTTGATCAAGACATCACCACATTGAGAGATAGAGAGATTGGAAGGCTGAGGAAGGCTTGGTACAACCGACGGTTGTAATCCTCCATTTTATAAATCAATAGAACTATATCTGTTTTGTCCATTCTATGCGTTGATATTGTTATTGTTCTTCAATTACTTATATAGCATGAGATGAATGGCTTAGATGTGCATTTTTTAAATGTTAATCATATATTAAATTAATTTATAGGAAATGTATGTTGTGGTAGAGATTACACTGGTGCTTTGATTGATCACAGGGTTGAGATTTGTAGCTGGTGAAGAAGAATCCCTTCTTCAATGCTTAGTGATCTCCAAGAGACTTTGAAATCATTAAAGAGGTAATCTTCCATCCTATTCCATCGATTTTTTTAATTTGATATGAACATGTTTGTATCTTCTTTGTCAACTATACATCTAATCTTACTGTCTACCTCGGGCACTGGAAAGCCCTGAGAGGGATATTCGAGAACCAAAAAACCAAGCATTTTACCCTATAGCAGAATTGGTGACTCCACTGGGGAGTTTAACCCCAAGTTTCTGGCTTGTTTCCTCCCTTCTTTCGTCTGTTCACATATCCTTCTGACCAGCTTTTATGCCCAGTAAACATTTCAAAAGCTCATAGAGTTCATTGTTGTGTTCTTTTTGGCCATATGAAGAACTTTACCCTGGCTAATGCTTTCTTTTTCATTATTCCAGAGCATTATAATGCATCCTAGCTTTGATTACAGTGCGTTAATCTCTACATTAATGTTGTCTTTGTTCAGAACCAATGCGTTACTCAGCCAAAAAATTTCTATTCACCCCTGTGTTGTGTTCCTTTTTGGTTGCAGATTTTTGGCCATCAGAACCACTTCTTGACTGAATCCATGTTCTTGTTTACCAGCTGGCATCGCTATTAGTTTGTTCTTGTTTAAAAAGTTAGTGTTGAATGCATTTACTTTTTAGAAGAATTTTTTTTTTAAGTTTTTCTGCATCTAGCTGAATTAATTCTGAAGTTTCAGTTAAAAGACTGTTAAGATGAGGTAAATAGATGTTTGAATCTTTAAGGTTGAAATTTTCTATTTGAATGTTAGTGCATGGATTTTGAAAGGAAACCTCTCCTTGTAGAGATACTCTTCATTGAATTGAATATTTAGAGCATATTTTTACATGGTTTCTTGAGTCAGAGTCTCATTACATTTCATACGTCCACTCCCCATCCCCAAGACTAATAGTCAAGTACACTAAGAATCAAGCGATAATAAAATCAAGCACATTACTTTTTTTGAGCTCAGACCAACAGTAGTTCATGCTAGGATCTTGGGTTAGAAAAAGTGAGAAAATCACCCAAGATCTCAAAAATTGAGATTGGAGTCATTAACGAGCGAAATCCTACTGCACTCATATTATCGGGACTACTCCTTCATTGGCCCTAAGTGCGAGACAACACTTGGGTGCACAAGAAGGTAGCCCGCCTTCGACTGCATCCAGTGGGCATTCTATATATTGGGGTTCCCTTCTGAGATGTTGAAACTAGATCAGGGATCTAGGTGTTCTGCCCATATAGCATGTTTTCCTAGACCGTGGACCCCCCTGATGATGTCTGTGATTTGAGGTATGTTTAATGGCCATACCTTTTAGGGACTTACACAAGGTGACTGGGACGGGCTATCCTGGTACCTGAAATAGATGGACCTACTCTGTCTTCGGTATTTAGGAGGGTACTCATCTTCACAAGAGTGCTTACACCTATCGTCTGAGGTTCGGGCAAAGCTCTAGAGTAACCGTAACTATACTTTCAACCAACCCTCTCTGTATACTATTTTCATACTGGATTTCATCACCAGCAAATGGTAGCACTCAGACAGGGCACCCTATTCTAGCTTCTTGTCGATTTATTTTAAAGAGTCGTTTTTTCTTTTTCTTTTTTTAGGTGTGTGGCTACTGTCATTGATACTTTATAATACATCACAATCTATTAAAATTTGTTAACAATAAATAGGTCACTGTGGCGTCATCCAACCCACACCGCCAGTCTCAACAACAGCAAGGTCTACCTCCTCTTACTCTTCAGGAAGAACTGAACCTTGGTGAAACCGTACCTTCTGCAGAAGAGCAGTCTCCATTGAAAAACCCTGATTTTAACATAGCCTCATATCATACGGAATTTTTGGAGGACCCTTTCATGGAAGATGTCGTACCTCATTACAATCCTCCACTCGCTGATCCGTCGGCAACTATGATAATTCAAATTTCACCATGCCAAGAGATGTTTTTGGCTGCACAAACATCCATTTCATAGACGACATCCATAGGGTCAATACCAATGGCAACCATCCCTGGTTCGCCATCATCCTCCATGCTAGTTATTAGTTCTATGCCATTACTTGGTAACCCCAGTAGTCAACATATGGCTAATCCCAACCCTATGATCATGACAACTATAAGTAACTCGTCGAATCCTTCGAGATCTACTCCTACCGTGACCACGTTCGGACCTATGGTTTCTCCTCCCACGAGTGGGAATACTTCGGTTCCTTTTAGCAACCCTTTCGGTTGGAACCCTTTGCTGAGTTCAAACCCCTTGGCCACCATACCAGGGGGCAGTGTCACCAGCACGCAAACAACAAGGAACATTTCACTACCCCTGCAATTGTTAGGACAAACCAGACAACCTATTGTTAAGACTATTCCCTTAAGTGGTTTAAATATCGGTGTAGGGTCTATGTCGTTGCCAAACTATGCAAGTAGTAGCATGCCTCCGAGAAGATCTATTGCATCCATATGGACTAACCCACCCCAACCTCCATCTGGAATGGGAGGGCACTTTTATACTGGGGGAAACCAACCGTTTGCTCCGCAATACAATATGCCCTATGGACAACAACCATATATCCCTACCCCTCCACCTATAGGAAATTTTTATTAAAGTCCTACTTATCCTAATGCTAACACATTGATGGGCAGACCCTATGGTCCAAATAGTCAACCAATACTTCCTTGGTTAGATTCAGGGGAAAACCTGCAATTTCCATTTTTGGCAGCTCTAAACATTCCTGACATCTATAAACTGACTAATGACCCCATCAATCACAACCCGCTCTGGCCTCCAGTATCGCACAATATTCCTTCTGACATCCCAAAGTTTGATGGGAAACAAGGGGAAGACCCAGCTGCACACATCACCACCTTTCATTTATGGTCTATATATAATTCCATGGAGGATGATAGTGTCCGAATTTGACTGTTTCCCTTGCAACCTTATAGGCAATCCAACCAAGTAGTATATTGAATTTCCACGTGCCGCCATAAACACTTTTGGCACTTTATAGATGGAGTTTCTAAAGAACTGCCAATTACCAATCATATTTGAAACCGGAATGGAATTGTTAACCTTGTTGCACCAAGACACTGCCACCCACATCTCCGATCACTTTCATGAATGGAGGCGTAGGAGGAGGCTGGTCCAAGCGCCAATCCCGAATCATCTTCTATCTAATTTGTTTTGTAAGTCTCTCTTACCCCACATCTCTAAAGACATTGGCCTATCTATTGCGGTTACAGAAGATAAATGCATTCGTCGTGCCCAACATTTTGATTTAATATATACACAATCTGGCACACTATATGATTTACTCCCCAATGCCCCTGGTAACCCAAATCCTCCTACTACTCAGAAAACAAGAGCCCACGCTGATGGTCTCATTGGCACAATCTCTGGCGTAGCCACAAAATAGTCTTGGGGGCAAACCTCCCAGCCATCCTCAGCTGCCACCACCCCTATTCAAATGACTACTCTTCCTACCACTGAGGTAAATTCTATGAAAACTTCACAGAAACATAGTGGAAAGAACAAGAAGAACAAGAAAAAGACATATTCTTCGGAAGAGCAGTCAAACAATCAGAATAATCCTAATCAGAAAAACAATGCCAAAAATGATAAAGGGAAGGATAAACCCATGAAATTTCCTTGCAAGATCTATGCGGATGACCACTTGGCATACAAATATCCTCAGCTGCAGGAATCTACTAATTTTATTGCAAACAAGGATTCTGGGTGAACATCTACCATTCTTCATAATCCTTTCCCTAATCAACAACAACAACACCAACACATGGTTGAAAACCCACTGCAACCCCAGTTAAGGGGCAATGGTGGTTAACATCCTTCCAATAAAGGATCATCTGCCATTTATGGCATTGAAAGTGTTGAACTTCAAACACGAGCCAAGTTTTATGGAAATCTTACCATAGACACTCAAGAACCTGGTACTAGTTCAACTCCACCGCCGCCCAACGATCTGCATATCGAACAGCCTACTGCTGATCCCATGATTCATCCTCTCAAAGGGACACTTCGACGCACGACTCATAATACCTCTGAACTTGCAGCCCAAAACTACAACATTGTAGAAGATTTGGCACAGGCATCGTCAGCTATGTCTGCTCTCGAAGTATTGCAAACTTGTCCAACACAAAGGAAAGCCTTGATTTCGGCCATTGGTGGCACTACAAGAAAAATGGACATTGGTGAGGGGCGAAAATGGTCACCATAAGCTCATTGGTGAGGGTCAAAAGAGCCTTCGTCACCAAAAACTGAACGTCACCAAAGGTGGCGTCGCCGAAAGTATAGGTGTTGTGGTGACATTCAAAGTCCGTCACCAATAATGATTTATAGTGACGGATAGTGACCGTCACCATTGCATATGAGCAATGGTGACGGAAAATAGCCTCCGTCACCAAAAAATTGAACGTCACCAAAGGTGGCGTCGCCGAAAGTATAGGTGTTGTGGTGACATTCAAGGTTCGTCACCAATAATGATTTATAGTGACGGATATTGACCGTCACCATTTCATATGAGCAATGGTGACGGACAATAGCCTCCGTCACCAAAAAACTGAACGTCACCAAAGGTAGCGTCGCCGAAAGTATGTGTTGTAGTGACAGTCAAGGTCCGTCACGAATATTAATTATAATGACGGATAGTGACCGTCACCATTTCATATGAACAACAATGATTTTTTGTGATGGACCTTTCATGGTCGTCACTATTGGTGCATATATATAGCGACGTTCATTGACCGTCACCATAAACGCATTGGTGACATCAAGGTCCGTCACGAATAATGACTATAATGACAAACAATGACCCTCACCATTTCAGATAAACAACAACGATTTATGGTGACGGACCTTTAATAGTCGTCACTATTGATGCGTATATATGGTGGCGTTCATTGACCGTCACCATTTCATATTTTGGTGAGGTTCGAAAAATGTCACCATAAGCTCATTGGTGATGGTCAAAAGAGCATCTGTCACCAAAAACTGATGTTCGTCATTTCCTATATATGAATATCAGGGCACGATGGAATCGAACCACCAACCTCCTGCTTGTAAAGCAAGTGCTCTTCCATTGAGCTAGCACCCTTTAACTAGCAATTGCCCCTAAAGGTGCAAAGATACACCAAAGGAATAAGAACCAGGAAAACTGAAAGAACTCAGTGTCCTTGCTCCTATTTTTATTCTATGACACTCTACAAAGTATGATCTTGATCTATGACGTATTTGTGCTGAGTGGTTCTAATTTAATAGTAAATTTTATATTAGATAAAATAAATGAATAACTGAGAGGCCTTACGGGCTAATTTTTAATCCTTACACCAAAATCTCTTAATATTCAAGTCTATGGAACAACTCGTTCAAAGTTCAAACTAAAGTAGATTTTAAATGGAAAGCCTAAAACTAGCTAAGTAGTTTACAAGTTAACATTTTGGATATAAATTATGTTCAATTTATATGACAAGTTATGCCATAACCTTGAAACTAGTTTCTTAGCTAAAAGACTTTATTAAGTCAACAATGACAAAGAAACATAGTCATGGCAAGCAAAATTCTCTTGTTTTTTCTATGAGGGTGCATGTAACTTGATAGAGGTTGTATGAAAGTATCAAACCATAAACAATTTCACTAAAACATGGAAATGACAAAGTCTTGTTAAGCAACAAAGGTTTAGTTGAATATATGGAAAGCATCGAGCTAAATGATATAATTAAACTAAAAGTAACTGTAAAAAAATGAAATTGCCATCATATACATCGCATCAGCGTATGAATTTGCATCAATGTACTGAATTAATATGACTTCAAATTTTGAAATTTTCCTCCAAGATAACATTTATCATTAAAAAAATCTGATAAAACATGAAGTAATCTCATGAATCCTTCAGATTTATATTGCAATATCCATCTCAGATCGATAGATCTAGAATCTTAAATATTCTTATAACTATAAATTGCACCAAGAGATGCAAAGGAACGCCGGAACATGGATAAGAGAAGTGGGGAGATTGTATAAAGAAATAATCAAGCGAAATATACTAAAAATGAAATACAACCCATATGAGGCTAATTTAAATTCAATTGTTGTGAATTTTCAAGTGAAAGAAAGTTTGTAACTGGTGTCCGGCAAGCAGGACTCACAAAAATTGTTATAGAGAAAAACTTGGAAGGGAAATTGAGGTTTGAGGTTTGATGATGTTGATGAAGCACATATTCTACTTGGTGAAAGTGGCCATTGCAAGGATTATTGGGGTTCAGGCTTCTATAGGCAGGATAATACTTTTGAGCTTGAAACAACTTTGCACAATATAGCTTTCAGTTCAAATGGGTGCAAATACATATAAATCAAGCAATTTGAGACCTTTAAATGTATGGTCAGAAGCAACAACTCCAGAATCTGTGCAAATGCTTCTAAACTCTATTTGAAAAGAGAAAATTAGTTTGATCCTTGAAGGAAACTTGTTTGGACCAGACATTGGTGAGTTGATAAGCAGCTCAAACAATTGGGCAGAGATTATTATGTGGTGTATTTTCAAAGGGCTCAAAGAGTCATTACCTTCTAAATGGCTATATATTTTGGGTGATGGGTTTGAAAATACAGGTAAGAAGAATCAGCCAACGTCTGAACAGTCGGGTGAATTTGAGAAAAAACACCAAAGATCTGCCAATTTTGTTGAATGCCTCTGAGCAATGTGGTTTATTGTTTGCTGTCAATTCCTCCTCATTCATGGATTGCAGGCCTGCACAAAATAAGAATATTCTTATGATTGGTGTTTGTTCTGAAGTGAATAATTTAAGACAATATACTCATAACCTAGCACAAAATACAGATTCAACAGAAGTAAATACGGAAAACAAGAATAATGGAAATGATGATTTTGGATTTCAAACTGAAGGAGCATATAAGGGCGAGAATGAAGTGCTTTTGAAATTTCAGTGGGCAGAGGAGACAGAAAGGATGGGCTGCAGCAAGATTTTGGAGTCTCGGGATAGAAGAGAAGGGAAAAGAGGCAAACTTCAAGTTCAAAGCACAGAGTAATGACCCCTGGAAGGAGAGATTTTGATTCTCTTGTTCAGTCTCAACAGGAAGTAAGCAATGCCTTTGGTCAAGTCGACATTCAATTGTCGGATTCTCTATGGGATGTAAGTGATGGCATTAGCCAAGAGAAGCAGCTGGACAGGGTTTCACATGAATATATCCTTTCTTCATGAATGCAATGATTATCGGAATTATGTTCAAATAAAAGAGATGAGAATAGTGTGCAAGAGGCTTTATAATGTTTGATATGCAAAGAATAGAATATTCAAAATAGTACACATCATATGAGGACGAGACCTTTAAATCAAGAAATTTGAGACCTTTAAATGTATGGTCAGAAGCAACAACTCCAGAATCTGTGCAAATGCTTCTAAACTCTATTTGAAAAGAGGAAATTAGTTTTATCCTTGAAGGAAACTTGTTTGGACTAGACATTGGTGAGTTGATAAGCAGCTCAAACAATTGGGCAGAGATTATTATGTGGTGTATTTTCAAAGGGCTCAAAGAGTCATTACCTTCTAGATGGCTATATATTTTGGGAGATGGGTTTGAAAATACAGGTAAGAAGAATCAGCCAGCGTTTGAACAGTCGGGTGAATTTAGAAAAAACACCAAAGATCTGCCAATTTTGTTGAATGCCTCTGAGCAATGTGGTTTATTGTTTTTTGTCAATTCGTCCTTAGTCATGGATTACAGGCCTGCACAAAATAAAAATATTATTATGATTGGTCTCTGTTCTGAAGTGAATAATTTAAAACAATATACTCATAACCTAGCACAAAATACAGATTCAACAGAAGTAAATACAGAAAACAAGAATAGTGGAAATGATGATTTTGGATTTCAAACTGAAGGAGCATTTAAGGGCGAGGATGAAGTGCTTTTGAAATTTCAGTGGGCAGAGGAGACAGAAAGGATGGGCTACAACAAGTTTTTGGAGTCTCGGGATAGAAGAGAAGGGAAAAGAGGCAAACTTCAAGTTCAAAGCACAGAGTAATGACCCCTGGAAGGAGAGATTTTGATTCTCTTGTTCAATCTCAGCAGGAAGTAAGCAATGCGTTTGGTCAAGTCGACATTCAATTGTCAGATTCTCTATGGGATGTAGGTGATGTCATTAGCCAAGAGATGCAGCTGGATAGGGTTTCACATGAATATATCCTTTCTTCATGAATGCAATGATTATCGGAATTATGTTCAAATAAAATAGATGAGAACAGTGTGCAAGAGGCTTTATAATGTTTGATATGCAAAGAATAGAATATTCAAAATAGTACATCATATGAGGAGGAGACCTTTAAATCAAGAAATTTGAGACCTTTAAATAGGTGCAAATACATATAAATCAAGCAATTTGAGACCTTTAAATGTATGGTCAGAAGAAACAACTCCAGAATCTGTGCAAATGCTTCTAAACTCTCAATATAGACTTCTCATGTGCTTACCAAATGAAAATCTCTGACCAAAATTCTAGTTAACAGGCACAATGAAAATAATTAGTTGTTGAAAGATTCAAGATCTGTTTATAAAAATGTCATGGAAGAGGAGTTTGCAGTCAGAGATGTGGAAATGGTGAACGATAATGAGTGTGTTTGGAAAAAAAAAACTCCTAAGTATGCCCGGGTAAGTGTTACAAAGTTGTCATCAACAACCTTGAGTCAGAGAGAAGAGGAGTCTTCTATGTTACCATGGACTAGTGAAAATATGGCACATACATGTAACCATAAACTAGCTTCATATATGGAGAAAGATGAGATAATTTACATGGGCAGTGTAACAACTCGATTTATGGCCTCTGAAGTTCAAGAACCAGAGGATATTTCAAGGCTACATTGTTTCCCTCAAGACAACTTCAGTGAGTACTATATTATACAATAAAGACATTACTGAGCCAAGTAAAGCTAATTGTGCACCAAAAAAAGCGTTATCTACAATACAAGCACGTGAATTAAAAGAAGGTGGCCATTCTTCTCCACACAAATGAAAAACATCACTTGAAAAACATTTGTCTATTGGAAGTGCATTCTGTGTAATAACATGTACTTCTAATTACCCAGGTTACTAGGAAGTGGCAACACAGACACTACATGTTTTTCTTCTTGCCAACTTACAAGTTGAAAAGGCATGTGAACAAGCCACTCACTGTCATAATAGTGGATCACAAATTAGGAAATCACTTGGCACTGATATTTTTACTCTTGAAAATGTCCAGGATCTGAATGTTTCATTATTGAAGATTCTAAGAAGTTTGACAAATCTGTCATTGCTAATTTGAGTGAAAGTGATGCACTGAAAAAATCAAAGACTAAAAAAGTTTCTACTTCAATAGAACCTTTACCTTTCCACAAGGTGAGCTATTACAAGTCTTAATTATTTGATCACTAAATATCTAACACCCAAGCATAGTAGAACTCTGTTGGAACATGAATTTTAGCTCTACAATGTCTTTAGTTTCGTAATCTGTCATTTCTAATTTGAGTGAATGTGATGCAGTGAAAAACTCAGAGACTAAAAATCAGTGTTACACGGGGACTCGTCCCCCCCCCCTAGGGGTCTAGAATCCTCGCCCCCCCGCGATTCGGGGTCTTGGGGACTTCTAGGGGACGTTTCCTGACGCTCCCAATTTTCGAAAATTTGGAGGGGACGTCAAGGGGGACGTTTCCCCATCTGGAGGGGTCGAGGGGGCGTGAGGGGACGGGAGGGGGCGTGAAGGGGGCGTGAGGGGACGGCTGGGGCAATAGATATTCTCATTTAATTCTCTATCAAATATTTTAATCAGTTACAATTAGCACCATATCCATTTACATTTTACTTTAATCTGTGAGTAGTAGATTGAATATTGGGAACTACTAAAGTATTTCTGGAGAGCTCGACTTACCACTAGACCTTCATTGTGATGTCAGTTGAACAGAACGATGTTTTTTTTATTGGTTTCTTTCTCCAGCTCCGTTTGCTTGCTTCTGTCCAATAACCTCTTCAGATATAACAGCCTGTGATTTCACTAAAGCTGTAATTGGAGGAGAATTTATTATATCTCACTCTTAAGATAATCTTAGGTGAGAGAAATAGTAGCGGAAACCAAACCTTATAGTGGAATGTCATACTTATGGTTGAGGCATGCTAAAGCAACAGTGTACAGAATGTTGAAAAGTGCACAGAACCCAATCAATGCTCCAATTCCAGTCCAATAAAATTTAACTTCAACAAATAATCCATGAGATTCTAGGATAGCACGTCCAAGTGTTTCAATGGAGCTGTTACTCACAGGATGCACAAAGATGAAATATTTAGAGGAAAGGAAATATTCAATATTTCTTTCCTGGGATTATGATTATAGGACACTCTATCAGTACATGATAACACATACTTTCTCCCATCTAGGAGCTAGAAATCCATTCACCACTCTGGTGTTTTGGCCATAGGACATCAATGAGCACCAATATGCCCAAATCCACCAGCTAGGTATGTTCTCTGTTCTAGAAACATGAATAAAAGGAACCATTTTTTCAATTTTGTAACCCGAGTTCTAGTTGAAAAGCTCAATACTAGTATAAAGTATATTTCTTTGGAGTAAATAACTATCTTTACTCCTGTTTAATAATTTGGGCATTATCAAATTCCAATTATTCTGGAGTAAAACAAATGCATATCATAATTTTGGAAAAAAATATTAAGCAAATTAAGCTGACGGTAAATTAGACACACAAGATAAGGAAAATAACATCATCATAATCTCAGGAATCTGAAGACAGAAAATAAATTCCTGAATTTTGGAAGAACAAACCTCTCAGCCCTTCCTTTCCTCTTTTCTTTTTCCGATATTTTTGCTTCTCCTATTCCAGAAGAGGTAGGTTTTGGAGTACCATTTGCTGACTCACCAAATCTGTCAATAAAACATACTCGAAGGTAATTCCTGTCAATTAAGAGATTAAACATATTGACTGATAAGATTGGGGACCACGTGCACTGACCATTTAATACAGAAATTACTTCCATAGCTACTAATAACTTTAAATAGTAGCACCAGAACTGACAGTCCACCAAACTTAAAACACCATTATGACCAAACATTGTTTAAAAAAAAATACAGCATATATTTAACAGAGATGATGAACATTTAATTTAAACAAACATAAGCCTTGAAAATTCCAGAATCCCTAGAACCTAAATCATACAACAAGATTTTTCCACCAATCCGAAGGGTGGCATTCCAGGTCTGCAGCAGTAATTAGTGCCAGAACAAAAAGCTAATCATATATACTATACAGAGATTATCCACTGCACTCCATGCCTTCAAGGACCAACCATTTCTGCTAGCTACAGTATCAGTATGCATCTTGAGAATGATCTGTCATGATCTGTCACGCATGAGGTGTTGCCCTCTGACTGAAGAATCAATGTAAACAGGGTTGTCATAGTATCCAAAACGTTACAGGAGCCTCACTGGTTCATGGATAATCCTCACGACCAAAAACAAATTTTGATAGATTCTCCAATGATATTAACTGGGCTCAGAATTTTTACATTGTGATCAGGATTTAGTTATATAGATCATATGCTGTATAGAATTCTGGTTTTGTTCAACACTACCAGTGGTTGCATCACGTTTTGAATGGGTTACATTCTTTCAATGATTGTGATTTGTAACCTTTCCTGTTGGGTTGAAGATCCACATGTGTCCTCGTAGTTGGGAGGTAGTGTGTGGCACTTGCAGAGGCAAGATTGACTCTGATAACCATTACCTTGGAGGAAGATAAATGGTCCAGGATTCATGTTGGGACCTCTCAAGGGAATATCAACTCCAACACTTTGTATGACTGATAGTTACTAGACTCTGATAACCATTACTTTAGAGAGAGATAAACAGTCCAGGATTCATGTTGGGACCTCTCAAAGGAATATCATCTCCAACACTTAGTATTCCTGATAAGTCATTGAAGTGGAAGTTGGATTCACAATCACTGCATGGTGCCTTCATAACCAATGCCAAAGTTAATTTGGGCTACCAGGATATGTAATACATTTTTATTTGGGAACTGAAATAGGTCAACATGGAGTCAAGATCTGAAACACTGATTCACATTTGCTGGAGAAGGAAAATATGGAAGTCAAACTTCCAACCAAAAATGGAAGCTCATAAATAGCCTCAAAGTTGTTTTGTCTAGGATTATATAGAAGTCAAACTGCCAACCAAAACTAAAACTGGTAGCTCATGTATAGTATCAAAGGTGGCTTATTTAACTGTTTAATTCCTTCTTAATGTTCCAAAGTTTTCTACGGTTTCAATAGTTCCAAAAGTATAGTTGGGCATAAATTTGAAAGGAAACATGTGTTACTGGCTCTTGGCCCTCAAGTCTGTGCATGGAGATTGAATTTCAAAGATTGTAGATGAATGAAAATAAAGCTTATGTTGTGTAGTGGCATTATGGCTTCTGTGTTATTTAAATTTATGCTGTGCGTAAATAATTGATTTGCTTCCAGAATTTGTGCACTGACTATTTGCGATGGTTATCATAGGTGTGGGTCAAGTGAATCTAACTTGAACTGACCAGTAAACTCATATAACAATATAACCTCTGATGGAGGTTTAACAAGACCATTTTCAAAATTCAACAATGCTACCATGCCAATCAGGTGATTTTATAGCATTTTCTTATTTAGCTATACTGCACCAACATAACTATTCAAAAAAGGGTTACCACAGCTCTGAATCAAGAGAAGCTACTTAAACTGGACCAGTAAATTCCATGTAAACATAATCTCTGAATGAGGTTCAACAGGACCATTTTCCAATTTCAATCATGCTATCATGTCAATCAGGTGCTTTTATAGCATTTCTTGTACTGCAGAAACATAATGATTCAAAATAGAAATCATCAAAAGGCTTTTTATAACACAGTAAAGCTCAAGGAAAAAAATGCTACCATATATTTCTAGATTTTCAATCAAACATGGTAATATAAAATTCAGACTTCAACAAATACTTTGGGTCTTAAAGCTTCATACAATGCACTATAAGCTTATTTATCCAACTTCGTTTTTTTCTTGAATCAGGTAGCAGTAACACTAAGTTACATTGAGTTGACAAGACAACAACAAAATTTTAAATTGAGAAACTTCAAAATTTTGCTCACAAACAAGTAACACACATTCCAAGTTATCCTAAGGCCTTGTGCAGAAATTATCCCCAAATTACCCCTTTCTAACAAGAGGCAAACATAAGAAATACATCAACTAAAACATGCAAGGTAAATATATTGAATGTTAGATTTTTTGTTAATCTTCACATATCCTGTAGACCTGCATCTCCTAGAAAGCAAGGTTGTCTTACTGTCTATGTAATATTACTTTAGGAAGGTTAACTGACCTTTGCTTTACGAATAGCCCTTTAGCCTTTATCTATAGAGAAGTCTTTAATACATTTTATTAAATAATAAAAATATATATAATGAGACAACAAAAATTGTCACAAAAAGACAGACAGAGTAAAATGCAACAGAGAAGACAGCATGATAATCAGGAAACTTGCATAGGTAAATTGTAGTCACGGTCCGGAAGTGTTGGGTAATTCCAGATTATGTAAGGTTGACTCGTGCATTTTATTTCCAAAGCACTGCAATTCTCTATCATATATTTTACTCGCCAATATTTGCCCGCTGTGAATACATCATTCTTTCTGCTAAAATTAAAATATTTCAGTGGATGGTATGTCTTTTATTTGCAATACATTCATGCCTTAATCTATAAATCTGATTCCAATTGCTGAGCACTCTAGTGTTGCAAACACAAGCTCAATATCTCTCTTAGAGCACTGAAATTTTTTCCAATATTATTTTAATTTGCAAGTTGGTTACCTAATTGGAAAAGACAAAGGAATACACAACAAACACCCATGCAAATTAGAAGGCTCCAAGTACACCAGAGCCATGGCTGTAGCTAGTGTGACTTTCTTCTTTGTCTAAAATGGATCTGGTTGAAAATTTTCATAGCATGGGTTTTCATCTGGAAGCTGCAAATGGGAATTCCGTTATTGAACAAGATCATTTAACATTCTGGAAGAAGATGAAGTCAAACATACCATAGGAACTGCAAGAATCAACAAATGGGAAACTAATAATCACAGGGATCTTACTTGTAGCATTTTGAGCATTAATGATCAAATGACTCACACCAGCAGTGCCAAAACACCAACAGAAGAATGGGGCACATGTGTGTGAAAATAAAGCTGTAACTGTGAGATTTGTCTGAGGGAATTTCACCAAATAAAGAGGAGGTTCCTAATATGTAACAAGCACAATAATCACTTGGAATTCAAGATATTTAACATTTATGAATATCCAGTTGCCATCCTAAGATATATCTGAGGAAATTTTCCCAAATAAAGATGACAACATAAGATGTGATCAATGAGGCAGGCACCAGTTGAGGCACCAATGTACATGCAATCATCACCTTGATTGCTTTACTAGTCTAATCTTATGACAGTCTAGTCAGTTCACTTGACAAAGGGCCCAGATTAACCTTGCATAATCTCCATACTACTGCAAGAGAAGACATGAAAGAAATATTCAAAGTTGATAACAAAAAAACAGAGTTTTCTTTCAGCAGGTGGGAACAAAAAGTTCAAGAAAAAGTTTGCTGATCTGATACAAAAATGAGATTCACTTGCAATTAGACTTTTTGTTGCTAAAATAACAAGGTATAGATGCATTTAATGCAGAAATCAAGGGCACCACCACAGGAACATTGGAAAAGGATTTCAGTTGAAAAAGAGGATAAAGAAAATCTGGCAATTTCATTTGTTTCCACTATTTCAGATTCTTCTAGAGGTTCCTAGGCTCCAGGGCTGCTACTTAACAAACGTCCCTGTGAACAAAGAAATTCATTTCATTCACCAAAGTTCCAAAGAGTTTTTAACTTGAGTAACAATAGGAATCATAAGTAGTCAGTTAAGTATGGAATGACAAAACTAGATTGCCCACCAATTCCCTACATCAAAAGACACTACATTTAGTATGGAATGACAAAAAATGATCTCTTAAGCATCTTAGAATGTTCACACAGGTGTCACTACATACTAGTAAAAGAGGGCATGCACTTGATGACAAAGTTGTCCAACGTATCATGACTGGTTACAACTTAGAATTTGAAGGGATATAATATCTTATAATCAGATCAAACTTGAATTGATTGTCAAGGGGGGTGTGACTTTCGATGGATATTCACAGGTGAATAAATCGATGGAAGTTGAAGACATCGTATGGAATGGCAACAAATGATCTCTTGAGGATCTTCAAATGTTCGCATAGATGTGGCTATATACCAGTAAATGAGGCACACACTTGATGACAAAGTTGTCAAACGTATCATGATTGGTTACAAACTTACAACTTAGAATTTGAATGGAAATAATGCCTTATAAGTAGATCAAACTTGAATTGATTGTCAATGGGGATGTCACTTTGACAGGTAAATGAGTCAATGGAAGTTGGAAGACATGAGACACATGAAATGAAAATCCAAGTCTACTAAATGTGGCTTCAAGCGCTCGGAGACAATAACAATAACACTATGGGATGAACAAGTTGTAGATAACCCAAAAGTGGTTGACCATTCTCCACTTTGAAGGTCAAGTAAAGCACGTAAAGCTATCCAAAAGTAAAGAATTCTTATGTTATGAGACGATTCCAAGAAATGGAGGCTCTAAAATACCATCAAGCATGAACAACGCCAAGTTGATTCCAAGAAATGGAGGCTCTAAAATGACATCAAGGATGAAAAGTTAATCAGGTAAATAAGTCCATAAGAGTTGAAAACATGAAATCAAGGCAAATCAAAATGAATGATGGTCCAGGTTTAGTAAATGAGCCCTGAAAGATCAAATACCAAGCAACAAGAAGCCATGTATTACAATGTAAAAATCAACAGGATCAACAAAATAGTATATCAACCAATAGTGACCGATCACAATCAATTTGAAGTTCTAATTGAATGTGTAAACCTCTAGCCAGAAAGCCTTGAAATATTATGGGCATGCATTCTACATATCACAACCCTTAGTCATGGATACAAGACCTTAAAAACCATCATGCAGTTGAATGAAGTATAACTAACTGATGCCAAAAGGTATGTGGCCCTTAACCACACTTCCATATGGTAGGAAAGCTAGATGGAAACACTGTTTAAATTGAAATTCAAAACAGATGGTACCAAGCCTGTTCAGTAACAAAAGAGTTACACCCAAGATAAACAGATTAACTACAATGATAATGTTCTCTCTTTGTAAGGAAGACATCATTCACTGTTGATGGCAATAGTAGCATTTAACTAATAGGTTGCACTTGGGTCTAGACTCCTCTAGCCAAAAATATTGAGAGAAGTGTTATCCTCTCCAACCAAGTCCAATTCCTGTAAGAGACTACCCTTGGAATGTGATAAAGGCAGGTTTCTCCAGGATGTACATTTCACCTAAAAAAGTTGGCATAAGAACATATGTGGGCTCGAAGGAATCATCAAAAACATGTTTGGATTCGTCCCTGACGGCAGTATTTGTCCAAGCAAAGGCTTATTCTAGCATATGCATATCGGCTAAAAAATTCACTCAATTAAAAATATTGCCCTCTATGTTAAAATTAGCAATACGACAGCAGACACTCTCACTAAGAAAATACGAAGAAATAAGTTTAAAATTCATGCAAAAGTTGTATCTGTTGCAGGAAGTTAATGATGTGACTTCACAACAAATGTTTCTCATTGTGGGACACTTTTTAGTTTTTGTGAGTCTTAACATATTCTGCGTATCCGAGCAAGTGAAATTTCCCCTACTGGCATATGTAGCCATTGAATAATCCTCTAGAAATTTGAATGATAAGAAGTTTTTGGCTAGAGACTTCATTATAAACTTATTTACTTGTACAGCAAGTTTGGAGAAAATGTGACATAATAGAAGCAAACAGAAAGCTATAAATGTGCATATTTAGTGACAAAGCAAATAGCAATATCTTCGGCTAACATATTCAAAATTATTTACTTATATAGCAAGTTTGGAGAAAATGTATCATAATAGAAGCAGACAGAAATCAATAAATGTGCATATTTAGTGACAAAGCAAACAACAATATCTTCGACTGAAATATTCAAAATTTACTGGGATAAATTCAATAAAGTCATTAACTATGGAACAATCGAAAAAAGAGAGTTCGCAAAAATGATAACATATTAAATATTGTTGGATAAAAGCATATCTTAACCGTCCATTTTGTAAAAATATCATTAGGTGATAAAAAAAGAAAATTTTCTTGGCCACAAGGCCATCACCAGTGGAAGAAAAGTCGAGCAGAAAGTAGATGATTATATTTCTAATAATATAAGACTAAAATTTGCCAAGAAACCACAGAAGACCACATATAAAGCCCTGAAAATTTCAGGATTAAATCTCATTGATTTGAAAAGGAGGAAAAACGTATTCCTTGAAACCTTTATTTTGAGAATTCACTTTTATAGGACTTTACACACACATCGTACTACCCAGATTCGGAAAAGTTTTCAACAGTAAATTCAACATGCAAGCCCTTGAAATCCTAAATAAAGCGAACAGAAACAGAAGATGAATACTGAAGAAAACGTAAATTGAGTAAGTTGAGTTTTAAGGTGGGGAAGGAGTTGGAGCTTAAGAATATGCATCATTTTGGGAAGGCTTTGGTAGCTAGATGCATATGAAGGCTCATATCAAATAAGGGTCTATGAAGCTAAGTTATCCTCTAAAAGTACGATGAACCTAATTCATTAGAAAACCTTCCTGGTCATCCTAAAACGTTGGGCTAGGAGGATAAAGCTATTAAATTTTGAAATGCACTAAGTTTTAATATAAGTCAACAAGGATGGGAAATGACAAGCACAATTAAGATACAAAAACCAGTAGCTCCATGGCATCTAGAAAACAGTCCTTGTCATTGGGTTTCTAAGGCCATTGTTTTCTTAACTGCCAGATTGTCACCTAAGGAGTATATCTAGCACCTTTATAGATAAAGGTAGATAGGCCTTTGAAACTCGCTGAAGAGAGGTGGCTCCTTCTTGTTTCCTACTTTCTGTTGTAAAAATAGTTTTCATCTATTTATGTGATTGATAGAAAGCTATTTACAATTCAATTATAAACTTCAAGTATAATTCAACTGACTAATTGCAAGCTCCTCAATTCAAATTTCATATTCAAATGTTACATTCCATACAAATTTACTAATAAATATTTTACACTTTATTGACACCAAAGGAAAAATGGTTATAGAATTTGTAAAAATTGTTCCATTTCATAAAAGTTTTACATCTAATTCACTAAAGGAAATGCTTCTACAGCTTGTAAAAACTATTCTACCTCTCGTGAACCAAAACATGTCATTTTCACTTGTATGTCTCATTTTCCAGAGGTTGGATTGGGGAAATATGAGAGATCCAAGTGTGAAATTGATGGAGTCAGACAAGGAAAGGAAGCCTTCGGAAGATAGATGCAGCTGAAGGAACAGATCAAGCACCATACCTGTGTGGTGCTTATTTTCAGACCTTCCAACAATAATTTATTTGAAGAAGATATTGTCTGGTATCATTTCTGACATAAAAAGGTTCGTGGTTCTTCACATTTTGATATAAAATGTCCTATTATCCTTCAAAATTTTCTTCAAGTTTACTGCAATATTACGTGTTAAGATTTATAATTTCAAAGCTATTGAAACCCATGTACAAATGACAGAAACCCTCTAACTGATTAGGAGGGAACCTCATGAACCTCAGTTTGGTATTGTATGGGACTGAAACCCTCTAACTGATTTAGCTGGAACCTCAGTTTCATATTGTATGGACACAAACCCTCTAACAAATTAGGAAGGAATCTCAGTTTGATATTGATATTGTATGGACAGAAACCCTCTAACTTATCTGGTTGGAACCTCAATTTCATAGGGTATGGACGCAAACCCTTTAACAGATTTGGATGGAACTTGGGTTTGATATTGTATTGACAGAAACCCTCTAACTGATTAGCTGGAACGTATGGTCTCATTCTGGGAACTTGTTAGGATTCCTGACAAATTAAATTGATTAACAGGTGATCTTACTGGACACAATTTGTTGTTTATCAAGTTTGAGTTATAATAATATTGGCAGTTCCACTCTTCAATTCATTACACACATCTTAAATTTATCAACTAATAAATTCTGTGAACAATACCATCCAATGTGCAGAGACTTCTGGGATTTGCAATGGATGCATTTTCATTGGAATAACACCATCCAAACAACCAAATGAACTGATCTTCGGAATTCAAACATCAAAATATCAAAAGATTAGAGTATACTCTAACATATAAATACGAGTAGCAATCTCAGGGGAAATCCGAGTTCAGTGAGACTGCTGAATTTACAACCCTGGAGCAGTTTCTCAGGCTCTTTAAATTATTAATGTGAGTTTGTAGATTAGACAGTGCTTTTGGGAAAGAACCCGGTAGCGAATTAAAGCTGAGGTTAGGTATTCTCAGCGGTTTTCACAGAATTCCCAGCAATCTGATGAAAATTTTCTGATACAAAAAGTGATGGAAAATTTTCGAAGTGTGCAATAGGGAGTGGTTGCTTGCTACGAAAAGTTACCTTCCATCCCTCATTTTGGGGACATGATCGAAACCACTATTTTAACCTTGTTTTCTGCACCAAATACCATACCATGAGCATATTTTTTCTGAGTTTTCAGCGGTCCAGTTGGACAGAGATACAGTTGGATCAGATTTGATGGCCTTTCTGAAGGACAAAAAGCCTCCACTTCTGTGCTTTTATCACCTACCCCAGTGTCCATAAATTATGTGATTTGGTCAGCTTCCTCTATGGGCTTTTGTTCAGAGAAAATTCAAGATGAAGAGAACTTGCCAGCAATCCTTTTAGTGATCAGATTGTGGCTTCCATGAGCACTGAATCGTTACAGCAGTTAAAGTGGTCGCAGCCATAATTGTGGATGAGATGAATACAGACAGCAAAAGCAGAGACTTAGAAGCCCTATGTCCATTAAATCCAAGGCCCCTCTAGGCTGTGAGTTCCTGTTCTTAGTCGTGCCTATAAAATTCACACAACTCTCATTAGCGGTACTCTGCAGAAAGATGAAAGGCACATATTGTGTTGGAAGCATGGCAGAAACAATAACTCGTTGTGGGATTCATGTACATTGATAAACTCCTGTGAAACCTGGGTTTATCATGATGGCATAGAAACTGGATTGAAATCTGCAGGCTTGTTCTTTCATTTTATCTTGTATAAAAAAGAAATGCCTTGTGGAGTATGGTTACGGTAAATGCATAGTATATTATAATTTATTTTCAGACCTTCCAACAATAATATATTTGAAGAAGATATTGTCTGGTATCATTTCTGACATAAAAAGGTTCATGGTTCTTCACATATTAAAGCTAAGCTTAGGTATTCTCAGCAGTTTTCATAGAATTCCCAGCAATCTGACGAAAATTTTCTGATACAAAAAGTGATGGAAAATTTTCGAAGTGTGCAATAGGGAGTGGTTTCCTGCTGCAAAAAGTTACCTTCCATCCCTCATTTTTGGGACATGATCGAAACCACTATTTTAGCCTTGTTTTCTGCACCAAATACCATACCATGAGCATATGTTTTCTGAGTTTTCAGTGGTCCAGTTGGACAGAGATACAGTTGAATCAGATTTGATGGCCTTTCTGAAGGACAAAAAGCCTCCACTTCCATGCTTTTATCACCCACCCCAGTGTCCATCGATTATGTGATTTGGTCAGCTTCCTCTACGGGCTTTCATTCAGAGCAAATTCAAGATGAAGAGTACTTTCCAGAAATATTTTTAGTGATCAGACTGTGGCGTCCATGAGCACTGAATCCTTACAACAATTAAAGTGGTTGTGGCTATAATTGTGGATGAGATGAATACAGACAGCAAAAGAAAATACTGAGAAGCCCTATGTCCATTAACTGATCTAGCTGGAACCTATGGTCTCATTCTGGGAACTTGTTAGGATTTCCTGACAAATTATATTGATTAACAGGTGATCTTACTGGACACAATTTGTTGTTTATCAAGTTTGAGTTATAATAATATTGGCAGTTCCACTCTTCAATTCATTACACACATCTTAAATTTATCAACTAATAAATTCTGTGAACAATACCATTCAATGTGCAGAGACTTATGGGATTTGCAATGGATGCATTTTCATGGGAAGAACACCATCCAAACAACCAAATTAACTGATCTTCGGATCCCAGACATCAAAAGATCAAAATATTAGAGTATACTCTAACATATAAATACCAGTAGCAATCTCAGGGGAAATCCGAGCTCAGTGAGACCGTTGAATTTACAACCCTGGAGCAGTTTCTTAGGCTCTCTAAATTATCCATGTGAGTTTGTAGATTAGACAGTGCTTTTGGGAAAGAACCCAGTAGCGAATTAAAGCTGAGGTTAGGTATTCTCAGCAGTTTTCATAGAATTCCCAGCAATCTGATGAAAATTTTCCGATACAAAAACTGATGGAAAATTTTCGAAGTGTGCAATAGGGAGTGGTACAGAAGGTCTTGATACAAATGTTTCTAAGGGATAAGGTCAGGCATGAGCAAAAGTCATTCAAATTGCTATAACTAAGAGAGACCCCAAATCTCCCAAAAAGTAAAAGCATGACACAACTATTTGAGTAAAGAGCTGCAGTGTGTTTTGAGAGAAAGATAACATCAGCACATTTATCCTTCGCTAATAATCAGATTTACTCATTTTCTAGAGCTTTTGAGTAATGGAGAGATATCTAGCCTCCCAGTACCCTAAAGTTCAGAGCAACCTAAAGAGACAGAGTGAATTAAAAAACCATTCAAGTATACTGAATCGTACCTCTAAAAGAGTAATATGGATCTGCAAACCCCAACTTGTAGAATGGTAACAAGCTTTCTTCATGTCGGAAGGATGGAAGTGTTCCTACCTCTGCCATTTCTGATGAAGAAGAACCTGCCCCCACACAAAGATCTTTTCATGGAAAGTTTATTCTTATCACCATCCAATTGCTTGCTGAAGACCTTCAAGTGATTTTCTTCAGTAGGTTTGAAAGGTTGCACACCTGATTAGGCTCCTGCTCCTGCTTCATCCACACTGTAAAGGGCCTCAGATCCCCATTCCCAAGATGGCCACTGCATGAAACCGCAACCCCATCTTCATTTTCATTAGGGAAAGGCTTCAATCTTCCTCTTCCAAGCTCCTATAAAGATCAATGACAGATATTGAGAAACTTGAATCCGCTGAAAAAGATCTCCTCATGGGGAGCTATGGCATTTCTGCAGACATAAAAAGCTCTTTGCGTTGAGATGTGCTGCCATTTCTCCCATGCTTGCTGACCAAGTCACTCTATGCTCGGATATACAATGTGGCCATTCCATTCAGAGTTTCAATGGCCATCCCTTGCCCTGATTCGTCGTGTAAAGAGCTCTCTCCAGATTTGTTTTCATATGGGTTTTGCAATGGAGAATCGACAGTGGATTCAGAAACTTCTTCAGACGAAATCTCTATTCCTTCCACAGGGGTAGGAACCATTAAGGCTACAATATTGGCGCGGCATAGAGGGTAGTTTGAATGGGTACTGAGCCACATATCAATGCATGGCAGATGAAAAGCATGTGTGCATTTGGGAAGAAGCCTGATATTATTTCACTCAGGCAAATGCAGCACAGTGACTCACTGTGTTTGAAGGAAAATCCATAGAAATAGAAACACCGCACAGACACTGAACAAGTCTCTAAGTCTGTCCATCGGAGACGGCTCCCTTCCCAAGGATAGCAAATGCCCGCCCAAGAAAGCTACTGCCCAAACAAAACCTCAAAGTTTGCAACCGATTTTGTAACAAGCTTGAAGCTGAATTTGTAATTAAATTATTTGTAAAACCATTTTCTTTATTTCATAATTGAATAATAACAGTGATCAATCAAAGGTAGAAATCATTTGAATCGTCTAACATGAAAATCAATGGTACATAATGGTACAGGTGGCACTTCAGGTAGGTTGTTTTCAAATAAGAATGCTTTACAGTGTAAATATAGTAATACTGATTTAAGAGTTGGCACAAGTCTTGTTCTGAACAGTAAGAAGCCTAAAGAGGAGCCAAGATAGTTGGTGTTTTTGGTTATTGGCGGTAAAAAAAGAGAAAAATTACAAATCTCAAAATTACACATTAAGGAGGGAGATTGGGAGGAAACGCTCGAAGTGTAGCAAAGAGAGCAATGCATTCATGCATATGGTAATCAATGTGTTCCACTCGACTCTCCAAGGTGTGGAGATGGTCATCTGTGCGTTGTCACTAGTACTAGAGTCCTTCCACAGAGTCCAAGGTCTCATTCTTCACATGCTAGAGGTCATTGATATAGGCAACCAATTTGTTCATGTCCTCGTACTTATTTTCCCTAAGCATATCAATGTTGATATGTATGTGGTCCAGCTGGGTCGCGATGGACTCCAAGGTGACCAAAGCTTCTACGTGGCCCAGTGAGGGGGTTGGAGACAAGGCCATATCCATAGCGGAGTGGCGACTCTCAGTCGACTCAGAGTCTGAGCTAGGCTCCCCATGCTGTTGGCATTCATCCATGCGTGGCCCAGCACCCCCCTGTGGGCACGCCCTCTCTATCGAGGCATACTACCAACTCCACCACCACTGGCAGCACCGCCACGAGTTGTGTACTGCTTGACCTAAGAAACACCCCACAAGACACTGAATTAACAATATTGAAATAACACACCATTTACAATTCCAGAGTTGTTGAACATCATTATCCAAATGAGAAGGACCCCGAAGTCCTAAGCACCAGCACCACATCGACGAGTAGTGAAGACGTAAGAAGACACGCCACAGGCCCCAAGGCCCGCAGAGCTCATACATCCCCAGGAAAGGCACTTGAAGCTACTCCCTCCATCTGACTTGCGATCTAGTGAAGTGTGCACTAACCAAAGAAGGAGTCAGGTTGAGGAAAAATATGTGTCTGCACCCGACCCACACAATCCAAGCCAGAGACCAAATAAATCGTTACACTGGACAAAGAAAACGTCCCTCGATCACAAGGGCATGTTGGATGCAGGTGCCAATTCCCCTCCCTTCTGCATTCAACATTCAACAGCCTTGTCCTGTTATGCTGCCCCTAGCCACAGCTTGAGCCAGGACACAAACAAACCACACCTTGTTCTCTCCCAGCTCTCTCTCCTCATCACCCAACATCTGCGAATGATTTGCGAATGACTTCCTGTTGGTCCCTGTGCGATATTAAACTCAACTCGTGGGGAGCAAGGTGTGGGTTCCGAAGCCCATTTATTGCATTTGTGTGGTGCATGGAGGCCCCTTCGGCTCCACAATCCAATGCACTGCCAACTGGCCCCTTAAATGATCACCCCCATCAGGGGTTTTAATTTTGTTCTTTAAGTAATATTTATAATAAATTTCTTTGAATAAGAAAGGATGATATCCAATTTTAAAATCACTATACAAATAGTTTAATGGGTTATATGATATTTGAATGGAGGCTTATGTGAGTAGAATTATGTAGATATTTGTCTTCTGAATCCATCACATAAATCTTATAGATTCTGAATGAGTTTTGAACTAGCTAATATAGTTCCTCTTCACCAAAATTAGTAGGTTATATGATTTTTTCAAAAAAATTTCAGTTAAAATCACATGAGAATGAACTTTGTCGAGACGTTTCGAACCAGCAAGTGTGGCTCATCTTGATCTCGTCCTAGAGATGAACCACACTTGCTAGTTCGAAACGCGTCAACAAATTTCATTCTCATGTGATTTTAACCAAAATTAAGGTGAAAATTCCTATGGATCACCGAAGCCTCAATTCAATTTAGGTTAGATGACATTTTCTAATTTTATTTTTTAATATATTTATAATTAATTTTATTGAGCCTAGCAAATGGTGATAGAGTGTTTTGTTAACGCACTCTGTGGTGTAAAGGTCACTTGTATCATTGGTTCAAAACTCCGTGGGCAAAAATCCAACCATACTAAAGGCTAGTGTGGCCCACACTGGATGCAATCCTTGCCCGATTTTGATAACTTAAATACCCTTAGATCATGGAGACTCAAACCACAGATTAAACATGCCAAAACTCACATAACTTAACAAACAAACAAACAATAATTTTATTCATTAAATTTTAAAAATAAAAAAATAAAAATAAAAATTCCCAAAATAAATATGTTGCTTCTTTGCTTGATATTATCCTTTACTATAAAATATATTTTGAATTTTGTGATTTTGTGTATATGAAATAATAATGAGATACATCTTATTTTGTAGTGTTTTAAAATTATTTTTAAAACAACCATATATTTATTTATCTTCATTAAAATGTGATTTTAAATTTATTAACATACTTCAAAAAGCTCTTTGGATGCGCATGACGTGAACGTGCGGAGCCAGTTCATCCCATGCACAGGTTGATAAAGTCCGACACCGCCAGCTTTAACATGATGCGGAACCTCCTCTTAGCAATCATTCACATGAGCACTCTGATGCACCTGATCTTCTACCATACATTGAATCAGATGCAACCCCAAGTGAACTATGCCCAACTCTCATATGCGAGCGTGCCACAAAATCACACTACATCTACGCTTGTGCCACAGGTCTTCAAAAAGCACGATCTCTCCTAATTCTGTCATCCCCATGCTACTCCAGTTGGCCTCCAAAGCCTTCTTCGTCCCCTCCCTTGCCATTTTGTTGTTGCCTAAGTTTCCCCGCGTGCCCATGAGTTGCGCGCTCTCCCTCTTATGCACCACCCTACTGGAGCTAGCATGCCAGGAGCCTCTCTCGTTGTTTCCCTTCAGGCTGCGCGCTCCCTATGGTGTCCCCCTGGTTGCGCGCCTCCCTCCGGAGTTCCCCACTTCTTCAAATTCATCCCACTGCGCGCTTTCTGATGCAAGCTCCCTCGTTGCGCGCCCCCTACTGCATAACTCTTTGTTGTGCACCCCCTGATGTGCTTCTCTGTTGCGCACTCCCCTATTGAGCACATCACCGCTTTTAGCTCGACCTCTCCCTCTTTGTCTGTTAGCCCCCCCATGGCTCTGAGTCTGCGCCAAAAGACCATTAGGGGTAGCCAAAGAGGTGCGTTCTTGAGTCGCCATCAACGCAGCCTGGACCACCGTTTGGAATCCATTGAAGGCTCCTCTTCTAGCAACCATGACAGGGAAGCACCATCACGGTCTAAGCGCACCCAGGAGGAGATTGCCTTAGCTTAGGAGAATCAGAGGGGCAATAGAATTTGGGGCCCCAGGAAGTCCACCATTTCACACTCTAAGCAGCCCACTCCTCGAAAATTCAAGCCTCTCCCGGTTCAAGAGGCCTCGGGGGAGGACACAGATGTGTAGATCATGGACTTGGACGAAGTTTGGACGCGAGTTCCTGACGCTGAGTACCCAGTCGCTCCCATATTTTGCACACCCACAACAAATCCCCTACGTGTGGCTTCCATTGAGGAGTAGGCTATTGCACAGGAATATGGATGTCGCATCAAGGAGGAGGACCCTTCTACAGAGGATGATGAAGAAACACCATGAATGCACAGTTGCTCGACTCTTTTTTGTTTTCTGTTATTTCAACATGTACTATAGATCTTTTGTTTTTATATGTGTCACGACACACTTTGTAAATATTGACTATTTGATGATTTTAAGGTGTTGGTTTCCTCCTAGGAGGCAGCCCCAAACTTGCGTTATTTTGATAGCCTCTCAGGCTGGGATTGGTTAATCACTGCTTACCATCTCAGCCCGACACCTATGTAAAGTGTTATTTTGAACTAATATAATTTATTATAACTTACAAAAAAATACATACTTCAAAAATCAAATGAGGAGTTTGTGTTGTTTTTGGATGTTCTATGTGGTAATGATGATCGAATAAAAAATATTAATAATAATAATTATTATTATCTTGAATTTAGTGGTTGTAATTAATTTGTAAGCTTTCAAAAATATAAAAGGTTTTAAAGTTTTGTTGGATTTTTTATTTATTTATATCACCTTGGATTCATCTAACTCTCGATCTATCATTTGTTGAGAGATCAAACTTTTCCTCAAATTATTAAATATAATAATATTTATATTGTAATATATTAATATTAATATTAATCTTAATCTTTTAATATTAATAATAGATTTAATGATGTATTTTACATGACATGATAACAAAGTTTATAATAAAACTACATCAAAATAATATTTTCAAATATTATCACTTTGTCTTTGAAGATATTAATATATTCATAGGATGTATTTTTCCTTTTAAAGATTCATTTTACAACTATTTAATTAAATTAAATATTAAAAGATTTTGGAACATGATTTTCAATTCTTTGTGTTGAATTGTATTGTAGTTTTGTCTATATGGTTATTTTCATTTTTTGTTTTGGGCCAACATTGTTTATCTTAGATAAAATGTCTTTCGGTTTAATCACATCATTATGATTTGGTTGACGTTGCAAACCAGCTAATGTGATTCATCCTCGGGACAAGGTGGAGAAACCTGGTAAGAAAATCACCCAACCATAAGCAATGAAAACCCACACTTTGAAAGATTTTATAGCAAAATTAGAAATACCATAAAGTATTTAAGCCTAAAAAAGATCCAGACTCACTTCATACCGGGTGGTTTCAGAAAGAAACCAACCAACAAAAAAAAATCAAGACTATTTTTCTCATGGTTGTGCTCCTTTCAGTTTTTATTTTATGGTCTATTATGGTTTTTCTTAGGGGTCTGAGAGACTTTGGGTACTCGTTAGATCGTCCTCTTATTCTATTAAAAGAGTCTCTACATCTATCCAACTGTGAGCCTGGGTATATAGAAATTCTGATACTTCCTAAAAAACAGAAGAGAAATACCTTAATACTGGTAGCGTTGACATACCTGAAGTCAAACCCCCCACGGCAGTTCGCTTGGCAACACTGGGAAACCCTGAATCAATTCCACTCTCTGAAAGTTTTCCTGAGATAACAAAGAAATATTCAAGAATAAGAAACAATGGGAAAAGGAAGACCTTCATAGGAAGGGCAAACTGTTAAAGTTGTTGAGGGGTTTTCCCTTAAAACAGTGTCGCGCGAGCTATTCTGTTCTCTATCATCTCAGCAGTGTTAAGTGGGTTGACTCACAAAGCTCTCATACTTCTCCCTCTATTCCAAATTTCTCACCGGAACCATTGAACCATTCCTCCCTCCATTTTTGGGCTTCCTCTGTTAGAAGAAATTTACTTGAACCAAAACATCTTCACTGGAGAAATTCCATCAAATGTTGGAAATCTCATTGTGCTCTCCAGCTTATGGTTAGCAGAAAATAAATTATCACAGGAAATACCCACTTCCATAACTAATTGTCGTCGCCTCTCAAATCTGTATCTCCATCACAATTATCAACTGCATGGAAAACTGCCAGCAAGTTTATGTAGGCTACAGAGTTTGGCATACCTCTACCTTACTAGTAATATGTTTGAAGGCCCCGTACCTAAACAACTTGCAATGAATGGAAACAGTGTTATACAAGTTGATCTATCTTATAACCTCTCTATTCGAACCCTTGGGGGACAAAACTGAAGGTTTATCAGACACTGTGATGACCCAAAACCCTGCTCTCTTAATCACTCCTGCAAGCCCATAGCCCACCTTGGGCACCAAAACCTGTCTAGCTGCTTCCCTATATTTCTCCTATTTTAGCCCTAAAAGCATTCTTCTTCTTCCCTTTCAAGGAATCAAGATGCCTCAACAGCTTGAGCTGCTCTCTCTCCCTGAAGTGTTTCTGGAATTTGGTGTGGGTTTTGAACTTTTCACCGCAATGATTTTGGAATTTGATGTGGGTTTTGAACTTGTCACCGCAGACTTCGTAGATGCGGGTTTTGAACTTGACTACCGGAGCCTCGGCCTCCACCGCCACCTCCATTGTTGCCCTGTTCGAATCCCTCAACATAGACCTGCAAACCCTTGTCTCCATACCCTCTCAGCGTCTCTCATGTCCCTATTTTCAAACATTTAAGATCTTGAAACTTATTTTCAAACTAACAGGGCCAAATGAAAGATTTTCATTGGTTGGAGGAGGTGCCACATGTCTAAATTTATTGGCTGGAAGGGCGATGAGAAAGGCTTCTCATTGGCTGGGGTGAACAGTATTTTCTCACCCCAAGCCAACAAAAAAAATTCCTTCGTCGTAATTATATTATCATATCATAAGTGTCAACAAAATACATTACCACCAACAAAATATAGTAATATAGATTGGTTTAAGAGCTGGCACAAGTCTTGCTTTGAAAAGTAAGAAGCCTGAAGAGGAGCCAAGACAGTTAGTGTTTTTGGTTATTGTCGACACAAAAAGAGAAAAATTACAAATCTCAGAATTACACATTAAGGATGGAGATTGGGAGGAAACTCTCGAAGTGCAGCAAAGAGAGCATCACGTTCATGCATATGGCAATCAATGTGTTCCACTCAACTCTCCAAGGTGCGAAGATGGTCATTTGTGCGTTTTTGTTGGCACCAGAGTCCTTCCACAGAGTCAAAGGTCTCAGTATGCACATGCTCGAGGTCGTTGATATAGGAAACCAATTCGTTCATGTCCTCGTACCTCTGTTCCCTCAGCGTATCAATGTTGAGATGTATGCGATCCAGCTGGGTCGCGATGGACTCCAAGGTGACCAGACTTCTACGTGGCTCAATGAGCGGGCTAGAGACAGGGTCATATCTGTAGCGGAGTGGCGACTCTCAATCGACTCAAAGTACGAGCTAGGCTCCCCATGTTGCTAGTGTACATCCATGTGTGGCCCAACACCCCGCCTGCAGACCCGTCCTCTCTGTGGAGGCATACTACTCATTTATAGGTTGGTGTTTGGCATGCATATTAAATCATTAAAAGATTTATACTGAAAGATGAGAATATTATTGTGTTTATGTATGATGGAATAACAAACCAACATTCTTTGGCTTGGTGCTACTATAAAATGCCAAACATTTGATATCATTATAAATATTACTACCAACTGAAACTATTATCACATAAGAGTAATATACCCACCCAATCAAACTTAAAACTATGTGTTAAACAACATTTTGTCACCGTCCTTGCAATCCCCATCCCGAACATTGGAGGGCCATTTCTGTGACTTCTATGTAGTGTCATGCCTTGCAAAAAGTGTCATTACATCCCTTGCCATGAGAAGAAAATTTCCTCTTTTGACTATTCCTGGAACAGGCTCTCAGAAACATATGATTTTGGGTTGGCGCTAGCAGGTAGTTATGGCCTCGTGCCCATAGAGAAATTAACACTCGGCCTCGCGCCCATTGGCGATTTGTCCCAATGGACTGCCTGCGCTGAGCTATTTTTTGATTTTTTTATAAAATAGAAGCAAAGTTTCCATTTCCAACCACTTCGTGAGCATAGTTAGCATGGGTTGTTCGACTGAATAACGTCAAAAATCTTCCTTTGGCTTCTTATTTCCTACATTTGAGCAACCTCCCAAAGGATAAGGCCTCCCTTCCACCATATGAGGGATCCCAACCTCCTTCATAAGTCTTATTATTCTCCCTCAACCCTTCAATCCCCCTCCTCTCTCCCTAGAAGATAATTCCCTTGCTTAAAAGGAAAGCAAGTCCCACTCTTTATTTTATCTTAGGGAAAGGGTTTCGAGGGTAACTTCCCACCTATTCATTGACCTATAGTCTACAAGTGACTTCCTAAACTATTGGGACTCCACCCATCGGTGAAAGTCTGTGAAGAGCAAGGAGCCTTAGCTATGGTGACAATGGGCTAAGCCTCCATCGTTTCCCTTATCCTAGTAGTTACCCTCTTAGGAACCCCTTTTAGATCCACTACTAGTTTGAGTAGTAACATGTTGTTCACAATTCCATTTGTGAACAACTATTTCGTATGCCCACTTTTGCCATACTACAGCTCCAAGATGAGATGTCCAGGGCTATGGAGGCTGCCCTTCTTCTCACTGAATCAATCCTCTACAATATAGTGAAATAGGGCTCGTTGGTTGGCCCACTTGACTATTACTTTAGTCCTTCAAAGTTTGCAAATCCTTAGGCCCTATACACCTACCCTTCTACCAATTTTGTTGTCCTTCACCAGAACAAGAGTCAGGGCTCTTCTTTGATAGTAACCTAACAACCCTCCAACTGTACTTGGCCTACCATCAATCTGCCCAACCACAGTCAATTCCTTTTACTGATCTAGGGCCCACAATATTGTCTTAATCTAGGGCTCTTCAAATCTGCCACCTAACAATGGTTTGAGTCTGTTGAGATTTTCTGTTCTAAATAAAATAGGAAAAATCTCAGTAGGTGACAAAAATTAGGAATTAGTTCCTAGATTAGCTCCAGTTTGTTGGGAGGGAGTTAATGCATCCTAAATTTGTGTTGAGAGGATTTATGAGGCAGTTTGATTCTCCTGGCTATATAACAGGTATCCATACGGATTGTTTGTAATGGAGTGAGTGTGTGTGAATTATGTAATCTCCTGTTTTGATTAATAAAGACTGCCAATGCCCTGTTGTGTGGACGTAGCCCAGCAGGTTTGGGTGAACCACGTTAAAAACTCTGTGTCTTATTATGTGCATGATTAATTTGATGTTGTTGTGTTATTCAATGTGCTGCGCACTGTCCAACAATTCATATCGGAGCTCGTTGGAGGCGTGGCGCAGCAGTGAAGTTGCTTGGTGCTGCGTTGAAGCTGAGTAAACCTGCATTGAGTTGAAGCGTGGTTTTTTTTTTGCATTGGCGCTGCGTGCTGGCCGACCAGTGGTGCAGAGAAAGGAGAATTTCCGGTGCATACAGTTTTTTGAGCTTGCTGGTGGAGAGCTGGCAGTGCCTGTGCGTTGGTACGATGCATGTACACCTACGTGGAGGTGCATCGCTGCGTATATCCACTGCTGGTTGCTGCGTATATCCACTGCTGGTGCGAATGTGAATATACCTGGTGCGTACTCCAGTTTCAACAGAGTGAGTTGAATCCAGACGCAAAATTTTTTCATTTGAACGCTGGTCGATTTGAAGTTTTTTCATTAAAAACGCTGCTATGGTAAACGCGTGGTTTTTTAAAAAAAAAAAAAAGGTCGATTTGCTGCTGCGTGGATTAAAAATCGATTTGAATTTGGCTGCGTGGATTCAAAATATTCTAAAGTATTTTGGCATATGTTAAATCGATATGGTAATGGAGGTAAAAGTTTTTTGTTTAAAAAGCGATTTATTTAAAATCGATTTGTAATTGATATGCCATTGTAATATGCCATTTAAAAAGGGTCGATTTGTAAGGTGGTGGTTTAAAACAAAATCGAATGGTAATTTAAGTGCATATGTTAAATATGTTAAATCGATAGTTTGTTCATCGATTTAAAAAGGGTTTATAAAGTTGTAATATGCCATTTGTATTAAAAATTAAGTGAAAGGTTTTTTTTTTTTATAAGGAAAGAAGGGTGGCATTTAAAAATTACCATTTGCATATGGTATCAAATGAAAGGAACTTAAAGGAAGGCAAGGGAAATTTTTTTTTAAAGGCATTTTTTAATTAAAAGGGCATTCTTTATTTGAAAATTGGTTCTGGAGATTACTGTGTTTTTTTGCTGAAACAAGATGGCGAAAACTCAAAATGCCCGGTTTGAAATTGAGAAGTTCAATGGCAAAAACAACTTCGAGATCTGGAAGGTAAAAATGCATGATCTCCTGGTACAACAAGGCGTGGCGAAAGCGATGTTGGGGAGGAGAAAAAGGCCTTCTTCCATGATGGAGGATGAATGGGATGAGTTGGATGACAGAGCTCTGAGCGCAATTCGGTTATGTCTGGCGGATGATGTTCTGTTCAACATTGTGTCAGAGAAGACTGCCGCAGGCTTGTGGATCAAGCTTGAGAAGCTCTACATGACGAAATCCTTGACAAATCGTATTCTCCTGAAGCGGCAGATATACAGTTTGCGGATGAAGGAAGGTACCTCGGTTACTGACCATCTGAATGTTTTCAATACTCTATTGGTACAATTACAAAGTCTAGATGTAAAATTTGATTCAGAGGATAAGGAAATAACTCTATTGTGTTCATTGCCCGAATCGTGGGATCACTTTGTTACTTCCATAAGCTTTAGTACTGCAGCTGTCCTTGAGTTTGACGATGTGGTTGGAGCCATGTTGTCTGAGGAGACGAGGAAGAAGTCGAATGCTGACACCTCTACATCAGAGGCAATGATGGCTAGAGGTCGTTCTAGAGAAAGACGCTCCGGTAAGCGCAGCGATTCACGTTCAAAGTCGAAAGGGAAGAAGAGCAAAGTGAAGTGCTGGTTTTGTGGCAAATCGGGGCACTTGAAGAAAGACTGCTGGAAGAGACAGCAAACAGAGAAGAAAGGAGACTCTTCGACAGAGAAGAAGGAGCCAAATGCGACAGATACAGGTTCGGCATCTGGTTCAGGTATGAGCGACGAAGTGTTGTCTGTTAATATGTCAAATCATGGTCAACATTGGTTGTTAGATTTCGGTGCATCAAACCACATGTGTATTCATAGAGAATGGTTTAAGACGTATAGATCAGTTAATGATGGAGTCGTGTACATGGGTAATGATGTCACATCTAATATTGTGGGAATAGGAAGT
This sequence comes from Pinus albicaulis, assembly GCA_034641835.2. Taxonomy (NCBI): domain Eukaryota; kingdom Viridiplantae; phylum Streptophyta; class Pinopsida; order Pinales; family Pinaceae; genus Pinus; species Pinus albicaulis. Next base: position 660,601,662 of record CM076573.1, on the reverse strand, counting down.
ATACAACTGCAAATGTTTGATGGCACAACTAAATTGTTAACAGATGTGAGACATGTTCCAGACTTAAGAAAAAATCTAATTTCACTGGGAGCACTTGACACAAATGGATATAAAACTGTAATTCAAGGTGGAGTTATGAAAATATATAAAGGTATTTTACTAGTAATGAAAGCTAAGAAAGTAGGAAATCTATTTCAATTAGAAGGAAGAACAGGGTCAGTTCATGTGTCTACGGTGTCTGAACATGACAGTAGTTCCATTCGCTTATGGCATCAAAGGTTGGGCCATATGAGCGAAAGAGGGTTGAAAATTTTGGCTGATCGCAAGTTACTTCCTAATCTAAGGTCTGGAAAGTTAGATTTCTGTAAGCATTGCTTGTTTGGAAAACAAAGTAAACACAAATTTAAAACAAGCAAACATACTAGTAAAGGCATACTTGATTATATTCATTCAGATGTTTGGGGTCCAGCCCCTACAGCGTCATATGGTGGTTCGTCGTATTTTGTATCATTCATTGATGACTTTTCTAGGAAGGTGTGGGTCTACATGTTGAAAAGGAAGTCTGATGTTTTTTCAGTTTTCAAACAGTTTAGAGCATTGGTAGAAAACATCACTGGTAGAACAATAAAGTGTTTAAGAACTGACAATGGTGGTGAGTTTACTTCCAAGGAGTTTGACAGCTATTGCAAGGATGCAGGGATCGAGAGACATAAGACCATGGTTTATACTCCTCAGCAAAATGGAGTTGCTGAACGCATGAACAGGACTCTTCTAGAGAGAGCAAGGAGTATGCTGAGTAACGCTGGTTTGCAGAAGGAGTTGTGGACGGAAGCGGTGGCAACAGCTTGTTATGTGATAAACCGATCTCCATCGACGACGATAGACTGCAAGATTCCGCAAGAGGTATGGAAAGGACACCCTTGTGACTATTCTAAACTCAGAGTGTTTGGTTGTGATGCATATGCTCTAGTGCCTAAACATCAACGAACTAAGTTAGATCCAAAGTCTAAAAGTTATATCTTTGTTGGGTATGGTGTTGGAACAAAGGGATATAGATTGTGGGATCCTACTACCCGCAAAATCATCATCAACAAAGATGTAAAGTTTGATGAATCCTCTCTTGTACAATTAGATGTAGATAGTAAATTGAAACAAGATGATGTATTTGATTTTCAGCACATTCAGTTTGACAGCACTTCTAATGATAGTCATGACGACCATAGTTCAGATTCTAGTCATGAACAGGTTTCAGATACTAGTTATGAACAGGGTTCAGATATAGAGCGTGAACAGGTCTCAGATGCTGGTCATGAAGAAGTTCCTGCAGAGGGCAGTCAGCCAATTGCGGAAGCACCAGAAACATCCTTAAGGAGGTCGACAAGAATCAAACGGCCACCGAGAAGGTATGATGATTATGTTACTTCAGTTGCATTTACTGCTAATGACGATGAACCTCTGTGCTATCAGGAAGCAATAGAAGGTTCGAATAGTGACAAGTGGAAAGCAGCCATGAAGGATGAAATGATGGCCTTGAGTAAGAATGGCACATGGGATCTGGTTGAGCTTCCAAAAGACAGGAAAACTGTGGGGTGTAAATGGGTTTACAAGCTGAAACGTGGTGTGAATGATACGGAAGACAGGTACAAAGTCCGACTGGTTGCAAAAGGGTTTTCTCAGAAAGCCGGTATTGACTTTCATGAGATTTTTTCACCAGTGGTTAAAATAGTTTCAATTCGAATTGTGTTAGCTTTAGTTGCTTTGTTTGATTTAGAGTTACAACAACTAGATGTTAAGACTGCATTTCTACATGGAGACTTAGATGAGGAAATTTATATGGAACAACCGGAAGGGTTTGTTCAGCATCGCAATAAGAAATTTGTCTGCAGGCTCAAGAAGTCATTATATGGCCTGAAGCAGTCGCCTCGGCAATGGTATAAGAAGTTTGATTCTTTCATGTTGAGTCATAAATATGTTAGAAGTGAATATGATCATTGTGTGTATTTCAAGCAATTGAAAAATGGCATGTTCATTATCTTAGTGTTGTATGTTGACGATATGCTTTTAGCAAGCAAAAGCATTGATGAAATCAACAGGTTGAAGACTCAGATGGCAAGGACATTTGATATGAAAGATCTAGGAGCAGCAAGACAGATTTTGGGCATGGAGATTTTTAGAGACAGGAGTAATGGTAAGCTGTGGCTATCACAATAGAAGTATGTTGAGAAGATACTTTTGAGAATTGGTATGAATAATGTGAAGCCTGTGTCAGTCCCTTTAGCTTCCCATTTTAAGCTTTCTTAGAGTTTATGTCCTAATACAGATGAAGAAAAGGATTATATGTCTCGAATTCCATATGTCAATGTAGTAGGATGTTTGATGTATGCGATGGTTTGTACTCGACCAGATATTTCACATGCAGTTGGGGTTGTCAGCAGGTACATGGCAAATCCGGGTAAAGAACACTGGTCAGCGGTGAAATGGGTGCTTCGGTACTTGAGAGGCACAAGTAGTTATTGTATTACTTACAATAAGAGTAGTGAATTTGTTTGCGGATATGTTGATTCCGATTTTGTAGGTGATTTGGATAAGAGGAGGTCAACTTCATGGTACGTCTTTACTCTTGCAGGTGGAGCTATTAGCTGGATTTCAAAGCTACAGAACATTGTTGCTTTATCCACTACTGAAGCAGAATACATTGCTGCTTCGCATGCTTGCAAAGAGGCGGTTTGGTTGAAAGGTTTGCTTGGTGAATTTGGTAGGTTACAGGACAACATCAGGTTACTTTGTGATAGTCAAAGTGCAATACATTTGGCTAAGAATCCGGCCTATCATAGTAAGTCAAAGCATATTCCAATTAAGTACCATTTTGTAAGACAAGTTATTACTGAAAGGGGAGTCTCTCTTGAAAAGGTGCATACAAAGGAAAACTGTGCAGACATGTTCACGAAACCAGTTTTGTTAGAGAAGCTGCGTTGGTGTTTGGCTTCTCTTGGCTTGCAGAAAAGATAAAATAATAATAACAGGGCATCAGGCTAATTGTTGTCAAGGTGGAGATTGTTGAGATTTTCCGTTCTAAATAAAATAGGAAAAATCTCAGTAGGTGACAAAAATTAGGAATTAGTTCCTTGATTAGCTCCAGTTTGTTGGGAGGGAGTTAATGCATGCTAAATTTGAGTTGAGAGGATTTATGAGGCTGTTAGATTCTCCCCGTTATATATCGTGTATCCATACGGATTGTTTGTAATGGAGTGAGTGTGTGTGAATTATGTAATCTCCTGTTTTGATTAATAAAGACTGTCAATGCCCTGTTGTGTGGACGTAGCCCAGGAGGTTTGGGTGAACCACGTTAAAAACTCTGTGTCTTCTTATGTGCATGATTAATTTGCTGTTGTTGTGTTATTCAATGTGCTGCGCACTGTCCAACAGAGTCCTCTCAAGATCATTGTTCTTGTGTATTGCAAATTTGATATTTGTTGTCCAATCTATGAACAAATATGAAATACTCCTCGTATCATACTTCTAACAATCTATAGATGACTGAACTAGGGTCACAAATCAACCACTAATAGTCCATTCACTAATTTTTTATAGGTTTCTTCAGATCTTTGTCTAAAACTCTATGGAAAGTCCACCAAAATCAACTCCTCTGCATGTCAATCCATTCTTCATATGGCACATTTCTTCTGCATGCTCAATCTTCTGCTCAGGTTCCACCCTCCTTTGGATCTGTTGTCTCCACAGATACTGAATCTGCAAACCATCTTCCAGATCTGTGGTCTTTGTTGCATAAATAAACCTCGCTCTAAGGGTCACAACCCATCTTCTTCTAAGCTAACTCAATCATCATGACTTAGTTAATTGACACAAGTTGTTATGAGACGAAATTACAATTTATTGTCCAATTTATTTAAGGGAAAAATAAATTAGACGCCTCACATTCCTCACTCTTGGTACATCAAAATTCCTCACTAGTGTGGGTGCATTTTTTTTTGTCCTTTATAGTTTCCAATTTCACTATTTCTTGTTGCAAATTTCAATACTCCCTCTCAAGAAATTTGCAACAAGAAAGGAATTCAATCTATCTCCATTTGGTACTTTTGGAATGTTCTGCATGCTACACTTCTCTAGTGTTGTTTGCACCTGCAAGTCCTAAAACTGAATAGCCTCCGAACAAATTACTCAGTATAATGCATCTGTCATCAGAATCTTCTGACTGTTGCTAGCTACTGCATCTGTCTAGTACTGGATTCTCTGCGCTGCTGCTGACATCTGCATCCGTGCCCTTTGAACTATTGCTAACTCTAATTTTTGATCCAGTATTTGACATCTGACTCTGATTTGTGTCTTGCTGACATCTGACTACATCAATTTAACTGATCCTTCCTACTACTATTGTACTGTGGCTCATCGTAGCCAGGTTTGATCCATGAGATCACATGCCATCTCAATGGACCTTGCCCAAATTTCTTATCTTGGGATTATGTCTACACATCACCCCACCAGCTTACACCTCCAGGTATGGTTGCTCCCTCTTCCCATCTGGCTCGAAATTTCCCCCTCATGGAGGTCTCTGCTTGAGTGGATGCTTCCACTCAGTCTCCTCTCTGCTTCTCCAATTGTGGCAACTACTCCACAACCTTCTAACACTGCTTCTCATGAAGATTCATGTTAAGAGGTATTTATGCTCCCTTTAAACCACCAAGTCTCTAACTTCTGCCTTTCTCCTCAAAGCTTTGCATGCATCTGGTACCTCAATTACATATAGGTTCTTGACTCGTGCACAGTGTAATTGTCCCGACGTTACAAAAGGTTTCTAAAAAAGAGTTGATTTTAAATCGATGATATCTCCCTCATCCGAGCTCCGATTCGACCGATTTTTTTTTCTATTTCGGTAGATTTTCGCAAGGAATCCAAATAGCCTATTTGTTTTTGAAAATTTTACACCAAAATATTCAAATATTCTATGCAAACTCGCCGCCCAAAAAATTTCTGCTCTAATACCATGTAGAAAATCTAACCAACGAGATTCAATCTAATCTTGTAATCTACTAAAACAAGATATTGAATCCTTCCTACAATTTGCGGAAACAAAACACAATCGCACAATCACATATAAGTAAGAGAAATAAATTATCAATCACACAACAACATGATGTGTTTGGGGAAAGAAACTGCTCAAAGGCCCTCTATCTCTATTGTGTATTAAGTCAAGGAATCATGAAACAATACATTAATGCTTAATCTCTCATGAGATTCTCCAACACTCTGTCAATTGTCTCCTGTTGATCTAGGAAAACTCGGTCTACTACTTAGCCAATTATGATCCTTACTTCAGCCTGCCTTGCTCATACAATCCTAGCTAGTGAATTAACTGCTTATTAATTAGGAAAATCAATCTTCCTTGATTGCACAATCCATTATGGAATCCCAATGACTTTATAATTTCACATGGGAAATTTTCTCTGAATACAACTGATAGTTATGTTCCCTTTAACCTCTGTCTCAACTGGGTATTCCTCGAAACTGACATGCATACAACTATTAATAGCGAATTATCAGCTATATGATTGATCACCCATTGTGAATTAAATCTAATTTAATTCACTGGACCTCTCGCTAGCTCATAAATTAGTTAGAATCAGTTAAACTGATTTTAACGCATTTAATTGAGTTAATTACACTTGCACCCCACTAATGCATCAATTTCAATTGGACCCAAAAAATATTAGAATCCCTCTAGATGCCTCATCTTGGACCCTCAAGTACTTGAATTTCTTGAGCTAACTCGTTCATCATGACTTAATTAACTAACAAAAGTTGTTATGAGATGAAATTACAATTTATTGTCCAATTTATTTAAGGGAAAAATAAATTAGACGCCCCACATTCCTCACTCCTGGTGCATCAAAATTCCTCACCAGTGTGGGTGCATTTTTTTTTGTCCTTTCTGGTTTCCAATCTCACTGTTTCTTGTTGCAAATTTCAACATTTCAAAATTTGATGTGGCCTTCACACAAAGACACCATTGAAATCACATGCCCAGATTCTCATGAGAAACCTCTCTTAAGCTCGATTTGCCAGAAGAGAACCAACAATATGCCATCCTACTTCCTAGCGCAAACCGACCCTTAAGGTATGCAACATTCTTCTGAACACTCACGTGATGATCTTGCTCTTGGAGGATGATCATGACCTCCCTTTAGCAACCCTTACTCGCCCTCGTACTCGACCTAATTTAGGACTACATCTCTCTTCACCCCCTTGATGTGCCAGATAGTGGGAATACATGTCAAACATGCTAATATGTGCCAAGTGATAAGGCATTCCAAGATGTGTAAGGGTGTGTCAATGCATGTCAGGGAATGTCAAGACAACAAAAGGGAGAAAAAAGTTAAACTACAAGGAAATGAACACATAACAGGGTTAATAATTCATCAATTTACCTTTTCCAGGAGGGGCATGCTAGGCACACCAACACTAGGCAAAAATAGGTGCCAAGTGCAAAGTCTTAGTGCATTCTAAGTGCCAAGTATTCCTTTGTTGCTTCTCATCTACTTTCAAACAACTGATAATCACAAATAAATTTAATATTAAACCATGCCAAATCATACCAAGGCATCTCAACGTATTCCACACATGCTAAGACTTTCCAAGCACCAACACGTGCCAAGCGCCAATATGTGTCAAGAACTAGTGTTATGCATGTTATGAAGTGGAAGGGAATGTTGAAGAGTGCTAAAGTGTGTTAGAGAGTGATAATGCATTTTCATGAGTGTTAAGGATTACTAGGAAAAAACATTAAGGGAGCACTAAGTAAAAATTCATGAAAGTTAATGAATATGAGGAACGTGCGCCAGAGACTAGTGTTAATGAGTGTTAGTTGTCATGCCAAGGAGGGACTGACAAGGTATGCTAAGCATTGGTAAGGCATGTTAGGGAATATCAAGGCATGTCAAGAATTCCCAAAGTGTGCTTGGGAGTTCCAGGGTGTGCTAATTATATCATGTGCCAATTAATAGTGCCAAGATATGCCAATACATGCTGGGTGCTAAGGATGTGGTGCAGGGGACTAGGGTATGTCAATATGTGTCAAGGCAACAAAAGGAAGAACCAATAAGAGGGTTAATAAGTCGGGACTTTATCTTTTTGAAAAGGGGCATGCTAGGCACACTAATAATAGGTCCCAATACATGCCAAGTGGCATTGTGTGCCAAGTGCTAATGTATGTCAATGCATTCAACCAAGGTGTTCCGGGGCATGCTAGGGACTATATGCAGCATGCCAACACATGTTAGCAGAGTTCGATGTTGTGCTAGCGCATGTCACCATGTGCTTGGGCGTAAGTGTCATCACAAGATGTTCTAGGTACAAAGATGTTCCAATACATGTGGGGTGCTAAGAAATGTTATTGTGTGCCAAAGCATTAATTTAAGGCATGCCCAGATTGGTGAGGATCGTTAGGTATTTCTCATTAATAGAATTTTCAAAGCTTGATTATGTGTTAAATAATATATTTCCTACACACAATAGTGGAACTTTATCTAAAGGGAATTTTCTAGATAATAAACTTAATATATATGAATCATTTGTTGACTCATAGAAAATCTCTATTCGACTAGTTATTACTTGAGGGAAATGATACACACTAATTACTTCTAAAAAATTCGCTGACCCTAACCACTATGGCTTTGGACATATTATAAAAAATACTCCACAATAATGGTATTAAATCGTTAACTTTTGACAAAAAAATATATTAACAGGCACATAGCATCATCAAAAACTCATTCAAATGATCAATGATGACGGCCATTTTTTGACCGTCACCAAAAGTAGCAAAACGAGCATTGGTGAGGGTCATTAAAACTCCATCACTAGAAGTGTCACCAAAGAGAGAATTAGTGATGGGCCTTTAACGACCCTCACCAAAAGTGTCATTCAAAATGTCTTTGGTGACAGACCATAAAGGACCATCACTATATACACTTATAGTGACGATTTTTTAATGATCAATGATGACGGACAATTTTTGACCGTTACCAAAAGTAACAAAAAGAGCATTGGTGAGGGTCATTAAAAGTTCGTCACTAGAAGTGTCACCAAAGAGAGAGTTAGTGACGGGCCTTTAACAACCCTCACCAAAAGTTTCATTGAAAATGTCTTTGGGGACGGACCATAAAGGACCATCACTATATACACTTACAGTGACGGTTTTTTAAAGGTCGTCACCATATGTGACATTGGTGACGGACCTTAAAGGTCCGTCACAAGCACGACCCTCACCAATGTGCTTTTTTCTTGTAGTGTGGAAAAGAACCCTAGGATTCCATGCTATCTATCTTTGATATCGAAAATTCTCAGACTCTCCTCTCACACCAACTTGTATTCCAAGTGCAGGTTGTGTCGAAAGGGAGACTAATCCATCGCACTGTCATAGACGAAGCTGCTTTGACCTGCATTATGTCACAAGCTTGCTGGCTCACTTTAGGTTCTCCTACCTTGTCACCACCATTGAATTCCCTCAAAGCTTTCGATGGCCAGACGTTCCTCCCAAAAGGATGCCTTGCTAGATTTCCCATCACTCTGAGTGGGAAAATGATAACCATGGATGTTGAAGTCATATATCGCCATCTCGACTATAATCTATTGCTCGGTCGCAGTTGGTCTTATGCCATAACCGCCATTTTTTCTTCGGTCTTCTAATTCATCCTATTTCCATTAGATGGGAAAATAGTCACAGTGGATCATTTATCCTTCTACACCCCTGATTATACCACGTTACCAAGTAGCACTGTACCACTAATAGGAGGATTTCCTGACTCTTACGTTAGTATTGGTACTAGTCTTCTGAAGGAATCTTCCCTACTGGGTTTTTTTCCTCTACCGCCACCAGAGATCCCAAATACGGTTGAAATGATATCCACCACTTTGGATGGCTCTATCGACCCATTGATCCCCTTGGCACCTTCATAAATGTATTCCTACGGAGATCAAATGTCGGTCTCACCAGCCGAGTTGGCCTACCAAGCCATCCAAATTACATCTGAACCCTCCACTGTTATGGTTTCGACCTAAGGTACAAACGCATCACAATTCTCTCTAAGGATCTCCTCAATGAAGTCTTGCCTATAGACGAAGCTATTCGAGAGATCATGTCTCTAGAAGAACGACACCCATCACAATTCTCTCTAAGGATCTCCTCAATGAAGTCTTGCCTAAAGACGAAGCTATTCGAGAGATCATGTCTCTAGAAGAACGAATTTAGGGAGAGTTTCACCATCATGCTTTGATGATCGACTCGGACGTGATAAATACTGAAATCCCATCCTTTGACCCATCTGAGATGGTTCCCTCCACTTACACGACTATTCAAACTATCAATTCATAAGGGAACATGGGTAATATTTCTAAGACAATTCTCATTGATATCTCAGTCAAAACGGGTATCGTGGAAAATATTCAAATTGGAGTAGATCGCAATCATAAGGAAATTGCGCACTTCACATCCCTTTTCAAGGAATTCCACAATGTGTTTGCTTGGTCTTATGATGAAATTCCCGGCATAGATCCATCTATATTCGAGCACGAAATCAAGATTTATGACAATGCCAAACCAATTCGATAGTGATTCAAGCCTGTCCACCGGCGCAAGGTAGCCGCCATCAAAACTGACATAGAAAAAATTTTAAACGTTGGTTTCGTCTATCCCATTCCTTTGACAGAATGGGTTTCCAATCCGGTTCCCATTGATAAAAAACAAGGCACCATCCGAGTTTGTGTTGACTATCACGATCTGAATGCCGCTTGTCCCAAAGACAATTATCCTACACCGTTCATAGATCAGATTCTTGACGATTGTGCCAGATGCGAATCGTTTTCCTTCATGGATGGATTCTCATGCTATAACCAAATTGCGATTAAAAGAGAAGACCAGCATAAAACTGCCTTTATCTGTCCTTGGGGCACATTTGCGTATCGTAAACTCCCATTCAGTTGGAATAATTCGGGAGAAAATTTTCAGTGGGCTATGGACTACGCTTTCCACGACATTCGACATATTGTACAGGCTTACTTGGATGCACTTCTGGCCCATTCTAAGAAACGACCTGATCACCTTGCTCATCTGAAAGAAATTTTTGCTAGGTGTAGATTCTACAATATACATCTGAATCCTCATAAGTGCATATTCATGGTTGAGTCCAGGCGTCTGTTAGGTTTCATTGTATCTAACCACGGGATTAGGGTTGATCCCGATAAGGTTAAAGCAATTTTTGAATTTCCGGCACCACAATCCATCCTCCAACTTCAACGTTTGCAAGGAAAGGCAAACGTTTTACGTCGATTCATTGTTAACTATGCCAATATGATGAAAGGATTTATGCGATTATTAAAGAAGGGAACACTATATTTATGGGATGAACAAGCACAATGATCATTTGATGCATTAAAACATGCACTTGTTTTAGCCCCACTCCTTAGTGCCCCCGACTACTCACGCGAATTTCTCCTCTACCTAGCAGCCTCACCATCCTCACTTGGAATGGTTCTGGTTCAAGTTAACAATGAAAAAATTAAACATGTGATATACTACTTGTCAAAAGGTCTAATCGGACCTGAACTACATTATTCACATGTGGAGAAACTCTCTCTGGCGGCATTTTTTGCCGTCACCCGACTCCGACACTATATATTGCTGCAATAGACTACTATTATTGCTTTAGGGAACCCCATGCGACACATCCTGTCTCGAAAAATTATTGGAGGAAAATATTCCAAATTGATCATAATCCTCCAACAATTTGATTTGATCTTCACAGCTGCCAAAGCAAAGAAATCTCTCGTCTTCACCGAATTACTATCGAACCTTCCCAGAACCGACCCAGGAGAAGTAGCTCATGATCCATTTCCTGATGAATCTGTATACTTGATCGATTCCTTGGACCCATGGTATGGAGACATTTTTGTATACCTACAAACCCAACGCATCCGCCCAACTCTCACATTCGACGACCGTCGTCATATTCACCACCAGGAAAAGCACTACCTCGTGCTGAATGATAAATTATATCTTCGTGGTATCGATACTATTCTCCAATGTTGTCTCACTTTAAATGAAGCGGAACGCGTTTTGAGTGACTACCATGCATGGGCATGTGGTGGTCATCTTTCGGGCATAGCTACTTCCCAAAAAATCCTGCGCGCTGGTTATTATTGGCCCACTTTGTTTATAGACTGCATTGCAGCGGTCCAGAAGTGCCATCCATGTCAAATTTTCATGAAGAAAATGTGTGCTCATCCTTCCCCCCTTCATCCGGTTATCTCCATTGGTCCCTTCGCTAAATGGGGAATTGACTTCGTCACTTGCAATCCCACTTCGGAAAATGGACACAACTACATTTTGGTTGCGGTCGACTATTTTACGAAATGGGCAGAAGCCATTCCCACTTTTAAGGCCGATGGTGAAACCGCCGCTCTCTTCCTATTCAATCAAGTAATCTATCAGTTCGGCGTACCCCTATCTATTGTCACAGATCATGGATCCCACTTTCAAAATCATATGATGACCGAATCAACATCCATGCTAGGTTTTTGTCAAGATCAATCTTCATCTTATTATCCTCAAGCTAATGGTCAAGTCAAAGCTGTAAATGGTGTCCTCAAAACCATGATTCGTCGATTGGTCGGAAACCATAAAACCACATGGCATCGAAATTTGTATTCCACATTATGGGCATACCGAACGTCAGTCAAAACTGCCATAGGCTTCATGCCATTTCAACTCGCATTTGGCTTGGAGGCAATACTTCCAATCAAGTGTGAAATTCCATCACTTAAAATCATTGTTGAACTCCTACCTGGCACCACCGCCACAGAAGAGTGCTTGCTTTCGCTTGATAATTTGGATGAAACTCATCGAGATGCCACACTAGCACTCGAAGCTCACCAGTGCCGAGTCAAAGCTCAATACGACAAATCTGTCAAGCCTCGTTCTTTCCAAGAAGGTGATCTCGTTCTACTCTATTATCATAAACATGACCTCTTGGGGGGAGGAACACTCCAACCATTTTGGCTTGGTCCTTACGTCATCACTAAAATCCTCTCAAAAGGGGCTTACGAACTTCAGGACTGTAATGGAATTCCACTCGCGGAGCCCCGAAATGGGCTCTATCTAAAGAAGTGTTTTGCCTAGTTTCGCACTAGGCGTATGCTTTGTAATTTTATGTATATAAGTTTTGCCTATTTTTTTGATGTCTCCAGATATTTTTTGGTTTTTGAGGTGTTTTTTTCTCACCTACAATCTTTTTCCTTCACACAGATGCCGTCATCCTCCTTATCATACGTCAGATACGCGGACAGTGCTAGTCGTCACACTAGACACATTGTTTCAACTTCTTGGGTTCTCTACACTCCTGAGTCAGAACTTCTTCATTCTAGGGGAATTTTCCTAGGTAGTGCCACCAATAATGTTGCCAAGTACATGTCAGTGATCCAACTCCTCACAGTGGCTGCATCTCGTGACATCTCCAATTTAGTGGTCAAGTTAGATTCCCAACTCATTATTATGTAGTTAAACAATCATTACCGTGTCCATCATCCAGTCTTGTTACGTTATTTTTTAAGGGTGTGACTTTTAGAATGCCAATTTCAAACAATCACATTTGAGCACGTTCCTAGATAATTTAATGCATTAGCCAATTCTTTGGCAAACTATGTGTTAGATTGGCATTTGTCACATTTGTTATAAAAAATTTACACATGAGTATATATATTTTCTATCCAGTAGAAAATACATAAAAAATTAAAAAACACAAAATCACCAAAAAGTATGTATATATATATTTCATGTCCAGTACAATAGTTACATCAAAAAATCTTCCAAAACTTGGGTGTTTTACAAAAAAATTGGCTATACTAAAGCAACGCTATGATATTTATACATCTGCTCCACCAACTAAGCATGATGCTCAAAATAACATACAACTGCCCTGGCTATCCTCCTCAGAGGCACCAGGTATCTCTCCGACACACCTACGGTATGCCGCTGCAGACGAACTAGAACCTCCCGCATAGGAAGGGGTGGTATACCCATACTCAAACCCTCCAAGATCCAGGAGAGTTCATGCAAAATCTGGGTATCTGTCCCTTTGAGGTATTCAGAATGGGTATCCAACTTAGTTTCGGTGAGGAAGAAAAATGACGAAATCAGACTCTGCGTAGACTTCTGAAATTTGAATAGAGCCTCACTCAAAGATAATTATCCCCTTCCAAATATGGACCACATCTTTCAAAATGTAGTGGGATCCTTCCACATGTCCATGATGGACGGTTTCTCGGGATATAAGCAGGTGGTGGTGCTCCTTGAAAAGCAGAAGAAGAATACGTTCACCACGCCTTGGGGAATGTTCATGTATGCCCAGATGCCCTTTGGTCTAATCAACGTCGGTGCCACCTTATAGCACACAATGGACATTACCATAAAAGGAGATCAGGATACTTTTATGGTGATTTATCTGGACGACATCATTGTCTTCTCAAAGAATGACGCTGAACACATAAAGCATCTTCGACGAACCTTCGACAAATGCCATAGGTATGGCCTATCTCTAAACCCCCAAAAATCCATTTTTTCCCTGGAAGAAGGAAAAATACTAGAGGATATAGTAACTAAGGAAGGAGTGAAGTTTGATCCGAACTGGGTGGAGGTTATAAACGACATTTCTCTACCAACAAACAAAAAATAAGTACAAGTATTCCTAGGAAGAATAGATTTTTTAAGAGTATTCATACCAAATTATGCTGAGATCATCTAAAACATCACTAAAATGCTAAAAAGTAATAGTGAAGTGAAATGGCCTTCTCAATCGAGGGATTATTTCAACAGAATCAAGCATGCTTTTGCATAATCTCTAGTTCTAGCGAGTCCAGATTATGGGAAGCCCTTCAATATTTTCTCTTTCGCCTCTCCTCATACAATAGCTGCAGTGTTGGTACAGAAGATGTCATTATTCAGCCATGAACAACCTATTGCTTCTTAAGCCAGGTCCTGTGAGATGCCAAATTGAAATATAATATCCTGGAAAATAAAGTGTATGCTCTAGTCAAATCTCTAAAGTCATTCTGGGTGTATGTGTTACAATATGCCATAACCGCCTACGTTCCCACTACAGTGGTGAAGGATATCCTGGTGCACGGTGACAATGAAGGGAAGAAGGGAAAGTGGATAGCTAAGATTCAAGAGTAAGAAATGGAGATAAAGGCTACTAAAATCATTAAAGGCTACAGACTGGAAAAAATTATATCTGAATCCAACTGTCAATCACTAGGGATAAATATGTCTATGGGAGGAGGAGAAGCGCTAGAAGGCACATGGGCAGAATAGGGCATAGAACCTTCCACACAAAAGACACATGTAAAGCACCTTCTATCCTTATGTTATAATGATATAGCGGAATACCTTCTAACCCTGAGATGTCCTTCTAGCTATGACAAGGCCAAGTATTGCACCTTGATGTTATGGTCTCAAAAGTACAATGTCACGAATGGTCGACTGTATTGAAGGGACCCGGCTGGGATTTTTTTATTATATTTAACAGAGCAAGAAGTTGACAAAGTGATTATAGAGCTCCACAAAGGAATATGTGGTGGGCATTAGAGCTGGTGATCCACTACTCACAAGATCCTGAAAGCAGTTTTCTTTTGGCCTAAGCTGTTTGGTGATGTACATGCTCGCGTCCGAGCCTGCGAGAAGTGTCAGATGTTCACCAAGAAGAAAAGTTTTGCACCACTCCCATTGATTCCAGTACATGTCGAAGAGTCATTCAAACAATGGGGAATCGACTTCATTGGAGAGATTCACCTGAATTCTAGTAAACCGCATCGATGGATCCTCACCACTACAGATTACTTCACTAAGTGGGTTGATGTTGTGCCTGCAAGGAATTCCAAATATGGGGTAGTGACATGTTCCTAGAGGAGAACATAATAGCTAGTTTTGGAGGCCCTACTAAGATCATCACCAATAATTCCAAGGCTTTCAAGTCAGCTAAGTTCGTAAAATTTTGTCAACATTCAAATATCATTTTGGGACACTCCACTGAATATTACCCACAGGGGAGCAGGTTGATAGAGTCATCTAACAAGACATTGGTGAGGATTATGGAAAATACCATCAATGAAAACCAAAATAACTTGGACTCCCAACTCAAGTTTTCTCTTTGGGAGAATTGCATCACCACTAAAATATCCACAGGAAAGTCCCCTTATGAGATAATGTATGGCAAAGCAGCAGTCTTCCCCATTCAACTCGCATTACCGGTTGCCTGATTTTTACAAGAAAGCAAGGAAGAACCAAATGACCTCGTCAGGAGAATGAATCAGTTGGTGGAGCTGAATGAAACATTGGAGCAGGTAAACCTCATGTTAACAAAATACCAGGAAAATATGAAGGGTTTATTCGACCAATGAGAAAAATACAAGGAGATCCAAGCAGGGGACTTGGTGCTGCAATGGGATTTCTGGCGGTTGGACAAAGGTAAACATGGGAATTTCAACCCTCTTTGGTTTGGTCCATTCAGGGTGACAAAAGTCAAAGGCAACAATATCTTTGGATTGGGAAACTTGGAAGGAGATGTAATTGAGATGCTTGTAAAGGGGTAGTCTTTGAAGCCCTACTTACGGCATTGATAACGAGCTATGATGGCCCATTATACATATTCTCAAATTCTATATATACCATTTTTTAGTTCTACATGAATTCTTGTTTATTTTTTTTGGTTAAAGCTGCTTCAAAATGTCTCTAATGATGACCCCAAGAACATGAAGAAGAACACAAGCAAGTTGTCTACGAGTTCTTGACACACTCAAATGAGTGCGTCGTTGCCAATGGAACCAACGTTGGCTTGTGGTTCTTCTGAATGAATAAGGAAACATTAAAGTTAAGAAAATGAAGATACAAAGTGGCTAAAATGAGGCCAAACACTTCAATCACGAGTCCGAAGGACGCCCCACAATCAAAATATGAAAGATCTTACCATTTACCTTTTCACATCACCAATATCTCCGCTCATTACACTTCGCTCTTAGAAAAGCATATCATTTACCCTCCACTCTCCCATAACAAAAACTCCGATTGCGATTTGCGATATAATTTGGGCCCCTCCTCCATCATGCCACATCATCTTCCACTCACCGTAGTCACACTTCACTCCTCGCAGAGTATAACATTTACCCTCCACTCTCCCATAACAAAAGCTCTAATTGTGATTTGCGATATAATTTGGGCCCCACCTCCGTCATGCCATGTCATCTTCCACTCACCGCAATCGCACTTCACTCCTCACAGAGTATAACATTTACCCTCCACTTTCCCATAATAAAAGCTTCGATTGTGATTTGTGATATGAGCTTGGGCCCCACCTTTCTGCCCCGTCATCATATCCCTTCCAGCCTTTGTTCTAATGTTTTAAGTTTTAATCAGCCTGCTAGCTCCACTATCGATTCCGCCACTCATCTTCGTACCCGTTAAATATATCATGATCAGGCCCATGCAACCTTTTGTTTTTATTTTCTATTTCCTTTTCAGTTGTGTTGTAAAATTGGGCGAAATCTTGATTTCACCCTAAGTACTATTTAATTATTATGTTTCTATTGTAATCAGTGTCAAAGAGTAGTGCTTTTGATACTATGGAGTTATATTGCATCATTTTTTATTTTGATACGGCAAGATCAAGAATGAATATCCGCCTGAGAAATATCTTGCTGATGAGCTCCAATGTAAAAACTATAAACAGAGAACTTAGTGAAGAAAGAGAGGCTATGATTTCTATGCAAGTTCTAAGTTCACATTTTGTGTAGCACATTTTGAAATGCCTGGGATAAGCTCTTAATGCATATATGGAAGAGTTGTTCTTAGAAGATAATATAATAACGATTTGTTTCAAATGGATTTCAGCTGGGATTTTGAGAAGTATGCATGTCTCTTCTTTATATTTGTTTAACTTTCTTATTTAGTTTCAACAAATGTTTCTTCAATTATCGTGTGCTTGGAATGTTGGTCAATAGTGTTTAATAAATGAATTTACCTAGAAATGGTACTCATAATTCAGTCACTTGGTCACCTTAATTAGGCTCAACACAGGATTTTTGTTTCATAAACCTTATCACGAACATTTTCTTCTTTAAGTCTATGAAGGGCAGATTCTTTCCTTTCAGTAAACCTGCCTCCCTCTAAATCTTGTCCCCCATTCATCCAAGCCTTCAACCTTTTTCATCTCTAAATTATGTTCACTGGTTTCATATCTGGCCCATTTACAGCAATTGAGATTCATAACGGCCTCAGGCCTATTCTAAGTTATATCCAGCATACAATCAGAGTTAACACCATTTCTCCACTCCCATTGTTATCTAAAAGCACCAACTAAATAAATCTCACAAAGGTTATATCTGGGGAGGTCCCCCCCAAAGTGAAATTTAATCCAAGAAGACCTCATATTCTTAAGATGTCCTAGGCACTAGTCTCCTACAACTCAAGACTGTATCTAGGAGTGACAACAACCCCAATATCTACATATCCTCCATGCTTCTCCAATGACCCGTATTTGGATAATTAATTTGAGCATTGTTTTCATTTTCTCCAAATACAATGAATTATTATTCCAGGAAAACTCCAAGATAGTATGCTAATTCATGCATCATTTCACACAGTGTTTCCCACTAATTTTATTCCATGTTGTAGGCCTCTGATGTGGGCAAAGCATTTTGGCCGTCCTTGCCTCCCGCAACATAGATACACCCCATGGAGCCACATACAGAGCAAGCGAAGTAAGACCCGATCGTCTGTATTTAGACTCCACGTTGCCATTTAGTAGATGAAAAATTGAAAATATAAACCTTCTGAAGCTCCTCTAGGTTTTGTGGATGCAATTTGCCCAGGATAAATAGGTTACCATTGAAGCTAGCGATGCTACATCCAAAGGGAATTCCAATGCAGAAATCTAGGATTTGACTTGGAGCTTTCCAGGTATACGTGAGAGCCTCCAATACTATTATGTCATCGACACGTTGAGTCATATATCTATGGCACTCATAATCAGTGTAGGGAAGACTGAAATGTTGAACTAGATAGATCAATTTCTCACTTGTTCCAACAATTATTTGGTCCTTGCGAAACTCACACTCGGGACCGCACGCCATATCCCTCCATTTTTTACAAACAAGTCTGAGGGTAGCATGCCATTTGTAGGGAACCTAACCAAACACTCACCAAGTATATGATCTGGTATATTAAGAATTTTGGTCTTCTCCTCTTGCATATGTGCCCATGTCTCTGACCTATGCACCACAATGCTCATTTTCTCCTTAAATGCAACAAAATGTCAATAATATTGTATAAATAATTTTTTTTTAAGAGATCAATGTATTTTCATAATATACAACAATTAAATTAATGATGTATTTGAAATCACAATATGCTAACAAAAGAATAAAAGAATTTGTGCTACCATGATATTCCAAACATGAGAGTTACCCTAGAAAAATTATGAATTTTGGGCATAATACAGAGTATTAATATAAGAAAAATAAATGTTAGAAGAAATAGTTGGACATTGGAGACTGTTTTGAGTTAATTAGTAAATTTATTTTCACTTTAATGAAAAAATAAACGTTATAAAAAATGTTACCACTAGAAGTGGCTTGACTTACTTTTGCAAGTTCAATCCCAAGAAAATCTAAAATGTTATGTTATAAAATATACCAAATTTGTACACAGTGGTCATTTGACTTAATTTACAAATTTCTTAACCTTATGTTATAAACTAGCGTAATCAAATTTACCAATGTGGTTGAAATACGTCGATAGGCGTATGTGAAATAGATTTATAATCACATTCACTAATTTGGTTGATATAAGCCTATAGGCATATATCCACCACCCACCACATGTATTTTTCCAAAATAAATATTATACATTTATGAATATAGTTACCAATATATTTTATATATTTACTTATAATATACTAATAGTATTTACTGTTGGCAATATGATGCAGAGTGTTGTCCTTGATGGCAACCCACTTGATGAAGATGATGGCAACCTACTTGACGAAGTTGTTCTTGACTTGATGAGCTTGCTAAATAATGTAAATCTAATGTATCTTCAATGAGTACAGAAGGTAATGATGAAAGGAATTTCAGTATGTGTTGAAACAATGATAAAAAGAGTATGTCTCAAGGCATACGCGGATTTGTCTAAACAAAGTAGTGTATGCACGCGGGATATAACGTGCCAAGTTGCATATGGGAAAAAGCGCTCTAAAAGTGTAAAACTAGGGGTTACTACCATGGTATTAACCCATTGTATTGAGCGATGATTCGTTTATGTGACCCCGTCCAGGATTACCATGGGAAGTAATGTGGTTTTGGCCCATGGTATTGATAAAGGGTAAACCTATATAAGGAGAAGAAAATCATTGTGCAAAGGGTGTGCATGTGTCTGGGCTTTGATTAATACTTCACTCTGAAGTATATCTGTATGATTGAACCCTGTTCCTAATTGATAGATCTGAATCTATGATGCACCTATGAACATGTTGAAGGCTCAAAATCTCTAGATCTAGAAATGGTGAATGTCAAGGATGATTTGAAAAGAAGTAAAGAATACCTAGCGCAATCCTGTTGAAGAGATTGAAGAAATCTGGGTAAGTTCATAGATCTGGTCTGTACTGCAAATTTTATCTTTTATAGATCTATACGCAGGTTCGTTTCATGAAAAGCGCGTGTATACGCGGGTATGTGGAAGGAAAAGCGCGTATGCGCAGTTAGGGTTTTTCTCTAGAAAATGCACCGAAGTATACGCGGGTTCGTCTTCTGGAAAGCACGTATATACGCAGGTCTGATTAAATAAAAGCACGTATGATTTCTGATCTAATGGTTGCTGAAGGTTGAATGTGTTTCTACATATCTATTCTGAAGTTTGGGTTATATCTGATATTCTGGTTACAGTGGTCTCACTGTTCTTTTTGAAGCAATGAGGAAGGTATGATTGTTGATAATTGAAGGGTTGTGTTGAAGCTGTTTGATCCAGTTTGAAAATTGATGAAACGTGGTCTGCAGTGGTGCTGAGGGTCAAAGCCTTCAGTCAGGGGGTTATAGCTCCCTTCCAGAAGAGGCTGGTAAACGAGTTCAGGGGGTCGTAGCTCCCTTCTAGGATAGGCTGGTAAACGAGAGAAGGTTGTAGCCTTCTGCAGGTGGGTGCCTATGTGCTGGTTTGAGTCTGCACCAGTACATGATTGTACGAAATTTTCTTAATAATAATTTTTGAAGGCTGAAACGACGGAAGTGGTGGTTTTCTCCCGAATTGGGTTTCCACCTAAAAATCCTGGTGTTCATGTGTTTTGCATATGTGTGATGATTATTCTGTTCCTTCTGCACCCGTTTACTGTTTCTGAAATATCTGATGAATGAATAATGCAATGATCTGAGTTAAGATTCAAACACATAATTAGATCTCTGGACATACACGAGTTCTGTAAAGGATATCCGCATATATACGCTAGTTTCCTTCAGTAAAGTAGCGTATGGGTTTTTAGAAAGGAAAAAGTAAAAGTTTGAATGTCTGCACTAAATACTGATTCACCCCCCCCCCCCCTCGCATTTTTCCCAACAATTGGTATCAGAGCAGTCCTTCCGAAAGGGCTTAATCATGAACCCAAAGCAAGATGAGCAATCAAGAGGGAACATCATCTATCAAGCCTCCGCCCTTCAACAGGAA
This sequence comes from Pinus albicaulis, assembly GCA_034641835.2. Taxonomy (NCBI): domain Eukaryota; kingdom Viridiplantae; phylum Streptophyta; class Pinopsida; order Pinales; family Pinaceae; genus Pinus; species Pinus albicaulis. The sequence continues at coordinate 660,580,892 of CM076573.1, read as the reverse complement.
GTAATTTAATCTTCCGGAAAATAAGGATGAGATCCTATCTTCGCCTATGGGAGAAGATATATGGGCCATTGTTGAACAAGGATATCAATATCCGTAGCCATTGTACCAACAGATGCAACGGAAAATAAGAATTATGAAATGTATGCAGTTTCACTAATGCTCCATTGGGAAGTCTAACCGAATCTGAATTTGTCAGTGTCATGCAAATTTTCGAATACAAGAAAGGCAAGGGACAAAATAATTCTAAGCTATGAAGGTGATGCAAAGGTAAAAAGTGCAAAAGTCCAAACTCTCAGAATTGAATACGAAAATTTAAGAATGCATAGTAACGAGAGCATTGCCAGTTTCTTTTTACGTCTTGATGATATTGTAAATCGTATGAGAAATATGGGAGAAACAATATCAGAATCTACCTTGGTTGAAAAAATCTTAAGATCACTAACGACAAAGTTTGAGTCAAAAGTTTCTGCTCTCGAAGAAAAACAGGATCTTCAAAATCTTACTGTGGTGCAACTACATGGCATACTGACTGCATATGAAATGAGAAGAGGAGGAACATCTGATAACAAAGAAGTCGTCTTTAGAGCTTCTACAAAAGGGAAAGATGTACAAGAAGCAGAAAGATCAGGATACATCTCAGAAGAAGAGGAGGTAAATTTTGTAAAGAAACTTCAACTTGGCACAGGACGTTTCAGAGGTAAGCTTCCTTTCAAATGTTTTAATTGTGGAAGAGTTGGTCATTATGCTGCTAAATGTCCTCATAAAGAAATAGCAAGAAGAAATAAGAACTGGTCTAGCACTAGAAAAGGTTACTATACTCATGAAGACAGTGATGGGTTATCTGATAGTGAGGAAGAAGGTGAACAAGATCTTAGGCTTCTCATGGCATTTGAAAATGATTCTAAAGAAGAAAAGGATACTTTTATGGATGCTCTAGAGGAAAATGATTTTCTTAATGAAAACAATCAACTCAAAATATGCTTAGAAGAAAGTAAAATAATCATAGAGACTCTGAAAAATTAGATTGAAGAAGAGAAGAAGCACATTGAAAAATTAGAATGCGAAGTGGTAAGTCTAAGAAAAGAACTTGAGAAAGTAAAGACTCTGAATCTTAGATTTGCTAAAGGATCTGAAACCTTAGATGAGATTATCAAGGTACAACGTTCTCCTCTTATAAAGACAGGTCTTGGATATATCGGAGAATCTTCTCAGGCCTCAGCACCAAATTATCTAAAAGCAGCTACAACTGGCCTACAACATTCTACCACTCAACAAAGGGATAAAGAATCTTCACAGGTAAGGCATGATCAGCTAAAGTCAAAGAACTTCAACACAAATATCTTTCAAAGGAACACCAACTAGCAGGTAAATTCAAATAGAAGATTTCATGATCGCAGAAATTTCTACTTCAATGGACAATGTTTCTCGTGTCACAATTTTGGTCATAAAGCTGTTCAATGTGTTGCTTATAAAACTATCATGACAAGAGAAGCAAGAAAGAAAAGGATTGATAGTGGAACAAAGAAAAATACCTATAACAACTTTTCTCCTCTTCAAAATGAAGTTGAATGCACTTATTGCAATAACTTTGGCCATGAAGAATCTAAATGCAGAAGAAAAGTCTAGCCAAAAGAACATGTTCCTTCAAGCACCACAGTATGGAAAAAGAAGGATTTACAGGTTGAAAATTTTGGCATAGATTTATTTGCAGAAGGTGAAGAAAATCAATGGTACATTGATAGTGGATGCTCAAAACACATGACAGGTGACAAAAACAAACTTCTTGCATATAGTGCTCTAGAAAAGGAAAATAACGTTACTTTTGGAAATGATACACCTGCTATTATTAAAGGAAAAGGGTCTGTTTTCCTAAAAGAAAAGGTGAAAGCCAATAATGTCACGTATGTGGATGTATTAAAACATAACTTTTTAAGTGTAAGTCAAATGTGTGACCAAGGAACTGAAGTTGTCTTTAGTTCAAAATAATGTGTGGTACGTGATCTTGATACAGGTAAAACAATTATGAAAGGAAACAGAACTCCAAGAAACCTGTATGTATTGAAGAACTGCAAAGAACAATTTTACTTGAGAAAATCTTCAGAAAATTGGCTATGGCATAGAAGGTTGGGGAATCTAAGCTTCTCTCAAATCAACAAGTCAAGCAGACTTAAAGCTGTTCGTGGTCTTCCCAATATTACTCTTCCAGAAAATATCATATGTAAATCTTGTCAATTCGGTAAGCAGACCAGAGTGCAATTTAATGCCAAGGAAGGATCATCAAATGGGCCTCTTGAACTTATTCATACAGATATATGTGGACCTATGAGGAAAAAGTCACCACGTGGTGAAGAATACTATATCTTGTTTATTGATGATTTCTCTAGAATGTGTTGGATTGGGTTGCTTAAACAAAAAGATGAAGAATTTGAGAAATTTCAGATATTCAAAGCTCTGGTTGAAAATGAATTAGATCTAAAAATTAAATGTCTTAGATCTGATCGAGGAGGTGAATATACATCAAATGAATTCCTTGAATTTTGTGAACAACATGGCATAAAAAGACAGTTTTCTGTAGCAGGCACTCCACAACATAATGGTGTAGCAGAAAGAATGAATAGAACAGTTAAACAAATGGCTAGAGCCATGCTTGATGATTCCGGAACACCTGACACATTTTGGGGAGAAGCAGCTCATACAGCGGTAAATATTCTCAACAAGGCACATGTTCATGTAAATAATGAAAAAACACCATATGAACTCTGGTATGGTAATCCTCCCACTGTGAAGCATTTTAGAATTTTTGGGAACAAATTCTTTATCAAAAATAATTATGAAAATCTTGGCAAGTTTGAACCAAGGGCAGATGAAGGAATACTTCTTGGTTATTCCTCTCAAAGTAGAGCATACAAATGTTACAATAGAAGACTTCGTAAGATTGTTGAATGTATTGATGTTGTTATTGATGAGTCTCCTGCAGCTTCAAAAGAAGAAAAACAAACAACAGATGAAGGTGATGATGACGTATATCATTCTACATAAAATAGAAATGATACAGACAGTGAACCCAATGAAGAATCTGGAGATGATTTATCTGAAAAAGCTCCATCCAGATATGTTCAAAAGAACTATCCAGAATCTCAAATTTTGGGTGACAACGGTTCAGGTGTACAAACAAGAAGGACTCTTGTGGGATCTTCTAGCTATCTGGCATTTCTATCCACTATTAAACCACACAATGTCAATCAAGCTAGCAAAGATGAATGTTGGATTCAGGCCATGAATGAAGAACTTGATCAAATTGAAAAGAATCACACTTGGGAATTGGTACCAAGACCACATGATAAAAATGTCATTGGAACCAAATGGATATTCAAGAATAAGCTAAATGAGAATGGGGACATTATAAGAAACAAAACTAGACTGGTTTGCAAAGGGTATACTCAACAAGAAGGTATAGACTTTGAAGAAACTTTTGCTCCTGTAGCTAGACTTCAAGCCATAAGAATGTTTCTTGCTTTTTCAAGTTTTCAACAAATCAAAGTTTATCAAATGGATGTCAAATCTGCTTTCCTCAATGGTGATCTAGAAGAAGAAGTTTATATGGAACAACCAGAAGGATTCATTTTGGGAAATGATGAAAATCTTGTTTGTAGACTTAAAAAGGCTCTATATGGTCTCAAACAAGCTCCAAGGGCATGGTATTATCGTCTTGACAAATACCTTCATCAACAAGGATTTTCAAAGGGGTCTGCTGATAGTAACTTATACACAAAAATTGAAAATGATAAACTATTGATTGTGGTTGTATATGTTGATGATATCATTTTTTGAAGTAATGAAGAATCTATGAGTCAGAAATTTGCTTCTGTCATGCAGCAAGAATTTGAAATGTCTTTACTTGGGGAACTAACATTCTTTCTTGGCTTACAAGTGCATCAAACTACAGAAGGTATATTCTTATCTTAAGCAAAATACCTTAAGCAAATTCTGAAGAAGTATGGGATGGAAGAGTACAAACCTGTAAGTACACCAATGGTAACCGGATGTAATCTCAGCTCTCATGATGATTCTCCCACGGTGAATCAACCAGAATACAAATCTATGATAGGAAGTATTCTGTATCTCACTGGGACTAGACCGGATATTATGCATGCAGTTGGGATTGTTGGACGATTCCAAGCCAATCCAAAAGAGTCTCATCTTCAGGCTGTCAAAAGAATATTCAAATATCTACAAGGAACTCAAGACTTTGGACTATGGTATCCAAAGAATGCTGATCTTACTCTTCATTCTTATACTGATGCAGATTGGGCTGGAAATGTTGATGATCGGAAAAGCACAAGTGGTGGTGCATTCTATATGGGGCCCCGGTTGGTATCTTGGTTCAGAAAGAAGCAAAGCTCTATTGCCTTATCTACAGCAAAAGCAGAATATGTGGCTGTCGCATCGTGTTGCACTCAACTTCTCTGGATGATGCAAACCTTACAAGACATTCAAATCAAATGTTCACCTCCTATCTCCATTATGTGTGATAACACAAGTGCCATCAGTATTTCAAAGAATCCTATTATGCATTCCAAGACCAAGCACATTCCAATCAAGTATCACTTCTTATGAGAACAAGTGCTTGAACAAAAGGTGAAGTTGGAGTATGTTCCCCCCAAAGAACAAGTTGCTGATATATTTACCAAACCTCTGCCTAGGGAAGCATTCGAATATCTCAGACAAAATCTAGGAATGGTCTCTGCCTCTCAGAAGATCAGATTTTCTTAATTTCAGAAGATTAAATTGAATACGTGGGTTTCCTGAAATACAGTGGCGTATATACGCGAGTTCATACACAGAAAACCACGTATGGGTGGTTGCTGAAAATTTTTTTGGGTTACTCAAGAAAAGGAGGAGTTTTGGTCATATGAAAAGGATGCACAGTTTCAGGGGGAGCATTAGCTTGGCTGAGAATAATGCATTGTTGGCATTATGATGGTTCTGAAATTTGATCTCTCTCTTGAGGTATTTTTGGTTTTGGTTGTGAAAAGTCATACTTGTAATTTGATGAAAAGGTCATGTTGAGACCCATGATGTAAATTGTAATATTCAGTCATGTAAGGACTTGTCAAAATGTGTAAACCCACTTGGTTGGGTATTTGAGTCGCATATGTAAATCCACTTGGTTGGATCTTTGATGTAAGTATGAGTCTTGGTGATGGGAAGGTCATAGAGTCATGTACTTCATTGAAAAAATATGTTTGAAGATTCAGCATGAACTCAGGGGGAGCATGGTAACTTCAGTACACTTCAGATCTGCAGAGCTCTTATGTCTACATGAGGAGAAAAACCTTCTGTTGGTTTTGATCCGCCCTTTGCCCTTGATGTCAAAGGGGGAGAGTGACATGGTGTTTGAATCAGGGGAGAATATCATGAATAATGGTTGTGCTTAATGTATCTATCTGTTATGATGATCAAACACCATCGTGGTTGCCATCAAGTCCAAAGGGGGAGATTGTTGGCAATATGATGCAGAGTGTTATCCTTGATGGCAACCCACTTGATGAAGATGATGGCAACCTACTTGACGAAGTTGTTCTTGACTTGATGAGCTTGCTAAATAATGTAAATCTGATGTATCTTCAATGAGTACAGAAGGTAATGATGAAAGGAATTTCAGTATGTGTTGAAACAATGATAAAAAGAGTATGTCTCAAGGCATACGCGGATTTGTCTAAACAAAGTAGCGTATGCACGCGAGATATAACGTGCCAAGTTGTGTATGGGAAAAAGCGCTCTAAAAGTGTAAAACCAGGGGTTACTACCATGGTATTAACCCATTGTATTGAGCGATGATTCGTCTATGTGACCCCGTCCAGGATTACCATGGGAAGTAATGTGGTTTTGGCCCATGGTATTGATAAAGGGTAAACCTATATAAGGAGAAGAAAATCATTCTGCAAAGGGTGTGCATGTGTCTGGGCTTTGATGAATACTTCACTCTGAAGTATATCTGTATGATTGAACCCTGTTCCTAATTGATAGATCTGAATCTATGATGCACCTATGAACATGTTGAAGGCTCAAGAACTCTCGATTTGGGTGAATGTCAAGGATGATTTGAAAAGAAGTAAAGAATACCTCGCGCAATCCTGTTGAAGAGATTGAAGAAATCTGGGTAAGTTCATAGATCTGGTCTGTACTGCAAAGTTTATCTTTTATAGATCTATACGCAGGTTCGTTTCATGAAAAGCGCGTGTATACGCAGGTATGTGGAAGGAAAAGCGCGTATGCACAGTTAGGGTTTTTCTCTAGAAAATGCACTGAAGTATACGCGGGTTCGTCTTCTGGAAAGTGCATATATACGCGAGTCTGATTAAATAAAAGCGCGTATGATTTCTGATCTAATGATTGCTGAAGGTTGAATGTGTTTCTGCATATCTATTCTGACGTCTGGATTATATCTGATATTCTGGTTACAATGGTCTCACTGTTGTGTTTGAAGCAATGAGCAAGGTATGATTTTTGATAAGTGAAGGGTTGTGTTGAAGCTGTTTGATCCAGTTTGAAAATTGATGAAACGTGGTCTGCAGTGGTGCTGAGGGTCGAAGCCTTCAGTCAGGGGGTTATAGCTCCCTTCCAGGAGAGGCTGGTAAACGAGTTCACGGGGTCGTAGCTCCCTTCCAGGATAGGCTGGTAAACGAGAGAAGGTTGTATCCTTCTACATGTGGGTGCCTGCGTGCTGGTTTGAGTCTGCACCAGTACATGATTGTACAAAGTTATCTTAATAATAAATTTTGAAGGCTGAAATGACGGCAGCGGTGGTTTTCTCCCGAATTGGGTTTCCACCTAAAAATCCTGGTGTTCATGTGTGTTGCATATGTGTGATGATTATTCTGTTCCTTCTGCACCTGTTTACTGTTTTTGAAATATCTGATGAATGAATAATGCAATGATCTGAGTTAAGATTCAAACACATAATAAGATCTCTGGACATACGCGAGTTCTATAAAGGATATCTGCGTATATAAGCTAGTTTCCTTCAGTAAAGTAGCGTATGCATTTTTAGAAAGGAAAAAGTAAAAGTTTGATTGTCTGCACTAAATACTGTTTTACCCCCCCCCCCCCCCCCTCTCAGTATTTTTCCCAACATTTACTATATGCATACTATATGTTAACCTAAAATATGTTTATATATATATATATATATATATATATATATTATTAAAATATATAATATTATATTATTTAATAATAAAATATATTGTAACAAGTCCGCTTCCACAAATTTTTCTTTTTCCTTTTCTAGTCTAATGGTAACTATATACAACTACATTAATGTGTTTCATCTCTCTTCAACAAAATCGTCTAGTGGCTTTATGTTTGCTTTACTCTTGTATAATTCTTGTCAAATTTAATTTCAACAATTGTCATAAAAAAAATTTATTAGAAGTTTAATACTAGTGACATTTATTTACCACCTTATGTCACTATAATATAATCTAGGTTTCATACATAGTTTCTAGCATAATAAGACTATTATATTCTCCTTTAACCCTTTGAAACCCATTTCTTATGATAATTGAGAAAGATATGTTTTTTTTGGTTTCTATCTACCTTATCATTTTTATACCTCATGTACTTGCCTTTATATTATCAACCTCCCTTTGTTGACAATTAATCTTTGACTAAGGTTATAGCCTTGAGCTTCACCATATGATTACTTTTCGACTTTACTTACTTACCCATGTTCTGGCCATAAGGGTCCATTTATCAATTAAAATGAATTCGACGTTTTTTCATATCTATTCATCTTATATATAACATCCACATTATACCATAAGTAATTAAAGCTATTCTCCAACATAATTTTCCTATTCGAGTGTCAAACTCCTTGTATGGGAATACCTTATTTGAGTTTCATCCTTACACTTTGATTTCATCTGCCCTAAATGGAATTATTGTTATATGGTAACACCAAAAAGTAGGTCATGCATATGCCTATTCCGTCATAGCTCTACCATGTAATTCTCCTATCATACGTACTAACTTTGGCATAGTTCCATATGAATGATGAATTAATGAATTTAGGATTGAAATCCTTATCCATATGCTTTAAAGTCCAATGTGTGGATTTATTTTATCACTTCAGGAATTTTGGCATTTATGATTTGTACATTTTCCATTAATGCCATCATATGGTTCTAAATTATCAACTTAACCTCTCATCTACCTGATTAATCTCCTCCATTTGATACGTTACAAGTGGAAGATTGTGGTTGTATCATACCCTGGATTGGGATTACTCTTCCTCCGCCAAAATTTTGTTGTATTCTGCCTTTTTTGCTTCGTCATTCGGCTCTGATTCCTACTCAGAAAATCTGCCGAGAAGGAATTTAGGCTAAATTAATAACACAGAGCCAAGCCCATGACGTAGAGGTCTACGAGTTCTTCATCCTCACAATGCATTTCATGTAATGTTTTATTTTCGCTACAATGCTTCAAAATCAAAAGTCTCTGTGGTTTACGATATTTTGATTTTAAATTTTCATTAACCAATATCCTTTGCAACTGATACGAATTTGTTTATTTTGGTTGCAACATTAGTTTTTACACCAGGAAAAGTTTCGTTGTTGACAAAATTGTCTTTGCAATTCTCATTTCATACTCTGGCCAGTCGAATTACCACTATTTCTCAAGCATATGGAGTAAGAACCTCAATCCTGTTAACGTAAACTCTAAATTATTGTCCAACAATTGTTATATAAGGATATTACTTTTTAGTATGGATTCTATTCCAGCATTTGGTATATGATATCAAACATCGTTTATCTCTATTGATATTCCGGTTTTTCTGACTTAATCTCTGTCCTCAAATTGAGATTTCTTGGATTTTAATTGTGACTTTCGAATTCCTCATTTTTGATTGGACACAGGTGAGGATTACCTTTGTGAGAACGAAGTCCTCTTTCACACTCTACCTAACTCGATATTTATCCAACTTTTTTTATTCCTCTGAGCATTAATTTACCTCTAGAGGTATACGGTTTCATATTTCTCTATTCTCAACATATTTTTGGCCATATGGGTATAAATGAAGTTCTAGTTTTTATTTAATGATACTCTTCAGTCTTTATTCATGGGTTCTTCTCTACTCAGAGAATCCAGTGTAATTCCTTGCATACATACCCTTGTTGAATATACCAAGTTTTATGCAATAGCTAATTTTCTCAATACGTTTTACCTTATTCCATTTCGAGTCCAAAATATTTGCATTGAGATTGTAAATTTGGTTGTTAATTAATTATTTTCAGGAATATGAAATTATAATTCCTCAGGGTTTAGTGAACCTAGTTACGTTTGCTGAAAGTTCACAGTGCTCTTTAATTTCGATTTAGGAGTAGAATCATAACTCCTCTTAGAAATTATTCTCTCTTCGCAATTTTCGAATTACTGAGTTCATCCACCTCATTGTTCAATTTGGAATAATTCAAGAATCTCATTAAGATTCAAAGTGTTTACTTTTTCCATAAGTGTATGAGATTTCATGTCTATATGTTTAATTGTATTATTTTTTCCCAATACCTTAATTAGGATTAATAGCCTGTAACACTTCTAGCTTTTATTTGAAATTGATTTGTACCAAATGGGATCTAATGTTATTAGTCCCTATTTTGTATAGGAACTCCATTTTTCCACAGTTCTTTAGAGTTGGTTCAATTTTCTATGAAATAATATTCAGGTAATAAATTTCTTGGTTTTCGTTAATAATTTCTTAGGAAATTATTATTATATTGTTCTCAATTTAACTTGTCATACAATTCATTTTTCATGCATGTTTACTTTCTGGCTCTATTCCAACGAGTAAGGTAATAAATAAATGTTAATTTACCAATATCCTTTCTTTAATTTTTTACTACTTTCCTGAATTTAAGCACATTTATTAATTTCTATAAATTCGTTTATGTGCAGGTACCCTTTACCTTCCTGTTTCATTTTACAACATGGTTATCACTGTGTATATCATACAGTGACAATGATTGGATTTCATTGTACATGTTGGTATAGAATTCCTTGAGGACTTACCTTAATTGAAATATGAACTATTTTCATAAGGACTATTAAATTTTAATTCATGGGACAGAATCCCAAACTTGTATAATTTTTGGACAATAATTGCTTTGACAACTATGTATATATAAGTATCTCAACTTATTTTAATTCTGTATAATCCACTATACTTTATTTCCAGAATGAAATCATATTTAATGTTCATCATATTTTTTTTTTTTCTAAATAGGACTAATTCTATTAATTATGAAAATACTGATACAAAACTGCCAAGGCTGCTGCTGTGAAAGCCAGACAGCCTGGGTTGATTAGCTAAACTGTTCTTGAGAAGTCTGGGTCGCCCATAGTGGGAAACCAACCCATTAAACATGAGTAATTGGGCCGCCCATAGGAGGGAAACCATCCAGGAGTTTATACAAGACATGTAGATAACTGCAAAAAAGCTAGAAACATCATTTTGCCCAGCAGGTGGGTAACTAGAACAGTAGAACACAAAAAAACCAACAATAATTGAGCCAGGGGAATCAACCCTCATGCTCTGAAGACATTGGTTCCTCTTCAACTCTGCATGCATATTCATTTCCATCGCTGCTGTCCTCCTTTCCTGCCTGACTGTCGGTCTTCAGGTTCTGGTGCTCAGCTTCAGGGCACATCCCTATGTGAAGAGAGGGATTGGGGCGAAGGTCAAGAGGAGGGGAGGGGGGAGCAGAAAGAGGAATTTCTTCACGTAGGGACACAGTGATGAAGGCAGTGATGATGGAGTCGAAGGAGGTGCAATGGAAGCGGAGTTCCGCGTTCTGGGTAGTTTGCCTGATGGTGGACCCCCGTAACCTGCTGCCTGGAGGATTGGGTTGACAGGGAGGGGTGGAAACGTCAGAAGGGAGGGGCTGACGGGGAAGAGCATGAATGTCAAGAGGGATGGAATGACAGGGAGGCTCAGAGGGAGCGTCAGGCTGGCAAGGAACATCACCTGTAGCACGCGCACGCCCACGACCTCTGCCAGCAAGACTTCCTCTGCCTCTGCCCCTGCTTCTACCACCTCGCGAGGGTGGCGGGGGAGTGAGATCGTCGCCCTCAGAGGAGGAACTGAGCTTAGAAAGGGGCGAAGGAGGAATATCAGAGATATGGCCTCGACTAACACCGCGTCGAACTCGCATTCTTTGTCGGAGGCGGGGCATGGCTAGCAGCAGATGGCGCAGACGAGGCCTGCCTAAGTAGGGGTCAGGAGTAGGGGAGAAGGCGGGGAGACCACCAGGGTGACTCAGACCAGACAAAAGAGCAGAAGAACTGGAGGTTCGATTGACAGAGGGACAAAAATCCTGAGAATGCGAACTGAAACTGAAGGGAAGCAAAGTACCTGTGATGAGCATGCCCGGAGCGCCAGAAGAGGCGAAAGCACTGCAGAAAGGGTTGTTGGAGAAGTGGACGCCCGGTAACATCTCCAGGCAAGCCAGAACGCTGCAACGACGCCCAGTCTGCGTTTTGCGGCTAGAATTGGCCGAACCAGGAGGACAAGCGCTGCTCAAAGGGATCAGAAGTTTCTCATGGCTTCCTGCATGCTGCTCATCCTCCATAGTGAAAACAAATAACAAAACCAGCGCCATATACCACAGAGCGAGGGTGCAGTAAATACAGTAATGATCAACCCAAGGCGTATTAATAACGCCAGCAGTGAGAGTGCGCGAGGCCATGTGGGCAAGGCGTGCAAGCAGCGTTGGGAGCTGCGCAGGTGCCAGTGGCACATTAATTCTCCATGGCAGCCGCATCCGGCGAATGTTCATCATATTTTATTTTCTATGTAGCCTTTGATTAATTTTTGATATAATACTATGCTTCAATATCTTCTAATTATGTTACAACATAAGATAGGATTTTAATTTTCAAGATTCATGTTTAATAAAAGAACAGAGTTTCCTCATTCGGTATAATGTTACTTGACAAGTTGTCATATTTAGTTGGATAATTTCCTTATATATATACTTCTCATGTATTTACTTTATGCATGTATAAATTGAGTTTTTCTACCTAACGTCTGATTTAAACCTACTTCATAGGTTTAGAAATTATGATTGTTGGTACCATTCCTAAAATTATCTGTGAAAAAATACAGGACTACACTATATTTATTATAGTAGGTTTTGTTAAATGCACAAACTTGAATAATTTACACTAACAAAAAAGTATCCTACGACACAAATACACAGAGTATACTTATTTCTAGATCTTGCTATGTAATTCATCCCAATCATAACTTTAGCATAATCACACAAAATATAAGACATAATTAATCAACTCATGCATACCAATTCTGGTATACTGTTTTCCACGAACCTTTGAACTCTATCTCCATGGCTCCCCCTGAACAGAGATCAATTCCTCTCTGGTGTAGACAACCTCTTGTCTACCTGGGAATGGCTTATTTAAGCATGCTTTCCCATCAACTTGTTTCCATAACAACATCGAGTTAATCAGGATGTTTTTTTCACAAAAGTACTTTAAAACTAGCTTTTTCCTCTTTCTAGTTTTATTCCACCTCTTCCCGTTAAATTTCCTCTTTACTAGGGAATCTTTTTATATTTTTATCTCCAATCTAATAATAAATTTTAATTTATTTTCTCCAAATATTTTTGGAGAACTGGGAAAGTCTTAGGAACCTTACCCATCCTCATAGACTTGGATTCCTGATCTCTAATTATACTCTAGTCTTTGCACAATGACTAATTTTCACATTTATTAAATTCAACTTTAATTTATATCCACATATAACTTTCCTATCAGTCCATTTGACCTTTAGAATTTTAAACTACCTAAAATAAAAGCAAAAAAAAATGGATATTACATATATAATAATAATATATTATTAAAAAATTTCAATATATTAATAGATTTAACTCAAACTATACTATAATTCAAAAATAACATAATAATAATATTTTATTATTACTTATAATAAGTATATATCTCTTACTAATATCCCAAGGGATTATTATTATTACAAACCAAAAGAACTAATAAACCTAAGGGTTTAATATTATAAACCCAAGGAATTGGTGAACCCAAGGGAAACATATTAAAAACCTAAGAGATCAAGAAACCCAAGGGATCCATATGAAAAATAGAAGAGATTAATAAAGCCTATGAAATAATATTTTAAATACAAATTAATTATAAATTCACATGATTATTAATATTATAAACCGAATAGAACAACCAACTTTAGGGATTTTTAATATTATAAACCCAATGAAATAATAAACTAAAGGTTCAATAAACCCAATGGATTGATATTAAAAACCCAAGGAAATAATAAATTCATGGGATTAATACTAAAGAACCATGGGTTTGTAAAACCAAGTGAATAATATTAAACCTAAGAGAATAATATTATAAACCCTTAAGTATATAAACCCTGAGATAAATATTATAAACTGTGAAATAAACATTAATATTTTAAACTGAAGTGTTACACCATTTTTTGGTCATCTAAACTTTTATCATTAGATGGACCCAAGTACACCATGTAAGACCAGTTTTACCCCAAGTAAAACTGCTTTCACTATGTTAAAACAGGAAACCCCAAAAGGAAATATTAAACAAACTTATATTTGTTTGATTTTCCTCATGGAATAATTAATTAAACCATAATTTAATTATTATTCCCAGTCATGTTTAACCCAAAAACAAAGAAATTAATGAGATAAACCCTTAGTTATCTTATTATTTTCTAGGAATAATTATTTAAATCTTATTTAGATAATATTCCTTGTTAAATATGACCAAATCACCCACTATTAATCAAATAAATCATCATTTATTTGATTATATTCCAACCACTTCCTTAAAAAGATAAATAAATCATTTATTTATTTATTTTTCACTAATCAAAGGATTTGACCCAAGTCAAACACCCTTTCCCTCCAACAAATATAATAAAATATTCCATAAAGGTGGATCTAGATTTGGTTAACATTATTTTAATCATGCACCAAGATCTAGAATGACCCAATATTTTGTTATAAATAGGAGGGTTTCCCCCATCATTCTTCACCTTTTGTTGCCTACTAGATCACTCTGGATCTACACACTTGGTCTCATTTCTACCATTTGCTCCCATTGAGCTCTACTTTCTGCATTGGGTTTTCTACATCTACAAGAGAGAGAAAGCTTAGATCTGAAGTGCTGAGGACTACAAAGAACCCATCCCATTGAGGAGATCTGGATACACCTTCTTGTTTCCTCCCAGGTGCCCTGTAATATAAAAATTCATTCAAAAATCGTGTTCTTGTCTTGTCTGTTGGATGCATGGAACAAACTCTTTACTTTACTGCTTAATGTCTTTCCATTTATAGATCTGTTTGTTGCAGCACTTTAACTACTAATTGCAGATCTGAAGATGTTTTGCAGCCATTATTGTTGTTAGGGCTATTAGTTATGCGTAGCTAAAGTGGTTATTTTTCGTACACTTCGACGAAGAATTCATACTAACAAATGGCGACTCCACACGGGTTTTAAATTACGACCGCTGTCGTTTTTCCTATTCCTGCATATCCAGCTACTTCAGACCCTAGGGTTTCTTTTCATCTTTTTGTTTTTCCTATTTTCATGTGGTTTTTTCCTCATAAAGCCCTCAAACATTAAAATTTCTAACTTCCGTGTGTTTCTGGCCCTATTGCGCAGGTGACCGACATCAGTCGCAGCTGAGACGACATTTTTTTCTGAAATCTGCCGTCGAGAGTCCCGGAAGTGCAGGTCGCACTTTTTGGCCCAAAAAGTGCGACCTCAAGCCTCAGGTCACAGAAAACAGCCCCAAAACTGCGACCGGAGCGAAAAACTGGTCAAAAACCGCGACCTGGACTTTTTTCTGCTATTTTTCTGAACTTTTTCTGGGTTTTTCTGAAGCTTTTGTCAGGGTTTTCCAGCCTCTGTCTCAGCCCGTTTCGACTTGTTTCTGATCTTCTTTTGCTCATCTAAGTGGGAACCTAGCCCCCTAGGGCTTCAGTACCCTCCACTTTTGGTGGAAGAGTTTTAGCTGTTTCAGGTGTCTGATTTTTCAGAGTTTCAGCCTTCCCTTTTTCAGATCTGTTACCTCCCTTTCAGATCCATTGAAATCAGCTTCTTTTCCTTTCAAATCACCTCTTGTCGTTTTTTTTGGACCCCCTTGAAGGCCTCCGCCTTGCCCCCTCCAGTTTTTTCTTATTTCCTTCCTTTTTCTAGCCACCTTGCCTCTACCTCTTGGCTGTGATCTGCACCTCTTTACTGCAGCTTTATCCTCCAGATCCCTGTCCCTTTCGACCCTAGATCTGTTGAGCTCTTTTTGTGTGTGTTTACATAGTTTTTCCCTTTCTTTTCAGCATAGTTTTGAGAGACCCACCTTCTTGGGTTAGATAGATGCACAAGTAGCTGTTATCTTTCTGTTATTTCAGCATTTTATTCTGTTCTCTGTAGGTTTATTTTCAGCTACGCAGCACACTTTTTTCTTGCTCTCAAAACGGAAAGGGTTTAAAAATTAAAATTAATGCACGCCACACACTGACCCTAAGTGAAGAAGCGCCTGGTTAACACCGCCTGGCAAAGACTCTAAAATCAATTGTCACTGCACCTTTTCTGCCCTTGACCTGAATTGATTCTGTCTCTTTCTGCCCCTGTCGGTTTCCTTCTTCCTGTCATCATTGCGCCCCCAAGGCACCTTTCCCGGAGCCTCCTTGGCCTTCACCCTCAGTCTCCGGTCGATCGACCTGCTCCGTCCCACCATCGTCGAGCCAGTCCTTCTCTGATTCTTTGGGTTCTCCTTTTCCTTCTGGTTCTCCCCCCTGTCACCTCCACTATGTCTGGTCCAGGGCCTAACACTAGCGGGAATCCCGGCCCTAATTCTGGGACTACTACTAGCAGAACCACCATAGGAACTACCTCGGCTTCACCCGTGCTCCCCTTCTTGGCAGGCCTCAGCCTCCCCGATTTGGACCGGTTGATAAACGACCCTATACACCATGATGCTAGTTGGCCCGCTATGCCGACAAAGCTCCCTTCCGACATCCCAAAGTTTGAAGGCCATGCTGGAGAAGATCCTTCAAATCATGTTCGATCTTTCCACATGTGGTGTTCATCGACCTCCATTACCGATGACTTTGTTCGTCTCCGATTGTTCCAACGCACGCTTACAGGCGAAGCTTCTAAGTGGTATGTTGATCAGTCCACTTCCTCCCATACCACCTTTGCAACTCTTGCCCGGGATTTTTTATCTTACTTCCAGCTTCCCCTTCGTTATGACACTGGTATCGAACTCTTGACTTCCTTCAAGCAAACCTCTTCGACTCGCCTTTCTACCCATGTCCAGGAATGGAGAAGAAGATGGAGCCTATGCCAATCTCCTCCCTTCGAAGACCGTGTCTACATGGACTGGTTCCTTAGATCTCTCTTGTCCCCTTTTGGGAAAGATGTCGCATCGCATTTTCCTCAAACCGAAGAAGATGCCCTCCAAATGGCATTAAAGTATGACCTGATCTACGCTCAGATAGGTTATGATCCTACTGTCCTACCTACTCTCCCCAAACCCGGTGATGCCCATACACCAGGGGCACCTCATGCCGCCGACAGTATCGTTGGATCTATCTCGCAGCCATCCGCTCAACCTCTCATGAGCTATGGTTTTCCTGGGGGAGGGGGCACCACTCCCTGCACTTCTCCCCCTCCCGGTAGCACGCATCCCGGATACGGCATGCCTCATCCTTTTGCCCAACCTCCTGCTTACCTCAATGTTGCCCAACCTAACCATTACCCTCATCCGCAACCTGGTGCACCAGCTCCTCCAGCATATGCACTTTCACCTCCCTTGCCTTCTCAACCCCTGCAACAGCCATCACCGCCCCCTCAAGCGCCGGTGGTTGCACAACAGGGATTCATGGCTACCCAACTACTTAACAGACAGGTGGCCACTCCACCTTCCCCTTCTGGTTCCTCCAATTCCCAGATCCTCATGATGAAATCTGATCCACCTCTAACCGTCGACCTTAACCTTCAAACTCGGTCTCGCCAGTACCCCAAGCCTCCTGCTCAGTCTGCCCCCGAGCCTCCTTCTTCAGGTTCTACAGAGCCTCTTTCGACATCCAGTGGCCCCTTACATATCCCTCAACCTAAAGTTGAGGTTCATACCAAGATTCCTAAGGGACCATTACGCCGAAATGCTGCTTCCGGTCGAGCCGCTCAATCATATAGCATAGTAGATGACTTGGCGCAATCTCCTGCTGCCATTTCCACACTGGAACTCCTCCAGTCGTGCCCTTCCCAAAAGAAGCCTCTACTCTCTGCCGTGGGCGTTGTAGATCCTGCTGACGACCAAATGATTGTTTTCGACGCCACTCAATCGGACCATCCTCCCCTTCCTCCTTCCGTCGCCTTCCAAATCTCAGTCAAAATACGGAACGCCATCGTCTCCCGGTGTATAATTGACGAGGGGGCATCCACCTACGTGATGTCCGCTTCGGTTTGGAAGCAACTCGGGTCCCCTGCGCTGGCCCCTTCCATGATCACCCTTAGAGCGTGGGACGGTCATGCCTCCCAGCCCATCGGCTTGTTTTGTAATTGCCCTATTACCCTCGCCGGTAAGACTGTTTGCGTTGACGTCGAAGTCATTGACGCCCCGCTGGACTACAACATTCTTTTGGGGAGAAGCTACACCTATGCTATGTCTGCTGTCCCATCCACAGTCTTTCGCAAGATGTCTTTCCCCCATAATGGAAAGATAGTCACCATTGACCAGCTGACATATCATGAGCCCCCCTCTCAGGCCTCACCTGAGACCACCATCTCTTCTGTAGCCAACAAGCAAACCGTTGATTCCTTGACCAGTGTCTCCCCCGGCGTTTACAAAGATTCCTCCCTGCTGGAAATTTTCCTAATATTCCCCCTCCTCCTATCTCTGACCCCAGCTCATCGAATGTTTGCTTGATGCAATCGTCTTGGGCTGCTCTCAAGCAACCTGCTTCGGCTAGTCAGCAACCTTGCCCTCCGCAACCTACTCCTAGCCCGTCACCTGCAGTTGGTAGTCATGAGCCCCTTTATCCCCCTAGCATGGTTCCTCCAGGCCTTAGCCATTTAGGAGCCGTCCCACCTGGCCATTACCCCGCTGGTCAGATACCGTTCCTAGCTCCCCCACTAGGAGTGTACACGGTACCAGTCATGGCCACCCTCTCTCTTCCTAACTTGACCCTGGGGATTCCCATTTGGTACCTTGATCCTCCAGCCCCCACCTTGCCTGGTCAGCCCAAACCTTGTATCGCTTTGACCCCGGTTCAACCGGTCCCCATGACTACTCCCGCTGCATCAATGCCTCAGTCACCTCAACAGGAACCACCTCCTGTTGTGACCGCTTCGGGTAAGAAGGGCAAAGCTCGCAAGGGGGCATCAAAGGACAAGGCTGCCCGGACAAACTCTGCTCCTCCTCAGCCTCCAAAGCATACCATCCAGTGCGCTTTGTGTGATGTTGTCGGTCATGCCTCCCATACCTGTCCTGAATTACTTCATCTCAAACCCATGGTTAATGTCACGTCCTCTAATTCCGCGGTCCCAGAAGCCTCTGTTCCTTCCGCGACTGCGCCCAAGAACCCCAAGACTCTTCACACCAACCACCCCTGTGCTTTGTGTGATCTCCATGGCCATTACACCCATCTTTGTCCCCGCCTCGAGGACTTCCGCACCTCTATCGCTGCGGTCCACCAATTCGAGGCCAGGCGCAATGAGTCCACCTCTCTCCTATCTGCGCGTTCTGCTTCAGCAGAACTACCAGCTATGACCGCTCCCATTGACATTCCCCCTCCTGATGTCGAGATGACGGAGCCTTCGTCCAACATTTTTTACCTATCATCATCCATGAGACCCTCGGGGAACATTCCATTTGAATCCTCCCCTGTTGTTTCGCTTGACCTTCCTTCAGCAATCATCTTGGGCTCAACATCGGTAGATCCTCTATCTACTTACTCTTCGGTCACCCCTTGTGACGATGCGCATGTGAACCTCTCTTCTCATGATGATGATTCAGGTCACTTCACCACGTCAGGTGGTCTTTCTTCCACCAGTCACCCCATCGTCTATCGCGATGACGACATTATGGAAACAATCCCCACCCCTGACGTTATCTATTCCCCCTTACATCAAACCCAGGCGTTCACACCACATCCACCTTGTGGCCATTACATTGAAACCCAATGTTTGGTTAAGGGGGCACCCACATTTGAGAGACCAAGAGAAGCCATTCTCCACCACTCTCCTAGTGTATCTGGTCATGTTGACTTTAGACCCAGTATTCTTCCACATTTAGAAGAACATCTAGAGTCCCATATCACTTCAGATCACTCTCGGGACGATACCCCTTATCGTTCCCTCATCTTACGTCAACAACCCAGTCTCTTAGACATTATTGTTGACCAACCTATAGCTTTTCTACGAGAGCATCAATTCATTATCTCCAAATCCTCCTTTTGGGATAGTGACCCCAGGTATGCCAATTCAGAAACTTAAAGTTCATTTGATCCCTATATGCAGTACCAAAAGAAATTGGTAACCCTCCATTTCCTTTCTCAAACTGCATAACCATAACCAGAACCAATGGCACACCACATCATTAAAATGTGTTTAGATTCCCCTTTTTATAAATACATTTTGGCATGCCCACAGCATGTTACACAAACTCAAAAACTGGGGGCACCACCTGCCCCTACATACATCACTGGGGGCACCATACGCCCCTACATACATCCTAGGGGGCACCACATGCCCCTACATACATCACTGGGGGCACCATACGCCCCTACATACATCCTAGGGGGCACCACATGCCCCTCAAGGTCGGGATCTTCTCAAAGAAGAAGGCGCACAACAAAGTCCCATATGAGCAGTCATGGTTCACCTGCCGCCTGCATAGTGACAACTGTCGCTTTAGCGACACCAACAGCATTTAGGCCCACCCATAGTAGGTCCCACCCAATACACTTTCCACTAACATCATCTGCCCCCCAATGATGTGATGGAACGCCTGGCTGCCCAGGATTCGCAGCACAGCTGCGGCCACTACGCGGGTGTCTAGCCTCTCTAGATCCCCGATCGGTATTCGAGTCCCCTTGACTTGGAGACCCGGTCGACAATGGCGTTCCACGAACTCCATGATATGTCGCCCCCGCGACAACACTGGCTGTGTGTTTCCCACCATCCCCAGTGGCGGGAGACCAGTCAGAAAGTATACATCCTGGACCGGCAGTTTGATCCTATGCCCCTGCACCACAAAGATCTCCTGATCTGGATCCCAATAACTGATAATCCGGGCCAGTAACGGTTCCCCTGCTCTCATCAATGGGTTCTCCACAAACTTGAGAACCCCAAATCTGGCCAATACACGACGGACACCCTGATCCGCCTGGATCTCTGTCCGAAGTGTCCCCAGATCTCTCTCTCTCTCCAGTTGACCCGTAACTCTGCCATACCTGCACAAACACATCATTTTTGTCAGCGTTCAGATCGGGAAAACCATAACCAAACACCAAAACCCAACTTCCAACCATAAAACAGCACCAAAACCCCCTCATCTCCCAGGTCGCAGTTTTCTGCCCTTTTCTGGACTAGGTCGCACTTTTTGCCCTTAAACCTGCGTCCTAGGTCGCACTTTTTTCCCCAAAAAATGTGACCCGGCCGTAGAGATGAAGAGGGGGTTGTTTCTAGGATTTTGGGGCCCTAAACCGAAAAAATAATCCATCACAATGCAAGCGAAAGGTTAGGCCTCCTACCTCCAACTGACGGATCTCGATTCCAACGGTCGGTTTGTCCACTACGTTCGCCGCAAGATTTAGGGCCTTCTCTCCTCTCCACATTCACCACAACAACAATAGCAAATGAATGATTTTGGAGGGAAAACTGCCTTATTAAAAGAGAAACAATGTTTCTTCTTTCGACTGCTGCGACCACACCGTAGCCCCGTTCGACGAACCGTCAGCACCACTGGAAAGCTCTCACTGAGCTCTCAAATGGGTTTCTGTTAGTTTTTGGTGATTTGATACTTCACCTGGGCACATTTTGTCCAAGAAGGGTCACTTCACCGCTACTTAAAATCGAATTTCCTCACTTACGACACTTGTACTTGGGGCACCATATTTCTCCCTTACTTGTCCACATTCGTGTCGATTTTCGTCATGAGTTCCCACTTTGTACTCATGCTTCCGGGGTCCCCCATTAGGGTCCTTACTGTGTGGCAGCACTATCAAGTCACCCTTGTTTAGAGCATCCAAGTTGAGTCATCATTGCATTCATGGAGTCTATCCTGCGTCCCTTTATACCCCACTATAGCCCTCCATTCTTCTTTTCTTGGTTCCTCTCTTGTGTCGGATATCATGACCTTCAGCCCCACTGTCCCCTGTCCCTTCCGATATCGTGTCAGTCGCTGCCGTGTCATTCATGCCCTTTATGCTCTAACAAGGGAAGTCGTCCATTCGCCACTCCATCCTTCCCATTTCCACTATCGTCATTAGTGTCAGTCTGTCCGTCGCTCTATTGTCTTTCTCTCGTGCCTTAGTTGAGGATCTCTCATTGCCTCACCTACGGCAGACCTCCTTCTGTCGACATCAACACATTTATTCCAGAAGCAAGGTCTAGAGGGCGGTGTACCTTGGTTCCAGCTTCCACTCTTGTTCGGTGCCTCGGATCAGGCAGGGGGATCTCTCACTTCCCTTTGACTTGATTGCTTCTCCAGCTCCTTTCAGCATGATCGAGATTCGTATACTTGACGGTCCAGTGACCCAGCAGCAGCTCTTGATTATTCTTGGGCGTGTGTGAGATGTATCAACCCTCATGAGGGGGTGGCCCTGCAGGTAGCCCCCCACATGCCCGGCTGACCTCTTCATTGCAGCCTTTGATGCCACTCCAGATTTTGATGATGTTGGCCTTAGCCACTTGCAGCACCTCTATGATTTGCATGTATCAGTTAGATTTTGTGAGCCCTTCCCCATTTACAGGGGGAATTTGGGTTGTATTTATCTCATGTACTCAGATATTATTGTACTAGTCTTGGCTGTTATCCCAGGCACAGCATGTATGTGAGACTCTTCATTGTATTTTTATCTGGCCCTTGATTATGCCAGCTGTACTCTATGGTTCGGTCTCTCGTTTACTGGACACACTATTCTTTTGTACTTTGTCACGGTGGGCATAGGTATGCCTCCCCCGCCGCCTTCAGCACAGGTACCCTCTCATAAAAAGAGACTTGTTGCACCTGCGAGTCTCGTCTCCTCAGGGTCTAGTCCTTCAGCACACTATCTACCTCACATTTCTCTCTCTGACATCCCTTTTGTTGTCTAGTGATTGTGTTCTTACAACGTACTTCGGTCATACGATTTGCTCTTGACACTCGCACGCTGGGGGGCAATCTGTTACACCATTTTTTGGTCATCTAACCTTTTATCATTAGATGGACCCAAGTACACCATGTAAGACCAGTTTTACCCTAAGTAAAACTGCTTTCACTATGTTAAAATAGGAAACCCCAAAAGGAAATATTAAACAAACTTATATTTGTTTGATTTTCCTCATGGAATAATTAATTAAACCATAATTTAATTATTATTCCCAGTCATGTTTAACCCAAAAACAAAGAAATTAATGAGATAAACCCTTAGTTATCTTATTATTTTCTAGGAATAACTATTTAAATCTTATTTAGATAATATTCCTTGTTAAATATGACCAAATCACCCACCATTAATCAAATAAATCATTATTTATTTGATTATCTCCCAACCACTTCCTTAAAAAGATAAATAAATCATTTATTTATTTATTTTTCACTAATCAAGGGATTTGACCCAAGTCAAACACCCTTTCCCTCCAACAAATAATAATAGAATATTCCATAAAGGTGGATCTAGATTTGGTTAACATTATTTTAATCATGCACCAAGATCTAGAATGACCCAATATTTTGTTATAAATAGGAGGGTTTTCCCCATCATTCTTCACCTTTTGTTGCCTACTAGATCACTCTAGATCTATACACTTGGTCTCATCTTCACCATTTGCTCCCATTGAGCTCTATTTTCTGCATTGGGTTTTCTACATCTACAAGAGAGAGAAAGCTTAGATCTGAAGTGCTGAGGACTACAAAGAACCCATCCCATTGAGGAGATATGGATACACCTTCTTGTTTCCTCCCAGGTGCCCTGTAATATAAAAATTCATTCAAAAATCGTGTTCTTGTCTTGTCTGTTGGATGCATGGAGCAAACTCTTTATTTTACTGCTTAATATCTTTCCATTTATAGATCTGTTTGTTGCAGCACTTTAACTACTAATTGCAGATCTGAAGATGTTTTGCAGCCTCTATTGTTGTTAGGGCTATTAGTTATGCGTAGCTAAAGTGGTTCTTTTTCGTACACTTCGACGAAGAATTCATACTAACATGAAGGGATGAATAAATCCAAGGGATTAATTGATAAACCAAATGAATTATTAATATTAGAATTTTAAGGAACAAATAAACCAAAGCTTTTAATATTATAAACCCAAGAAATTATTAAACCTAAGGGAAAAATATGATAAAATCATGGGATAAATCTTAATATTATAAACAAAAAAATTAATAAACCCTAAGAATTATTGTTTTAAAATCAAGAGATTAATAAATTCTAAGAATTAATATTTTAAACTCAAAGCCTAAGAAATTAATAAACCTTAAGAATCAATATTTTAAACTAAAGAGATTAATAAACCCAAGGGATTGTTAATGTTATAAACCAAAAGAACTAATAAACCGAAGGGTTTAATATTATAAACCAAGGAATTGGTGAACCATATGGATAAATATTAAAAACCTAAGGGATCAATATTCAAAACACAACATATCGGTAAAGCCTATAAATTAATATTTTAAACACAAATGATTGATAAAATTGCATCATTATTAGTATTATAAACCCAATGGAATAATATTAAACCTAAGGATTAATATTATAAACCTGGTGTATATAAAGACCATTAGATAAATACTATAAACCATAAAATAAACACGGTTAACCATGCTTTATTTAAACATAGATAAAATTGTTGTCACAATGCGACATTGGACGAAGAATGATCGTGGTTGGCCATGGTTTATTTTCATATTGATACAATAGTTTTCACAATGTGACATCGACCATCGAAGACCTTGAACGACTACGACCAACAAGATTAATAATGGTTTCCCATGGTTGATTTTAATATAGAGACAATGTTTTCCATAATGTGACATTGGACCATGCATTAATATTAAAATGTAGGACTAATATTTAATACCTAATATTGGAATTTAATAAACCAAAGGGACTAATATTACCAAGCCAAAGAATTAGAAAACTCAAGGTATCAATTTTATAAACTCAATCATTCAACAAACCTAGGGAATTATTAATATAATAAACATAAAACATCAATAAATCCAAGGGATTATAAATATTATAAACAAAAAACATTAATAAACCCAAGGGATTATTAATACTCTAAACCCGACATCATAATATTATAAATACAAATTATTAATAAAAAAAAGTTATTAACGGACCATAACAATTAAAATTCTAAATTCAAGACATTAATAAACCCAATGGATT
The DNA here is from genome assembly GCA_034641835.2 of Pinus albicaulis. NCBI lineage: Eukaryota > Viridiplantae > Streptophyta > Pinopsida > Pinales > Pinaceae > Pinus > Pinus albicaulis. The sequence continues at coordinate 660,556,216 of CM076573.1, read as the reverse complement.
ATTAATATTATAAACCAAACGAACTAATAATCCCAAGGTTTTAATATTATAAACCCAAGGAATTGGTGAACCCAAGAGGCCGACAAGCACAAGCTATAGATATTAGAAACATAAGAGATTAATAAAGCCTAGGAATTAATATTTTAAATAGAAATGAATGATAATCTTACAATATTATTAACATTATAAACTGAAGCGATTAATCGACCTTAGGGATCGTTAATATTATAAACCCAAGGAATTAATAAACTAAAGGATCAATAAACCCAATGGATTGATATTAAACACCCAAATAAATAATAAACCCAAGGGATTAATACTAAAAACCCAAGGGTTTATGAACCTAAGGGAATAATATTAAACCTAAGAGACCATTATTATAAACCCTTAAGTATATAAACCCTTAGATAATACTATAAACCATCAAATAAACATTAATATTTTAAACTGAAGGGATTAATAAACCCAAGGGATTAAATGAAAAACCAAAGGAATTATTAATATTGATGATGATGATGATGGTTAACATCCACTAAGAACAATATTTGGTCTATCGAACCTAAAGAAATGAATTATTTATATTTATTTAAGATTTTATTCCTATGCTACGAATTATTTAGTTTGATTTAAGATTTTATTCCTATGCTCAAAATGTTTGGAGAGAAGCCTCCCGAGCTCACTATAATTTTGACATCTTAAAAGGTTAGGCAGGTCAGTATTGCAACAAATATTATGAAATTGAGATCTAATGTGGTTGTACACGGGGCACTCTAGGAGGAATTGATTTTCATCCTCGATGTTCATATTCTCACAGATATGGCAGATCCTTTCCATTCATGGTGTTTTAGAAACTGTACAATGACATGTTTCATTATGGAGCTCATGAGAGTTTGTTCTAATCTTGGCTATATTAATTTTCTTCTTTGAGGTAGTTAAAACAGAGAGATACTTTTGATCTTCTTGGGTGGAGTTGATGACCTCCTTATAATATATTAATTTTCTTTTAGCTGCTAGATCTTTCTCACACAACATTTTTTCTTTGAAAATAGAAGTAATATTTATGTTATTAATGATTTGCAATGCAACATTGCTGTTCATCTCCCAATGGTTTAACAAGGCCCTGGTGTGTTTATACCAACCTTGTTTGAGCCTTAGGTGGTTTTGGCTAGAATTTAAAGCTAGCTTAGGAAGTCTATGGTCTCCTATGCTATTGAGTTTTTGCTTGTACAATAGAAGCCTAGTCATAGCTAGGCTCTCGATAGGGGAAAGACCCACTTCTATAAGGAGAATAGGATAGGGTGTATTCCTTTTAATTTTTAGGTTAAACATTATAAAATGATTCTATATTTTCTCAATATTTCTCGAGTATTCTCTAGAGATGCTGCAACCCCAAACCTCACATCGATATAAGATAATAGGAGTGACTAAATTTTCAAAGAGGAAATTCTTTCTATCCCACATTACGAAGTTTTTCATTTTACAATTATTTTTAAGATCAAAATAAGCTTTCCACTCCCCATTAATCCTTTTCTCAATGCTATAGTTCTAGTTGAGCTTGTGATGAATATCAATTCCTAGGTACTTGTAAGAATACACTTCCTCCAAGTTACTATTGTCATACATAAAATTAGCGTAATTTTCCTTCTTGGATTTGATAATCAGAACCTTTGTTTTGTCAGTGTTAACAATCATACCCATGGTAGAGAATAAATCCTTAAGAATTCTAAGTTTCTTATCAAGATCAGATGGGAACCTTGTGAGAAAAAGAATATCTTCAGCATAGAGAAGAAGGATGATGACTATCCCAACTAAGATCGTGCCAGCACAACCTGCTTCCTCTAAACAACCTTCTAGCTTCTCAATGTAAATGCTTAGTAAATGTGAGGGAAAAATAGTATAACCCTAAGGGACAAATATTAATATTATAAACCAAGAAATTAATAAATCCTAACATTTAATATTTTAAACTAAAAAACCTAAGAAATTAATAAACCCTAAGAATTAATATTATAAACTCAAGAGATAAATAAACTCAAGCGATTATTATTATTATAAACCAAAATAACTAATAAACCCAAGGGTTTAATATTATAAACCAAAGGAATTGGTTAACCCAAGGGATACATATTAAAAAATTAATGGATAGGTAATGCCAAGGGACAAATATTATAAATAAAAGAGATTAATAAACCCTAATAGTTAATATTTTAAAGTAAAAAACCTAAGAAATTAATAAACCCTAAGAATTAATATTTTAAACTCAAGAGATTAATGTGAGATTAATAAACTCAAGGGATTATTAATATTATAAACCAAAAGAAGTAATGAACCCAAGGGTTTTTTTTTCTTCTGAATTGGACTAATTCTATTGAGAAAAAATATGGTACATAATGATGATACAATCAAGATAAACAAGATTCCGGCCAGCCGGAAATGATAAACTATCAACCTCAGTCTCGGTGAGAGAAAAAGAGACAAGCAAGGAGCTACAACATGTGACTAGAGGGCTGGAAATAACCGACTTCTACACAGCATGGGCAGAGGCATCCACACGAAGTTTTTTCCCTTTATTTTTGTTGACTTTAACCCATCCATCCTGGTGATTATGTGCTAGGACGATTTGAAGACTGGATTTCTCCAAATGTGGGATCTCCTTATCTGAATTAGAGGAGGCAGACTCATGAATGCGTTTCTAAGTGACTATAGTATCACGAGGATGCTCAAGAGCAACAATGGACAATTTCTTCATCTGAGGAGCATGATCTATTTCTGCATCACTCCCTTCATCTTCTGAACTCGAGGATTCAAAGTCAACAGCTGGCGGTGGGGTACAAGGAGTCCATCTTTTGGATTTGGACTTTGTACTATTTTCCTTTTTCTTTTTTGCAGGGAATGTGGGGCAAGAGTTCTATAGATGCCATGTTTGGTGAAAATGGTGGGAATGGAATGCAGTGTTCTCATAATCTAGGATCTGATTCCATACAAAGTCACTAACCTTGATGATGATTTGGTCAGGCAGGCCATTTCTTATGTCTAATTCCACACATATTCTGGCATATGTGTAGAGACCCTCAGTTTCGCTCCCATAATCTACCATTACAAAGAGGCCCAAGGCATTGCCTATGCCTCTATAGACTGCCAGATGCCATAGATGGGCTGGTAAGTTGGGAAGCCTGACCCAGACAGGTGTTCTAGTGATGACAGCTGTAGCTGGGTCGAAATCTAGGAACCATGGGGTTAAGAAGAGCCCTGTTTTTCCCAAGAACCAGGGGCCTTCCTCTAAGGCCTGTTCATAATGATTAGAGTGATCAAACAATACTATGAAGAATCATTTTGAATAGAATCTGACCTTGCATTTGATAGTCCAGTTAACATGGATCCATTCATAGAGTTCCTTTGTACACTGCCAAAGTCCATTAAATCTGCAAATGATGGCTTTTTCTGCAAATTTTTGAAGATCTTCTGCAAGATCTAGATGGGAGATATCAACAGAGGGAACATCCTCCAACTTTTCAACTAGAAAAGGTTGGGGCTTGGGGGCTTCAAGGGGTTTGAGGTTCTGAGAATGTACAGCATCTTTGTATGAGAAAGTAGGGGCTGAAGACTGTCCATATGTGCCTCCTCTCAAATGAAGGGTGAAAACAATAGAATCATTTCTGTTAATGCTGTAAACTGAGAGGGGAAGAAGGTCCTCAAGTTGTTTACCTTGGTAAAGAAGTCTCTGGAGGACCATGGGAATCCCAGTCCGACATTCCAGATTTAGCTTGAGATTTTGCACCAGATCTAAAGAGAAAACCCATTGCAATAATGTTTTGCCTGAGAGTTACAAGATTTGGATATGAAATGAGGCAGAGTAATTTTTAAGAACTGGATCTGCATGGTAGTTGAGGAGCGATAGGAGAGGCAGAGCCACCTTCATTTTTTCTTCAGCATTAGTGCAGCGCAGAAGCCCATATTTTGCGTGTTTCCCGATTCCATTCACGTGGAAACTTGTGACTGGAGTGACCCCGCGTCTGTCCTCTTGGGAAAAGGCAGCAACAACTTGGAGAGGAGAAGCCCGCAGCCAGAAAGGATTTGATTGAGGGAGACCGCAAGGAGCTGTGGCAATGAAGATCGCAGAGTCTCCTAGGTTTGCAATGTAATTGGTCATGGCGGTGTGGCCAAACAGGGCCAAGGTGAATGCCGGAATGATGTCGGCGGCCAAGTTTAAAGAAACTTTAGCAAGGGTTAAACTATCGCGCATCGCCATATTCTCTGTTCGTAACTTTTTTCCTAATAAACCCAAGGGTTAAATATTATAAACCAAAGGAATTGGTGAACCCAAGGGATAAATATTAAAAGCATAAGGGATAAATAAACCATAAGAATTAATATTTCAAACTCAAGAGATTAATAAACCATAAGAAGAGAGGTGGGAATGGCGCGCGCGGGAGAAAACTTGGCTCTAGGGTTACAGACCATCGCCGCCGCGGAATGGAGATCGTTGTGCAGGAGACGCCTCCATGGATTGAGAACCTGTATCATCAGCGCTGCTCCTTGTGTCTTTCGGGCTGGGCAACCATGTTCACCTGTGAAATTATTAATTTCTGCTGAGACAGGGCCATGGACCTGCAGAACTACCAGATTGGGGTACTGGTCCCTGACCAGTCTCACAAATGACATGGCAGGGCGAGGAATAAGTTACTGTGCGCACTTTTTGTTCATTGATGCCTCTGTATTTGAACCACAGACGGAGTATGTGTTCTGATGTATCTCTCATGGCGCCACCAGACGAAATACTCTATTTTACAGGTCGACTACTCAAGCGGAGACCTCAGTTATTCTTCTTTATTGGAAGCGGATATCATATGAATACCCTTCTGGCATGTCGGAATTCATTACCTTGCACTGGGCCGGGAGAATAGGCGGACTTTGGGCATCCGGTTTAAAGGCCTGGCGATCTCCACAGTTGTATACGACCCTGGGGCTGCTGGGGTTGGCTAGTCACCCCAATATAGCTGAGGTGGGGTCTTCAGATTACAAGCAGTCTCTATGGATGCACCCGGACTAGCGGCGATAGGCACAGGCGCATGAGGTGGTGCTTACTGCCAAAAATCACAGCCTGCATACCTGCAACTCTGACTCCCAGGTAGGCTCGATTTCATATCAAGTTTTTATTAAGCCTCCTGTTGGTAATAGCCTTGTAATATGGATTCGAACAATAGATTCAGTACTACATCTAAAGGCAGCAATCCAAACTAAGGCGGGTTACCAAGTCCAGGCTCAATCTCTGATTTTTGGGGGGAAAGTCTTAGCTGACCACTGTTCTGTTTATGACTACTCCATTGTCACTGGGTCCTCCATCTGTCTCAACCTCAGACTAAGGGGTGGAATGATGGGACAAAACAGGGCTCATGGACCCTCCATGGGCGCAGGTGCATCCAGATCTGTACCCACAAAAGGTTCTTACAGAAACATATTACAGGGGGACAAAAACATTCCCACTGCACCTGTCACCCCTGCTGAAAGTTCCCCAAGCCATATATTGTAGAAATGCAGGACAGCGTACCTGAAATAAACATTGACAGTATAGATATTGATATGCATAAAACTGTTTATGAATCCCAAGCAATTATAGGCAGATTCAACTGCTTCTGGCCCAAACCAATGGAGCTGTTCCATTGGATCTTTACAAACTGGACCATGGAATGTGAAATACACCTATGTTCTAAGGGGTTCTTCATTGTCAAATTTTCATCCACGGAGGTCAGAGATACCATTATCAGTCAGGGACCATGGTTCTGGGGTTCCGCGAGTCTCTTCATTATACCATGGTTCCCAAATTTTGATGCCAATACCATGGAGGTGACCAAAATGCCGATCTGGGTTAGGCTCTACAACCTCCCGCTACATTTCTGGAATGAGAATGTTCTTGGTTGCATTGGAAACACCCTTGGCAGATACATTAAAACAGACACCCAACGCCTGGAAGAACGCATATACACTTTCGCGCGAATCTGTGTGGAGGTTGATTTGAGCAAGGGACTCCCAGAGTCCATTATACTGAACAAAAAACAACAGAGATGGACACAGCATTTAGACTATGAGAACACAGCCTTCAGATGCCGTATATGCAGGTGCACAGGACACCTACAAAACTCATGCCCGGCAGCAAAAAGGGATAACAGGAAAAAGAAGAAAACAGGCAAAGCGGCAAAAGGTTGGCAATTCCCCTCGGAAGAGCCTGAACAACAGGAAGAAGAGGTGGAACCAACACCACATGAGAATCAACAAACAGGTACTTCCTTGGGCACATAAGAACAGGAAATGCAAGATCCTCTTGACACCACCACAAAGACTCAGCAGGACAGGGTACCTGGCACACTAGACAGTGGGGGATACAAAAGAACACATACATCAGATACATCTGACTCTGACAAGGATCATGGAGCACCAACAAAAGAAAATCAGCTTCTCCTTATTGAGACCGAGCAAACACTTGGTGCTTGGCGTAAGGTTGAAAAGAAGAAGGGGAGAAAATCTTAATTGTATCATCATTGCCTTTTATTTGCGGCTATTGGATGTCTTTGGACATATACCAGCACATACAACATGTAATTTTGTTATCTCATAAATAAAATTATGAACTTTTTCTTTGTGAAAAAAAATAAACCATAAGAAATAATATTTAAAACCCCAAGACCTAAGAAATTAATAAAACATAAGAATTAATATTTTTAACTCAAGAGATTAATAAACCCAAGAGATTATTAATAATACAAACCAAAATAACTAATAAAACCATTGTTTAAATATTATAAACCAAAGGAATTTGTGAACCTAAGGGCTAAATATTAAAAACCTAAGGGATCAATTAGACCAAGGGATCAATCTTAAAAACATAAGAGATTAATAAACCCTAAGAATTAATATTGTAAACTAAAAAACATAAGAAATTAAGGAACCATAAGAATCAATATTTTAAACTTAAGTAATTAATAAACCCAAGGGATTATTAACATTATAAACCAAAACAACTAATAAACACAAGGGTTTAATATTATAAACCAAAGGAATGAGTAAATCCAAGGGATAAATATTAGAAACCTATGGGATAATTAAGGAAAAGGGATAAATATTAAAAACAATAGAGATTAATAAACCTTAATAATTAATACTTTAAACTCAAAAAGCTAAGAAATTAATAAAGCCTAAGAATTAATATTTTAAACTCAAGACATTAATAAACCCAAGGGGTTATTAATATTATAAACCAAAAGAACTAGTAAACCAAAGGGTTTAATATTATAAACAAAAGGAATTGTTGAACCCAAGGATAAATGTTAAAAACCTACAGGATCAATAAGGCCAATGGACCAATATTAAAAAGAGAAGAGATTAATAAACCCTAAGAATTAATATTCGAAACTCAAAAACCTAAGAAATTAATGAACCCTAAGAATTAATATTTGAAACTCAACAAATTAATAAACCCAAGGGATTATTAATGTTGTAAACCAAGGTAACTAATAAACCCAAGTGTTTAATATTATAAACCAAAGGAATTATTAAAATTATAAAGTTAAGGAACAAATAACACAAATGTTTAATATTTTAAACCCAAGATGTTAGTAAACAAAATGGAAAAATATTATAAAACTAAGGGATAAATATTAGTATTATAAACCAATAAATTAATAATCTCTAATAATTAATATTTTAAACTCAAGAGATTAATATACCCTAAGAATTAATAGTTTAAACCCAAAAACGTAGGAATTTAATACACCATAAGAATTAATATTTCAAACTAAAGAGATTAATAAACCCAAGGGATTATTAATAATATAAACCAAAAGAACTAATAAACCCAAGGTTTTAATATTATAAACCAAAGGAATTGGTGAACCCAAGGGAAAAATATGAAAAACCTAAGGGATCAATATTAAAAACACAAGAGATTAACAAACACTAAGAATAATTATTTTAAAATAAAAAACTTAAGAAATAAATAAACCATAAGACTCAATATTTTAAAATGAAAAGATTAATAAACCCAAGGGATTATTAATATTATAAACCAAAAGAACTAATAAACCCAAGGGTTTAATATTATAAACCAAAGGAATTGGTGAATCCAAGGGAAAAATATTAAAAGCTTAAGAGATAAATAAGGCCAAGGGATCCATATTAAAAATAAAAGAGATTAGTAAAGCATAGGAATAAATATTTTAAATACCAATAAATGATAAACTCACATGATTAATAAAGAGACTAATAAAGCTTAGGAATTAAATTTTTAAATAAAAAGGATTGATTAAGTCACATGATTATTAATATTATAAACTGAGGTGAATAATATTAAACCTAACAGATTAATATTATGAACCTGAAGTATATCAAATCCCTTTGATAAATACTATAAACCGTGAAATAAACACGATTGACCATGCTTGAATTAAATATTGAGACAATTGTTGTGACAATTTGACGTTGGACCAAGTATGACTATGGTTGGCCATGGTTGATTTTCATATTGAGACAATATTTTTCACAATGTGACATTCGACTATGGAAGACATTGATGAACTATGGTTAATGTTGATTAACGATGGTTTCCCATGGTTTATTTTCATATTGCAACAATGCTTTTCATAATGTGACATTGGACCATGCATTAATAGTAAATTGTATGACTAATATTCAACCCCCAATATTTGGATCTAATAGAGTGAAGTGATTGATATTACAAACCCAAATAATTGTAAAACTTAAGGGATCAATGCTATAAACACAATGGATCAACAAATATAGGGAAATATTATTATTATAAACATAAAACATCAATAAAGAAAATGGATTATTAATATTATAAACAAAAAAACATCAATAAACCGAAGGGATTATTAATATTATAAACCCAACAAATTAATATTATAAATAAAAATTATTAATAAACCCAAGTGATTAAAAAAGTCGAAGGATCAATAAAATTAATAAAAATAAATAAAAAACCAAATAAATTAATAAACACTAAGAATTAGTATTTTAAACTCAAGAGATTAATAAAACCAAGGGATTATTAATATTATAAACCTAAAGAATTCATAAACCCAAGGGTTTAATATTATAAACCAAAGGAATTGGTGAACCCAAGGGATAAATATTAATAACCTAAGGGATCAATAAGGCCAAGGGATCAATATTAAAAACACAAGAGAATAATAAAGCCCACGACTTAATATTTTAAACACAAAGGATTGATAAAATCACATGATTATTAATATTATAAACCCCAAGTGATCAATCAACCTTACTCATTGTTAATAATATAAATTGAATGAATTAATAAACTAAAGTCATATTCAATTCAACCATCATTGCAACCAAAGAAAGAACCTTGAAATTAACATATATTTTTTGTTGTCTTTACATCAAAAAATCCCACTACAAAAACGAAATTGAAACTCTCCATCAAAATTCATTTATCAAATAGCCTATTCCAGAACACAACGAGAACGACGACAAAAGGAACACCAATTCAAATCAACAGGATAATGATCATAATATTTAACACTTTCCAACCAATCCCTTCCTGTTTTCCTCCCAGCCTCCCTCATGTGAAAATGCATCAAGTATTTTATATTCATTTTCATTTCATCTACCACATGAAGATGCTCATCAGTAAAAGAAGGATGGAAGCCATCTTTTCTATCGAACTTGTTTCAAAGATACAAAATAAAACTAATCACTCTAGAAATATTTTCTACCGCTTGATTATAATAGACGCCATAATTATTATCCATATCTTCATTTGAAAGGAAACATGAGAATATCACAATTAATAGATAGAGACACAAAATCATATATATATATATATATATATATATATATATATATATATATATATATATATATATATATATATATATATATATATATATATATAGATATGTATGTATGTATGTATATATGTATGTATGTATGTATGTATGTATATATATATAACAGAACACAACACGCCATTTTTATTATTGCTGGAAAACTTAATGTTAAAAACGTCATGCTATAAAATAACCTAATGCTACATGAACCAAGTTATATAAAATTTCTACAAATATAAACCTCATTAGAAATACATATTGTACACATGAAAGGACTCATATGACCCTTATTACAATAATCAACACGAAATCACAATTTTTTTTTAAATTTATGTTTAAAATAAAATATTAGTAATGTTAGTAATTCTATATTTGTATTTAAATTAATGTTAATGTATATATTAATTTTAGTTTAATATTAATATCAAATATAAATATTTTTCCATTCAACAAAACCACAACATATTTAGCAAACCACATTGATAAATATTATTAGTTTCCTATCATAGGGATATGGATTTCAATCATGATTTTTAATGTTTGACTCATATAACTGGTTGTATATGTCTGAATGGCTCATTGTAAACAAAATAATAGTAGTGAATTAAAAAAAGGGAAGTAAATTGAACAACATGAAAATTGATGTAACAACTTTATTAGATATTACTATGAATATGATGAATGTATTCATTTGATTAATATATGAATATTGTTATTATACTAAATGGAAATTAAGAGGACAATAAAAGAAATAAAGGAAACATTCTATAAATATGCCACAATATTATTAGTTGCATGTCATAGTCATATGGAATTCAATCTTGATTTTTAATGATTTGCTCATATAAATGGTTGTTTATCTTTGAATGCTTCATTGTAAACAAAATAACATTAACCACTTAAAAAAAAAATTGAATTGACCAACATGAAAAATGATGTAATCAACTTTCCAAAATTTTACTATGAATATTATGAATGTATTCATCTCATTAATATATCAAAATAATTATTATATTAAAAGTAAATAAAGAGGACAATGAAAGAAATTTAAAAAAAAAAAATCTGAAAGAGACAAAAGTATTAATAGTTCCATGTCATAGCGATGTGGACTTCAATTGCTTCTCTTCTTTGTTCCTAATTGTAACATATTCACTATCTTTCATGTTGTCATAATGTCATAAAGAGAAACGTTGTGCAATGCATAAACCATATATTGATTTCACTCTTGATATGGCTGTGAGGGTTGGCCCATGCTGCTCTTTATTCCCGATATCAATTGATGCTCGTTCTAAAGTCAAACCCTGTGACTTGTGGATTGGAAGAGCCCATTCCATCTTTAAAGGAATTTTTTTTACATTTCCTCTTATTAATGGTGTGATAGGCACAGTGTTTAGATTTCTTGCATAAAATGGAACACCAACATGCTTATCAAAAACAAGAGTTGTGAACATTGGAAGCTGAGGTAGCTTAGAGGTATGCATATAAAATATTTCCTTCACATAATCAAGTGCACCATTCACCAAACCATCTTCAACCAACAAATTACATGTCAACATAACACATTGACCACAACACAAAAAAACTTCACGATCTAGTTGATCATCATCGGAACCACTGATTTCTAAATGCCTTGAATTCTCCAGAATACATCATGCAATTGGAGAATTTAATGATTTCAATATATTCCTGTTATGTAAGGACACCAAATTATTTGTTGGAAACATGTGAGATGTTGCATTAAATAAATCCTTTTCTCTAGGATGAAACCTCATATTGTCCCGTGACATAAGAAACCCCCAATAATCAAGAACAAGTTTTTCATTTCTTATGTTATTGAGGACTCTACGAAAACAATATTGTTTCTCATTATTCCCTTGTTGGAAAAATATTGTGTCAAGAGTGACAACAATGTTGAATTTTTTCCACAAGACTTTTCATGTTGTATTACCTACATACAGAGGCTTATCTCTCACTAGAGGTAGCTGGCTAAGGTCACCCACAAGGATGATGGATCTGCCACCAAAAGGACAATTTTTTTTCTCTGAAAATGCTTCTCGCAGTAGAGCATCTATTTGCATGAATAACCTTGATCCTAGAAATCTCATTTCATCAATCAATATATATCGAATATGCCTCATTTATTCTTGGAATACTGCTAGTGATTGACTCTATAGTAGTTTCATATCTCATTAGGGGAATTTTGAGGTCTAAAATGGGCCTCCTAAGAAAAATGTACAACCAAAATAAAATTTAGAAGAACCAATAGGATTCAAGATGATGATGTCAGCCATGGGGGGTGATTCACCATTTTTTAAGTAAAAGGGTAAAAATATAAAAAATAATAAAAATAATAAAACTTCTTTTTCAACTCGTATTTTAAACTTATATCCTAAATTTTTTATTCAAATTTCGAGTGGGAGTACTTTTTGGATGCAAAATTTAATTCGTCATCCAAGGAGTACCCATCTTTCATACTTTCGAAGGACCCTACTACGTGAAAATTGGGAAATACATGAAAAAACATGATTGAAATCATGTTTTTAATGTATTTCTCATTTTTTCGTGTAGCAGGGTCCATCGAAAGTACTCATGGGTACTCATTGGGTGAGGTATTAAATTTTTCATCCAATGAGTACTCCCACTCGAAATTTGAGTAAAAATGTTTGGAGATAAGTTGAAAATACGAGTTGAAAAAGTAGTTTTTTCTTTTTTCCCTTTAAAATTCAATGATGTCATCAAACCTTATTTGATTTTTTCCACTATCATTTTATAATTTCTTTAGGAGGCCCATTTTAGACCTCAAAATTCCCCTAATGTTAATCATAATTTTTAGAGCCGAGTGTATTTTTTTTCATGTAAATTGAAAGCAGTTATTCCTCTTGGGGAAAGAAGAAGAAAAGGACTTATTCCATTACTTAAAAAAATAGAAAGATATTCGGAAATACAATGGCTAAGGAAAGACTTGCCAATGTGTGCAGTGCTCTAAAAAATCATAAGAAGAGCTTTATGAATCTTATATTTAGCAAAAAGCCTTAAAATTTTTGGAGAAGCAAGTCATTGATTTTCTTCCAATGAATCTGGAGATGAAAATGTTTTTATTTGAAAGGTCAACAATATCACCCCTTCATTGTCCATTCCTTATAAAATTAATAGTTTCTTCAACCACATAATCAGAAATAGTTGTACTTTTCTAGTCAAAGGATATATCAAAATCCCTTTGACCAAAGGTGTGAAGATAAAAAACATTCACATTATTTGGTGGAACCAAGCGAGAGAAAAGTTTCCATTCTTGAAAATCATCTTGAAGATTAATTTCTTGTTTATAAAATTCACCATATTCTCCATCTTTAATATTTTCTACAATTGATGGATTTCTATCAACATGCCATGCTCGATATTGGAAATTCCTCCAATTTTCAACAATAATTTCAGTTGAAAGCCCAATCTCCACACAAATGTAACAAAATGGCTTGTACAAGAACATTTTTGTCCATAAAAAGGTTTAAAATTTGTCTGAACCCTCACTAGGAATAGAATAAAACCATGGCAAAGCCCGAACAATAGCATGAACATCTCTAGGCTTCTAGGGACATTTTTTACGCTTGCTATCAGATGTCCAAGATATTGTCGTTTCTAGCAAAGATAGATGTTCAAGGAGAAAAGGCCTCTTCTAATAATGTTGAAAAAAATTATTCTCAGATTAACATTGCATGCCATCCCTCGATATTTTCCTGAAAAACTTTCTTCCAACATTTAGGGAAACAAATTTTCTACTACAGACAACAAGAGGTAGCTTAAGAAACATATGGCATGTTTCTTATGCTCCATTGTAATGGAAAACAATCGTTTCTGCAATAAACCATCTATAAGCACATAAATCATGATACTCGAAGGCAATAGAATTTGAAATTCTAGTTGACCTATCATGATAAATTTCAAACCTTTTCTCTGCTTTTTATGCATACATAGCAATATATTTTCAAGACAAAATACCGAGAAAGCATTGGTTGGAAATAAACATTTGCACACCACATTGTTAGAAGTTAAATGTTATGTACATTGAGCCTATCATTATTTCTTTTCAAGTCATATTTTTGTCTCCCTTGATCATCTATAAGCAATCTTGATTCCTCAGAAATATCCCATGGAGCATTGTACTGACATGTGATAATGGTGCCTTTTTTATGCAAACAAGAATCTACACTACACTATGAGCGCCTTTGGAGACGGTTTAACAATTCTTCATAATTATTATGAGGATTGCAAGAGAAAATATGATCATTATTAAATAGGAAAGGATCATCATTAATACTTGTAACCATTACGTTGTGACAATGTATTTCACGTGGGTTCCATGTATTTACATAATTGTCAAAGAATCTCTTTGCAAGTTGTAAATCAGAAGAATTTGACCAATCAAGTCTTTCCATGTCAGGAGTGCCTTGAAACCATAGGAAACCATGCATATGTGTCTAACCTCTATGTTGCCACTCATATCTGAAGAAAATTAATATAGAGTTACAACAAAAAATATAAATAGAACCATAATAAGAAATTGACAATGAATAGAACATAAATTCAAAAACACAGAACTGTACCAGAAGTATTTCAATTTAATATTTTTTGGATAACTTCCTCTCAAATATATTGAATCTATGGTGCATAAATGTGGAAAAAAAAATAGGGTACTGAATAACATTCTCAATTTTCATACAATGCTCATTTAATGAATGAGAATGTGAGGGTACAGGCATGAGGTTATGCAACTCTGGCCACTTTGTGTCATCTTCACTGAAAGTAAAAAAAAAAATATGGAAATCCCAACTGAGTAATCATGTCAGTCAATTCAACCTAGAATTTAGTCCAGTATGCCCTTTTACCTCTTAGAGAAGAACCAAACTGCATAAGATGCTCATCCAACTTATTATCTGGTAAATCAAAAACTTGGTGACACAAGTTTTCAATTGTTGTGGGTGAGTTATCATGTAAATGTTTCTTCACAAAACCTGCAGCAGTTTATTGGCTTTGATGTTGCATTATCATGTTCAATAGATAATATCGAAACTGAGGATGGCTTTCAAACATATTATCATAGTATCTAACAAGATGCAATGCATACTCGTTAAGTTCAACACTACAAATACGTGGTTACAACCAATCAACATCACCAGTGGGGAAAAATGTGGGGAATTCCATATCTAATAACCCCTCAGTATTATATTCATTCACCGGGGAGGTTCCAATACTAGGCCAATCCATTTCTTGAACATGTGAAGAATCAACATTATCAAGAAATGCTCCAATTTCTTCCACTTCTCTTCGTTCATGGAGTAGGTGAGCAAAAAAAGAAGAAGGATGAGAGGGAAAATAATCAACAGGAACCCTTCATTATTAGTTGCATTGATCTCAGTTACTTCAATATCACAATAAAAAAATTTAGGCCTAGAGGAGACATTTGTTGATCTTTCGGGAAGAGCATCCATTGGATCATGGTCAATTACAACATCTCGATAGTATTGATCACGTTCAATTTTGAAAATGAAAGCAACCATAGCTCGATACATTTTTACATAAAATTCATAATATTTATACTGGGCAGCATGTCTCCTCAGAATTAGAAAGTCAAGATCCTTAAGATGTCATGGAAGACTTTGTGCAATTGTAGAATATCTTGCAGAAAGCTCATTGTGTGGCCACTATACTTATATTCCCCACCTCAAGCATGTGTCACTTAAAAAATAGGATTCACACATGCTATTAAAATTTCCTAAACTTTAGTAAGAATCTTAAAATATGAGGTTTCTCACTAGGATCCATGTTATTATATCCAGAAAAATGATGGGAACCTCTTTCATTCTTACATCGTCTGCAAACAAGTCCTCCATAATCTCTCGAAACCTAGATTATTGGATATGATTCTTAGCAGGTGTGTCACATTTGAAAAACTAACAAGCTATCTATATTTTATAGACATATTTTATGCACTACAATAATGTTTTCATCAAAATGAATATGATCTGTATCCGTTGGACCATGTGGAGAATGATGTGGAAGAGTATAATTTCTTCTAAAATGTACTTGATTTTTAGCACCATGAAATTCCATTCCCAAATTTGAAACATGTGGAACAGATCTATGGCAGGGCCTTTCCAAGTTTATGCCCTACATTTCTGGAACCTACGAGAATGATAACGTGCCTTTATCATAAATTTTTCTAAAATTTAATTTCCAACTAATTATAAATGAAAAGATGAAAAAAAAAATTCAAATGCATTCTATATTTACATTTGTTTGGTGATGTGGATGAAGGTTATGAGATGGTTGCTCTTCACTTCTAACATCAATAGTTAGAACATTTGGGGAGTTAGTTTCTATGCCTCTATTCAAATGAGTTGTTTATTGTTTTGATAAAATAAAAATCATTATAAAACTAAATTTCCAACCAATAAAGATTAAAAATTGTAAAACAAACAAAATACATCAAACGTTACATTAGTTTGAGAATTTGATGTTTTTGATTCAATTTCTCCAACCTCATGAGAATAAATAATTTTTTTTCCATAAAAGGCTATAAAATACAATTTTAAACTAAAAATAAATGCAAAAATGAGGAAAATATCAAATGAATTTGACGTTTACATTTTCTTGGCGATATGGATGAACACTATGAGATGGTTCCTCTTCACTTATAACATTAGTAGATGGAACATCTACGAAGTTAATTTGTATGCCTCTATTGAAATTAGTTGTGTCCTATTTGAATAAAATAAAGTATGCAATAATATTCATGTCCAACCTACTAAAAATTCAAAAAATAAAAAATCAAATCAAATACATTGAACATTTACATTAGTTTGTTGATTTGATTGTCAAGGAGAATGCAGTGGAAGACTAGGACATGCTTCATCTTCAATTATTATATTAGTAGATGGAACAGAAGGGGTGCTAATTTCTAGACCTCTCTTAAAATGAGTTGTATCCTATGCTAAGGGAATAAAATACCTTATAATTTTAGTAAAAAAAAATTGTAAATGGATGAATGTAATAAAACATCCACTATTACAGAAACCGTCAAAATATTATTGTGTTACCTCTATTGTTCCACACAAAATACTATCAGGGATGACTGACTTTGTTCATGGGGAAACATTATTTTTTAGAAGGGGGTTTGGAAGATGTGATGTTTCAACCAAGTGGCTCAAAATTATCAAAAAAATGGCCAATAAAACTATCATGCAAATCATCACATACACAGTCATCATTGCCTCTACCATGTATGTTTTGCAACCTTTGGCCTTGCTCAAAAGATGCAATTGTAGAGACAGAAGGGTTAGGGTGAACATTTGTATCCATGTTATCAATATGATGTTATTCCCTATTGCGAGATGTTTCCCCAATATTATGAACATTTTTAGGAGAGCATCGAACAACAAAATTATGTTGACGAGGATCATATTCTCACAATGAGCTATCAAGGGGAAATGTCCTTTCCATGATATTATCCATAGTATGATACTTTAGAGAAATCATAAAATAATTTTGAAGTGTGGTTTCAGTCATTCTTCTATGATATGTAGCTCTCCAATGCTCATTTATTGTGTCCTTATTTTGTTGATATCATAAACGATGACTTTGATTGGACCTATTACACGATGTTGGTGACAGATTTTGTTTCCTTCTATGCTTGCTTGTTCCTTGAGATGACATGTCTACAGTAAATAATAACATATTTATTATTGAACCATAAACATCAAACATATAATATATCTAATATAAAAAACACGAAAGAATGAAAAAGGAACAAGTTTTCTTTTTAAACCATATAAAAACATTAAAATCGTATATTGTCTTTTTCCAATCATATAAATTATGAAAATGTAAAAGGATTTTTCCAAATGGCTAAAAAAGAGAAATGGAATTTTCCAAATGGATAAAAAAAAGGCTAATTTTTCATGTCTCATATTAGAATTGTAATGGGAAACCCATAACTGGAACAAAATACTATAAGAATTATATGAATTGGAAAAATATCTAAATATTTGGAACTATATAGCATCAAAATGTAAATGTAGAAACTAAAATGTACCTAAATATATAACGTTGTTTGAGAACCAATGAGGAAGAAATAATGCAAAGGCCATGTATAAAATAAGTAATAGTAATTATAATTATGAAAACAAAGAAAAATGAATAACATCGAAACACATTCAAGTGCAATTAAGAGAACTAAAGGGGACATGAAAAGAAATATTTTCAATTAAATTGCAATGGGATTCAATATCCAACATCTGATACGTATGCATATAGAATAAATCCCAACATGAACCATATAAATATCCATATAATTGTTATTTTAAAGTGTTAGCCTACAGACCCAAAAGTATGGAAAGTAAAAAAAATGGAAATAATTTTGCACAACCATAGAGAGCATATAAAATGAAAATATATATAAGAAATCCTAACATGACTAATAGACTAAGAGTCCATGTCCATATCTAATGGTGGAATATCATCAATAGAATCCATATGTGGAACAATTGAAAAAACATTTCAAGACTCGATCAAATCGTTGCACTCCTGCAACATTGGAGACTAAAACCCATACATTTGTTGATTAGTTGAATTATCAATATCTATTGGAAAACATAGTCTAGTCATCATGTCATATAATAGGAAAGGAACTTCACCGCAGTCGCACATTAAACCCCTCGTGTAGCATTAAATATTTTTTAAGTGTGCCAAAATACTATTGTGCAAACACTAATATTTTCTAATTTTTTTAATGTTTTTTTGGGTTGGGTTTATTTTTGGGTGGGGATTGAATTTTAAAGCTAGGCGGGAATTCAACTTTCAATTTTCTTTTAGAATATTGGGATTTTTAATAATTAATCTATTTTTTATATTAAAAAAACAAAATATTTAATCAATTCAAATTTATTTTAGTTTATGTTTTCAAATTAAAGGTATTTTTAATATTTATTAAGAAAATCAAAGTTGTTCTTTGATAGAGTATATTTCCAATACTGTTTAATATTCATGTTTTTGAAGGATATTGCCAATTTTATTTATGTTGAACTTAACGTAATAGAACAAAAAATGATTAACTTCTTAGGAGGACAAAATACCGTGTTTAAATTCCTACGTCACAAACTAGTCATAAGAAACATCTTCAAGGGACATGGAAAATACTTTCATCCTCACATCCATTGAGAGGGATAACCATAAAATTATTAGAGTTGATAAAAATCATTCAAGAGCCATTGGTGGGAGATCCAACTGGTCATCCTCTTCGATTCACGTTACGCCATGAATTAGCAACCCCACCCATCCTCCCTCACTCCTCAAACTTTAGGAGAGGATGAAGTTAGTGGTAATTATTAAAATTCTATTATCTGAAATCGAGTGAATGTCACTTGAGATCAAAGAATCAATGGGAATTGCAACGGAAAAATTGCATACCACCCTATGTATTCTCACGATCCATAATTTATAACCCAATCCTAAAAGAAATAGGTGTCACCACATGGAGAAATTTTATAAGAAATAGGTGTCACGTCATGGAGAAATTTGATATGCCCTAGTTGTTCTGTCTAAGTATGAGCTCCAAGAGAACGAAGAAAACTTCCTCTTACCACATTCATAGTGGTAGATATCAGAACCTGTTAGGATTCTGTAATTTTAGCAGATTGGTGAGACTAAAACTGCAGGAGCAACATCGTTTCAACCAACTTTGGGATTCTAGGATCTAACCCTCCTGAATCCAGAGAGGGATATCTCTCCAATAAGTGCAAAGATGGATTTGTCTTTGAAGTTTGGGGTAATGATATTAGGCTAGTTATGAAGGCCAAGGTTTTTTTTTTTTTTTGGGTGGTTGAGCATGAATATTATTTTGAGGGTAAAGTTCTAAGTGCAAAGAGTTTCAAAGGTGAGAATTTGCAAGAAAATAGAACAAGTTTTGGCAAGGAAAATAGGTAATTGCAGGTTTTAGTCCATTGGGCTATGGAGTCATAATAGGGTTTAATTGGAATAGCCAGAGGCAAGAATGGTCCATGGGGCAAGTCATCTATGTCTAAGGATCTCTTTAAATTTTTGATTTATGGAATGAGATGGTACAATAAGAAAGGGATTTAAACAGATGAAGAAAAAAGAGCAGTCCAGGATCTGATAAGTACTTTTAAACTAGTCAGCCTTTGACATAAACTCAAGAAGAAAATAAAAGCAAACTAGGATCTGGTAAGTACCTTTAAACTAGCTAGCCTTTGATACACTTTCAATAGAAAACATCTTAAAACAAAGGGAAAATTAAAGGCAACTGTTGGAGTAGAAACTAGCGGGTTGGGCTCACCACAAATCCTCTCCTAGCTCTGCTTTACTTGGTTACTTTCAAGACCAAGACAAAGGTAACACAGAATGGCCTAAGATCTGGTAAGTACTTCTAAACTAGCTAGCTTTTAACACATTCCAAGGGAAAAATTCAGACAGCCTTAAGGGATGAAACTAGGACCAGGGCACACCATATCTTCCATAGTTCATCTCTACTAAACTAATACTCAACATAACATTCAAGAAAAATATTCAGCTAAGGCAATAATATGAGGGAACGCCAACATTCCTATGCTTAAATTTAATTAAATCATTCTTAAATAACATATTTTGGAAGAAAACATATAAATAAAGATTTTCAGTCAAAGAAGGTTACTGATATACAGTAGGTCCTAACTCTATGCATGCTGTTCTTTATAAGAGAATATGAAACAAAATGAAAATAGAAACAAAATAACAAGTCACAATTAGAGAAACATCATCGTCAACATAGACCAGGATCCCATAAATCAGCTTGTATTGATGCTCCAAACCAGTTACAGCTTTAAGTCCAATGCTTTAGATCAGCAATCATCTACACATCTCAGCCTAACTTATTTATTACAAGCAGAGCTCCAAGAGCGAGTGAACACTATTTACAATCAAAAGTTTAAGCTCAAGTGTATATCAAAGTTCTACAACCAATAGTTTCTCATCTTCTACAGAAGTATTTATAGAATAATGAGGAGGTGAAATCTAACAAAATATCTGTTAAGACAATAAATACAGATTTAGGACTTCTCGGCCTTTTGAGGGGCTCAATGGAGAAGTTTACAGGTGGACTACTGTATCAACTATTTTGCAATAAATATCAAAGCTTGGTGGGAGATTTTATTGACTTTGAGGCTCTGTGTTACGTAAGAGTAACTCTGCAGATATTTTTGCAGTTATTTTCCCTGAAGAAGTAACTCCCTAGCTGCACTGGAGGTGAATATCTTCATTTGATTAATAACTTCGGCCTCTATTTTCAAAGGTTTGAGGCAACAGGTGGCTCTATGGTAGCTGAGGAATCAATTCACCTCCAATAAAGTGGTGAAGGCCTTTCTGTCTGTTCAGACACTTATGATTTTCTTTTGACTGTGTTTTAATCCAGGGAATTAGGATTTTGATAATCATCTTTAGCCGTAATTCACTAATTATGTCTTTAATCTTCTTCTCTGCTGCGCTCTGTCTTCAGAAACTGATACTCTTTTTAAATGTGATTTAATCACATTGTCTTGTCAATGTGGAGGCCGTGCTGGGCTTTTAAAAGCATCAATGCCCATGAAGCATTGATAAAACAATGGAATGAATCCCCGTGAATGGTTATCTTTGATAACTCAAAGGCGTGGAAAACATCTTTCCCGGCCTTCGACATTTCTCTTCAATACAATGGAAAACCATTAAAAAGACCTGCAAAACATAGAAATAATTAAAAAATCCTGCGAAATGGGTTAAACTGCTTCAGAAGGCGGGAGAGGAGCATAGTTGTTGGATCTGGACACGTGGACTGTC
Organism: Pinus albicaulis; assembly: GCA_034641835.2. Taxonomy (NCBI): domain Eukaryota; kingdom Viridiplantae; phylum Streptophyta; class Pinopsida; order Pinales; family Pinaceae; genus Pinus; species Pinus albicaulis. The sequence goes on along the minus strand of CM076573.1, from coordinate 660,534,497 downwards.
CAGATCTAATCGAGGGATTGCAATCGGCGGGAGGAGGAAAGGGGTGTGATGAAAAATCTCTGATGTGATTGCGCGATCGAGAGGGCAGAAGTGATTAGGCGATGGCTATTTGATCTAAGGATCAGATCAACGACGGGGAGCAAATCGGAGGGACTGACCAATTGGAGGGGCAAACAAAAGGCGTGCGTTTAAACATTGCGATGCGATTGAAATCATTGATACGACGGAGCGATGGTCGTTGATCTAAAAACAAGATCAACAGTGGAGAATGAATCGGCGGAGTCGCAATCAGAGGTCAGGAATAAGGCGATGCGACTGTGCAATTGGAGAAAGGGCCGATGCGATTGCGCGATCGGCCAATTGCAATCAGAGGTCAGGAATATTGAAACCGCAGCAAAGAAAAACTCCGATGCGATAACAGACATGGCCTCTGCGCTTGGTCCTACAATGAAAAAAAAAGACCGGGGGCTATGGATATAAGACCCAATCGCATCGGAACTTTTGATGTGGGTCTTTTTGATCAACCCATTTGGAATTTTCCGATGTGATTCCGCGTGGGTATTTTTAATCAACCCATCTAATATTAAAACACATGTTTTGGGTTTTTATAACAAAAGTTTGCAAAAGTGGGTTTTATATTTTATAAAGGAAAAAATGGATCGGGCAAGAAAAATAGAAGGTATTAAGCGCCAGAGGCGGGCCCACCGGAAATATATAAAATAATGATGCGATCGAGGGTTTTTTCAATATAAAGGTTGATCGCATCGCAAGTTTTTAAACACAGCAATAAACCTGCGCACTTGAATCTTTCGATGCAATTAGCGCTCAGGGTAATAACTCTTGGTTTTTCAAAAGAAACATGAGATCTGGAGTTATATCAAAGGGAGTTGATCGCATCGGGACTTTTGTATAACAAAACATATGCGCTCGTTTGATTTATTCCGATACGATAAGCGTCGATGGGACTAACGCCTAGTTCTGGGGAAGGGGCATGCGGGGGAAGTCGTTTAGGACTTAGCCCAAGGGGCTTAAGTCCATAGGAATAAAAATTTGTTTTTTATGAAATTTTCAGATTTTTTAAAGGAATCGAGGATTTCAGAATAGTTAAAAAATGAGTTTTTAACTATGGAAAAATGATTTTCATGAAGAGAAGAAGAGAAATCACGAAAACAAAGGAGTTTTTATGGAGAAAAAGGGGAGAAAATGAAGGTTAGTTTTGAAAGCGGGGAAGGGGAAAAATGATTATTTTGCAGCAGTTTCTTCTCATGATTTTTAGCATAATTTCTAAGTATAAAATGGGAACAGCAATGAAGATTTTGAACAAAGGCATGAGGCCTTCTATAGTCTTCAAGAGCCAACAATTTTTAGCAATGAAATTTGTTCCTTGAAGGCTCAAAAATTCTTAGCCACCTTTTTCTATATCAAATTTTATAGGTGGCTAACAGTGGCTCCACTTGGGGATGGTGCCTTTTTGAAGGCATCAAGAACTTCAGACTTGCATTCTCTACGAGGCTGATTAGTTGCCTCATCCGTTACTCTCTGGGAGGCTGACCTGTGCCTGATCCATTGGGCTGCCCTTTCTTTGCTGGGATGATATTCTCTGAAAACATATTAGAAGCTACGAAAAAAATGGACTTTCATCAATACAAACTTTCTACCTACCCAATCCTACAGATCTAACATTTTTTCTTCTTAGAGTGCACTTGGATTGGAAAACTCTCTTACAACATTTTATTCTTTTTGAAAGAAAAAATCTAATCTATTTCTACTCCTTATTTCTCCATGGATTCAGATTAAACACTTGAATCCATATAATTCTCTACCTAATCTACTATCTGTTGGGATTAAACTGTTCGACAGAATTTATTCTCTAATTTCTACAACAGAAATTTAAAAACAGCCAGGCCAAGATTAAGCTGTTTAACTTTGTTGTGATCTATGGCATAAAAACAAGCTGCACATAGACATTTATTTTGCAGAAAATTAAATCAAAATGGAAGGCTTAAGATCTGAAAGTTTTTCATCATGGCCTTCTCTTTTTACAGCTCTATTTTGACTGTGTTTGAGTTGTTCTTTCTTTTTCTCTGGTTCAGATTTTGAGCTATTTAGAACCATATTTACATCTTTTCTTACTCAGAAAATAAAACAAACTTGAGTCAATTCTTGCTTGGAAATTAGGTTCAGATTTTGAGTTTGTTTGAACTTTTGATTTCTATCCTAAACTATCTACTGATAAGCCAAGATTAAACAGTTTGGCCAATCGAATTCACTATCCTATCAACAGAAAATTTAAAGCTATTTAGTCAAGATTAAGCTGTTTAACTAACTATAGGTGTGTTTTCCAAGAGTGGAATTTTAAGATTGCACACTTTCAAAATTTGTTTCTCTTTTTTCGTATGGGGCTATACCTTTCTTGTTTTGACAATCTGCCCTCTTTTCTTTCTTTTCTTTGTTTTTGTATTTTTGAATCTTTGATTGAAGAAAAAAACAACAACTAACCACATGCTCAGAACTGAGCTTCATTTACATTCCTATCTAACATATTCTAAACATGGAGCATTTACATTTATCATATGATATAAAAATGCCAATGCAGCCAGCTGAGTAATGTCAAGAAGAAGTAGAAACTCTGGCTTCTTGTCAGAGGTATCCATAGAACATATTGAAGATTAACCTTCAATATCAAGGCTATCACAAAAGGTGACATCTTTTCATGTCTCTGGCTCTTGCAAAGGATCATTTCTTGATAATTTGAGCCAGTTGGGATTTCCACACACTCTTCCATAGGATCGACAAAGAAAAGATGAATATTCTCTTCCTTTTGGCCCTCCATGTCTGGTAGATTGTCTGCTTCCAAGACTTCAGTTTTGAGGAGCATATCTTCAGAAATTTGTTTGGAAGCGTCATCATCCTTAACCTGCATAATAGCAAACAGTGAAATATCTTCTTTCTCTAAATTCATGTTTGCTTCTGATATAAATTCAGGTTCTTTAAATGGAAGATTGATATTAATGATAGGAGAAGTTTCTTCTTGGGAAGATGGTATATCCACGGCAGGATAGTCCGGTATTTGTTTCTCTCCCTCTTCTTTATCATCATCTGAACTGGAGGACTCATCATATTTGGCAATGTGGTCCTCTTGTAGCCCTAATATGCTCTAGTTTAGTGGACTGTACTTTGTGAAGAGGTTATTATATTCTTGAGTGGGGGTGTATTTAATGGTTTCCTCTTGCTCAAAAATTTCTTCATTATTATTATCTTCACCTTCTGAGCTGAAAGGCTACTGATTCTCAATAAAGTGAAATATTTTTATGATATATTGAAAAGGATGATTGCGGCTTTCAAGCTGATGATGGTGAAACTCATAACACCAATCAAAAGCTGGTTTCCCTGCATGATTAGTTTCTGCTTGGAAATCATCTTCATCATAAAACTGATTGAAGTTTGAAAATTTATCAGAATAAACATTTTCATCAGTCAAACAGATTGGGATATCACTAGGTCCTTCTTCATTCTGATCCACAAAAGAACCTTCTAAATATGTACAACAAAGCTCTCTATGTAAATGGGCAAGAGTGTTTTTTTTGCAGAAATTTTCAAAGGCTGACTGTTTATAAATAATCTGATCTATTTCCTTCTCTATCAAAGGGGAAGATGTTTCCATGTCCTTTTGAACAGAAGTACAACAATTCTCTATCTCTTGTGAAGACTGATTTTGAGGCTAAATGTCTTCTTGAGCCTCAGCTATAAGGGATGATGAATCAATATCTGAGTTTCTAGGGATATCTTGAGGGATTTTCTTTATTTCTTGGGTCATCTCTTCCTCAACTGATCCATCTATGTTCTTAAAATTTTTCAATAGGAGATTAAAATCATGAATGGCTATTAAAAGATCTTCAAGATGCATCTCTTCCAAAGATTCCTCATTATCTATAATGTGTTGGGTGATGTTTTCCGATGGATCATAATATATTGCACCCAATGATAATGATGCAGTGTTTTCTTTATAGTTTTCATAGAACACATATTCAAGGTCTCTTAAAGAAAACAAACTACTAGATCTTAAGCATTCATACCAATCCCTAGCTTTTCCTTCTAATGTTAACATGAACATTTTCATTAGGAAGTCTTCATGCCATTCAAATTTCAACCTCCATACATGTATATGAATTTTGATGAGACATAACAAAGGGTCATCAAACTTTTCACCTTGAAAAAAAGGCAGGTTGTCATCCCAATTCACCTAGGGCATCTTATGTGGAAACCCAGGGATATGATCTCTACTCATTGGGGCATATCTTCCTTGTATCCTTGGAATCATGTTTGTAAATAAGAAAAGAGCTCACTGTGTCTGGTCAATCAGTTCAGGGTCTTCTACCAGTGGATTCATTTGGTATTTTGGGAGTTTCAGAGTGTGGAGTCGCCAGGTGGAAGTTTTTAGCTCCTAAGGAGGTAAAAGGTTTTAATGGTCCACCACCATATGACTCTTGTAGAGCTGAAATATTTTCAGGAACTGAATTAGCTCTGAAGGGTGATCTGAAAATAGTTGATAATTTTAACCTTAGGAGACTTCCTAATGATGCTTTCTGGGATATCAACTATCTCAGGTAGATCAGGGTCAAGATGGGCTCTAGTATAGATCTTTCTAGGAGCCACTATGCTATGTTTTTTAGACCCAACTAAACAAGAAAAGTTCAACCATATGTGACAATATTTGAGAGGTTAACTGGTCTGTTTACACAAATTTTAATCCTACAGTCCTCTGACTGAGTTTGAAAGATAATATAATGATAAGGGTTCTTCCCAGTGGAGTCTTAAGGTCTGTTCAGGATTGTGGAGTCGCCAAGTGGAATTTTTTAGCTCCTAAGGAGGTAAAAGTTTTTATGGTCCACCACCATGTTTATTGAATACCAATCTGAAATATTTTTAGGTTTTTCTAAGTTATTTTTCAGTTGTGTGGTTTTTAAGAATATCCTAACTCTGTTACAAACCTTAGCTATGGTTATGAGACAAAGACAGTGTACTATGATGGCTAAGCCAGCTGATCTTTCAAGGTTAGATAAAGTCTTAAGAGAACCCTAGGGTTTGCCTAGTTTGTCACTGATTCAAACAAGTTTCATCATGATTAACATTCTTTGGTAGTGCTTGAAAAGGACGCTTTTTACTCACAAGTTTTATAAAGTTTTAAGGGGAAGGTCCCCAGCGGAGTCGCTAGAAATGTTAGGATTCTGTAATTTTAGCAGATTGGTGAGACTAAAACTGCAGAAGCAACATCGTTTCAACCAACTTTGGGATTCTACGATCTAGCCCTCCTAAATCCGGAGAGGGATCTCTCCAATAAGTGCAAAGATGGATTTGTCTTTGAAGTTTGGGGTAATGATATTAGGCTAGTTATGAAGGCCAAGGGTTTTGTTTTTTTTTTGGGTGGTTGAGCATGAATATTATTTTGAGGGTAAAGTTCTAAGTGCAAAGAGTTTCAAAGGTGAGAATTTGCAAGCAAATAGAACAAGTTTTGGCCAGGAAAATAGGCAATTGCAGGTTTTAGTCCATTGGGCTATGGAGTCATAATAGGGTTTAATTGGAACAGCCAGAGGTAAGAATGGTCCATGGGGCAAGTCATCTATGTCTAAGGATCTCTTTAAAGTTTTGATTTATGGAATGAGATGGTACAATAAGAAAGGGATTTAAACAGATGAAGAACAAAGAGCAGTCCAGGATCTGATAAGTACTTTTAAACTAGTCAGCCTTTGACATAAACTCAAGAAGAACATAAAAGAAAACGAGTATCTGGTAAGTACTTTTAAACTAGCCAGCCTTTGATACACTTTCAATAGAAAACATCTTAAAAAAAAGGGAAAATTAAAGGAAACTGTTGGAGTAGAAACTAGCAGGTCGGGCTCACCACAAATCCTCTCCTAGCTTTGCTTTACTTGGTTACTTTCAAGACCAACACAGAGGTAACAGAGAATGGCATAAGATCTGGTAAGTAATTCTAAACTAGCCAGCTTTTAACACATTCCAAGGGAAAAATTCAGACAGCCTTTGGGGATGAAACTAGGACCAGGGCACACCATATCTTCCATAGTTCATCTCTACTAAATTAATACTGAACATAACATTCAAGAAAAATATTCAGCTAAGGAAATAAGATGAGGGAACACCAGCATTCCTATGCTTAAACTGAATTAAATCATTCTTAAATAACACAGTTTGGAAGAAAACATATAAATAAAGATTTTTAGTCAAAGAAGGTTACTGATATACAGTAGGTCCTAACTCTATGCATGTTTTTCTTTATAAGAGAATATGAAACACAATGAAAATAGAAACAAAATAACAAGTTACAATTAGAGAAACATCACCGTCAACATAGACCAGGATCCCATAAATCAGCTTGTATTGATGCTCTAAACCAGTTACAGCTTTAAGTCCAATGCTTTAGATCAGCAATCATCTACACATCTCAGACTAACTTATTTATTACAAGAAAAGCTCCAAGAGCCAGTGAACACTATTTACAATTAGAAGTTGAAGCTCAAGTGTATATCAAAGTTCTGCAACCAGCAGTTTCTCATCTTCTACAGAAGTATTTATAGAAGAATGAGGAGGTGAAATCTAACAAAATATTTGTTAAGACAATAAATACAGATTCAAGACTTCTCGGCCTTTTGAGGGGCTTGATGGAGAAGTTTACTGGTGGACTACTGTATTAACTGTTTTGCAATAAATATCAAAGCTCGTTGGGAGCTTTTAATGACTTTTAGGCTCTTTGTTACATAAGAGAAACTCTACAGATATTTTTGCAGCTATTTCCCCTGCAGAAGTAACTCCCTGGCTGCGCTGGAGGCGAATATCTTCATTTGATTAATAACTTCGGCCTCTGTGTTGAAAGGTTTGAGGCAATAGGTGGCTCTGTGGTAGCTGAGGAATCAATTCGCCTCAAATAAGGCGGTGAAGGCCTTCTATCTGTTCAGACACTTATGATTTTCTTTTGACTGTGTTTTAATCCAGGGAATTAGGATTTTGATAATCATCTTTAGCCGTAATTCCCTAAATTTGTCTTTAATCTTCTTCTCTGCCGCGCTCTGTCTTCAAAAACTGATACTCTTTTTAAATGTGATTTAATCACAGTGTCTTGTCGATGTGCAGGCCACGTTGGGCTTTTAAGAGCATCAATGCCCATGAAGCATTGATAAAACAATGGAATGAAGCCCCGTGAATGGTTCTCTTTGATAACTCAGAGGCGCGGAAAACGTCTTTCCCCGCCTTCAGCCTTTCTCTTCAATACAATGGAAAACCATTAAAAAGACGTGCAAAACACAGAAATAATTAAAAAATCCTGTGAAATGGGTTAAACTGCTTCAGAAGGCGGGAGAGGAGCATAGCCATTGGATCTGGACATGTGGACGGTCCAGATCTAATCGGGGGATCGCAATCGGCGGGAGGAGGAAAGGGGCGCAATGAAAAATCTCCGATGCGATTGCGCGATCGGGAGGGCAGAAGCAATTAGGCGATGGCTGTTTGATATGAGGATGAGATCAACGGCAGGGAGCGAATCAGGGGGACTGACCGATCAGAGGGGCAAACAAAAGGCATGTCTTTAAACATTTTGATGCGATTGAAATCGTCGATGTGACGGAGCGATGGCCGTTGATCTAAAAACGAGATCAACGGTGGAGAATGAATCGGGGGAGTCGCAATCGGAGGTTAGGAATAAGGCGATGTGACTGCGCAATTGGATAAAGGGCCGATGCGATTACACAATCAGCCAATCGCAATCGGAGGTCAGGAATATTGAAACCGCACCAAAGAAAAACTCTGATGCGATAAGAGACATGGCCTCTGCGCTTGGTTCTACAAAGAAAACAAAAGACCGGGGGCTATGAATATAAGACCCAATCGCATCAGAACTTTTGATGCGGGTCTTTTTGATCAACCCATTTGGAATTTGCTGATGCGATTGCGCGTCGGTCTTTTTAATCAACCCATTTAATATTAAAACACGTGCTCTGGGTTTTTATAACAAAATTTTGGAAAAGTGGGTTTGATATTTTACAAAGGAAAAAATGGACCGAGCAAGAAAAATAGAAGGTATTAAGCGCCGGAGGCGGGCCCACCAGAAATATATAAAATAATGATGCGATCAGGGGTTTTTTCAATATAAAGGCTGATCGCATCGCAAGTTTTTAAAGACAACAATAAACCTGTGCACTTGAATCTTTCTGATGCGATTAGCAATCGGGGTAATAACTCTTGGTTTTTCAAAAGAAACATGAGATCTGGAGTTATATCAAAGGGACATTATCGCATCGGGACTTTTGTATAACAAAACATTTGTGCTTGTTTGAATTATTCCGATGTGATAAGCACCGATGGGACTAGCACCTAGTTCCGGGGAAGGGGCATGTGGGGGAAATGGTTTATGACTTAGCCCAAGGGGCTTAAGTCCATAGGAATAAAACTTTGCTTTTTATAAAATTTTCGGATTTTTCAAAGGAATCGGGGATTTCAGAATAGTTAAAAAATGAGTTTTTAACTGTGGAAAAATGATTTTCATGAAGAGAAGAAGAGAAATCACGAAAACAAAGGAGTTTTTATGGAGAAAAAGGGGAGCAAATGAAGGTTATTTTTGAAACAGGGGAAGGTGAAAAATGATGATTTTGTAGCAGTTTCTTCTCATGATTTTTAGCAGAATTTCTAAGTATAAAATGGGAACAGCAATGAAGATTTTGAATAGAGGCATGAGGCCTTCCAGAGTCTTCAAGAGCCAACAATTTTTAGCAATGAAATTTCTTCCTTGAAGGCTCAAAAATTCTTAGCCACCTTTTGCTATATCAAATTTTATAGGTGGCTAACAGAACCAACCTACCATAGTGTTAGATTATTTAAAGGAGTCAAACATATTATGTGTATATTACAGAAGTGTAGGGACTTTATTAGAATCTATGGAGAAGTAGATGAATAATACAATCATGTTACTGATGATGGTATGAAGTTGAAATATGGGATACCTTTGTGGTCCTCCAGGATTTGGAATTGAAGTCATAAATTCTTAAAAAGATGATAAAATTTTCTGCTGACACCTCAAATAGGAATATTGCATAGATAAAATAAAGTATGAAGACCTATAATTTGAACACTTGTAGCAGGCCGCAAATAATTTTGGTGGACCAAGGGATATATAGCTTACACATCCATCATAATCAAGGTGGTGTAACCGATATGAAGTCCAGAATCTCTAGCAAAGATGGTGCACCTGTTGCAAACCAAGCTCATCGATGCCTCTCATTGTCCCATCTAGAAGAAACCGTAGAGACTGCTTAGCTACTCATGAAAAATAAAGAAGTTATAAATAATTAAGAAGATTTGTAGGGAGTAGATAAGCACTACCATAAGAAATAAAAATTTTGTTGTCTTTGTCTTCACCTTTTAGTTTAATTTTGTTTGTTAGTAATGAATAGTTATAATGAAGTTTGTATGAATGGTGTTAAACCATGGATCAAACCATGAGAAATATAATTTACTAGGGATTTAAAGTGAACATACTACTGGTCTCTGGCTTTTAGGTTGAAATTTTTCTAAAAGTTAGTGGGGATAGATAAAATTCCATGTTTTATAGTGTGTACTTGAAAGAAACTTTATAGGTGATGATTTTGAAATTAAAATCCTATTTCCTTAGTAACAAAGATAAAGTTACTAATAAATACCATGTATTTAATATTATGGACAAAAAGAAAATTAGGTTCATAACAAGAATGCAAAAATTTAGTTCTAAAAAACATGAAAAATATTTTCCGAAGATATCAAAGGCACCATCCATTTCAGATAATTTAAAAATTTGAATTCTCCAAAAATTGTAACTATGAAAAACTTGTAAGATTCAGACGCAATTACCCAAAAAAAGAAACTATGATGGCTCTCTTGAAATGAAGAAGACAAACCTAAGTATAGAGAAAAGGATCTACCACAAAATTGCATGAGTAACTAGTATCAGACGCTAATGCAAATGTAAATATAGGATTAGAAACATGACAGGATGAGCTTTTGTTGTTTGAAATTCATTCCTATTGAGATTGATAAGCTAAGAAATTAGAAATTTGATATTATGAATTCATTAGTGGTGTTATTCATAAATCTCCAAAATCATCTCCCTACGAGGAAAACTAAATTAAGAGGACCTTAAGCATGCATGTAAAGGATTGTTTACCTCCTCAATAGGATGCAATGCTTATGGATTTCTTCCATGATAAACTTTCATAGACATTTCCTTCAGTATCCTCTCAACAACCGAAAGGGATCATGGAAGGTTTCTCAAAATGAGAGAATGTAAGCCAAGAAAGAACATCCCCAAGCCCCCTAAAATTAGAAATGATGCTAGGAAAAAGATAAAAGTAAGCGATAGCATGCATGTATGAGACAGAGAATCCCATCTCCACCTCCACTTGCATTTTAGATTGATGTCGCAACATCCACTGCCACCAAAAATGTTCAGTACCAAATGCTTCAATTTTTTCTACCCCATATCATGTAAATGATATTCAGTAATAAATACATTCCTTCATCGAGAGACTTCAAGCCCATATATCTCCCCCCAAGTAATATACTATCAAGACCATAAACCCTGCGAAGTTGGTGGACCAGTAAAATACCCATCTATCGTGTTGAGTACAATTCAAGAGAACTCCACTTGGGCTTTCAAAATAGTCAAACGAGGGTTAAATACATTGCATAAACAATCAGCTCGGGCATTATTTCTGAAATCTCCTTCCAAGCATTACCATATATAGTGAATTTACAGAGTTTCATCAAAAACATATACCCATATTTTTATTTTGTGATATTAAAAAATTCTTCCTTCAGTTTCTTCCCCACCCTCTCACACTTCTGCTAATGTCAGCATTAGGACATAACAATATCTTAATTTAAAATTTAATAATTCATTGTATTTTGGTGATAGTGCGGGAAGTTTTGCAAAAATTGTAGATATTCTATTGGTTTTATTTGATTTTGGTCTAACATGATGGATGGTTGTCTAGATTTGTGTTGTGGTTGTTCTCCTTGATGTTTCTTTTCTTTTCTCTGAGTTATACAAAGTGTTGGAGTAGGTGAGTGTAAATATAAGGGATGACATGTTGTGGGTGATTATGTTTCATAGTTTTTTTTTATGAGTGAATTTGACAACATGAGCATTGCACTAAGTAAAAATCAGAGATAATGAATTAAATTATTTTATTTTTAATACTAGTAAATAGATTATAATTTTTTTATTTTAAGTTGGAATTAGAGGTTAATAGGTCATGTTAAATTGTCATGAACAAAACTTATAGTTGATAATATGGGAATTTAAGATGTCTTTCATAATAAGAATAGGTATTGTGTTAGTGTGTTTGATGCACGCATGTATGAAATCACACCAACTTAAGGGGTGTGGTTTTCCCTCTTAGATTATTGGTCATAGGCAGAAAATATATGGAGTCAAGCAAGTTAGTGGAACATGCTAGAACATAAACATACTAGATAGAGAAATAGCATGCATATTCAAACATAAAAATTAAACTAAAACTAAAACAAATAACACAAAACCTATAGATAGAGTCAAAAAACTTCAATAATCCAAACGGCAGTGCTTACGTCCCCTCTTATTGAGTGCTAGCATGAAATGAGGATGAAACTTTAACCCACTTGCCAAGGGGTCCTTAGAGCTTGGGGTCCTAAGTCTTGATGCAAGGATGTCTTTACTTCTAAGTTTCCTTGGCGCAAAGTCTCCCTCTTTCTACTATGGTGGACTGAAGTTGTTGGATGGCCAAAAAATGAGTCCCCTCTATCTCTTCTTCAGATCACACATTGTTGGTATTGGTTGGGGAAATTCTAGCCAACATAAAAATGTGCTCTCAAGTTACTCATCTATTGGTGGCCTTTTATAGGAGAATTCAAATCCTCCTTCCCTCTCTTGGTACACTGAGGATGGTGACCCAAGAGAGGGGGATGATTTTATTGTGTGCCACATTTATTCCATTTTGCGCTCCCTTGATGTCCTAAAGAGGCTTGTGTGGTTGTCCTTAGGCAACTTCAAGTGTGGAATGAATGTCCTGGAGTGTGCTTTTTGTGCTCCCAGAAAGTGACTTCTGCCACTTTGAGGATTGTGCACTTTTTGGGTCAAAAGGTGTGCAAAGGCACTCTTATCGAAGGATTATGCGCACAGAAGCATTTATGACTAGTTAAAATTTGATTTTTTTTCTTAGACCTTAGATATTTTTAAATACTTCCAAATTCTCTAATGTCTTTCAGCCCTGTAAATCCTTTTCCCTGATATTAAATAATGTCGCCTTTTATTGTATGATTTTTTAGTGATAATAGTTTCCCCCTAGTGTGTGAGGCCTAGGAAGAAATGTTTATCTGAAATACATTATGGTTTATTTTCTATATACTGTGCATAGAGAGAGAGAGAGAGAGAGAGAGAGAGAGAGAGAGATAGAGACCTACATATAGCTCGAAATTGGGGACACCCTGTACCAGTTCGAAGAACGACCATGTCCTGTGGGACCCCTGTAAGAAAATATTATACAATATATACAAATTTTCTACGAGGCAGGCATGTCCCATGCTCGTAATGTTATGGATATTTAAAAAAATTTGTTTCACAGATACATCTTCTATCTGCGTAACTAATATGATGGTGATCTGTTGGTTGATGATGATGACTGTTGATGCCCTCAGGGGAATTTTTTCTTTGACAATAGCTGGAACATGGTACCCATATGTGTAAACTTGGTATGGCATGTAACTACACATTGTACGCATAGGTGTTGGCTGGGACCTTCCCATGTAAGCATTGCTAAAAGAGATGCTTAGGAAGGTATGCGTCTTCGACGAATTTTGATAAAAGTGCAATGGTTGTAAGGTATGATACCATCTTGACATGAAAGCTTGTGTTGTAGTCGAATGTCAAGAGGATCGATGCCATCTATGGGAAATGATGTCTCCCAAAGTGCCACCTGAGGATGCCCCTTTTATGGAGAGGGGTGATCCAAGGTACTGCTTCCTCTTTGGAAAATAGGTGTTGAAGTCGACCAAAAGGAAGCCTCCACAGAACAAGAGGGTCACTGATTTAGGGGATCAGGATTCTAGATGTGATGGGTTTAATACAATCATGATGGCAAGAGATGACTCAAAACTAATGATGGGGATTCAATGGCCCAAGGTCGGAGTATAAAAAGTAGCTTGGAGGTAGTCATAACTATTTCTGATGGGGAAATCCCTTGAGTCGATAGGACTTCTAGGGTGGTATAAAATGGTTATGAATGTCATGGTGGCTTTTGCATGAGGGTGTCATACTTCGACCAAGCGTGACCACGAACTACTACCATGGGGGAAATAATGAATGAGTGGGTGATGGACATAGTGCGTAATTTACGGTCTTCGTACACTTACCAAAAGAATAAAATAACGAGGTATGGTTTGTATAAAACACAGAGACTGGTGCGCGAAAACATGAAAGTGTTCACTCACTAATGGTGTGAGGAAGGTGTTTTTCTGAGGGTGGGGGGCCCATTGGTTGGCCCCATGTGTCAGGTTGATGAAGCAGATGAAATAGTATCGTAGATGGGATTATGCTGATGGAGGTATGGTGGGAAAAATGCGAGGTGAAGTAGTGCGCTTTCAATCTACTTGCAAAACCTGGTCATATGGGGAAAGGTTTTTATTTTGTATGGTAAAACTTTACCTTATGCATGGTGGATGAATGGGCATGAGGTACTTCCTGGAATATAGTGGTATGGCCAACGCGTCACTATTTTTTGTGATATATGGTCTACTTTGGGTGAAGAGCGCCATGGAGGGGAGGCTCTACCGACCAACGAGGATGTTTATCATGTGTAGGGTAAGGTGAGGATAAACATGGTCAGATATCTAGAATCTATGGTTAATTTCTAATGGATAATTTTTTCGGGGAATATCACCCTAGAGGTTCATTGGGTTACAACCTCCACAGAAAGTGTGCGTGCTACTTCTACCGCAGACTCACACAACTACAAAAATGCCGTAAAACGTTAAATAGAGTAGATCGAGGAACTTACCCGTAGGTCCTACAGTTGAAGCAGATCTCGCGGGGTCCAAACCCCCAGCAACCGTCCTTCCTTCTTAACCTGAAAGACAAGAAGAAACAAGCACGAAGAACTGGTTGTACAGCATATATCTACTCTAAATGTTAGTGAAATCCATATAAAACATTAAATAGATCATAAAGAATGCTTAAATAACAATTTTCACATATATGTAAGCAGACACTAACACGTATATTTCGGGAACAAGATGGTACTTCTATATTATAAATAGCATGTACAAAAGTAACGAGTGGAGAGATCACCTGAATCCTTCCACGATCTTCGAGCAGACCGTCGTCCGGATCCGTCCCGCCCTTGCCTCGCTAAGACTCCTTCCAAACTGGTGCATACGAGATGACATATAAGGAGATGATCATCTCAAGGAAACAAGGGTTTCCTGTAATGAACTGGGAAAGTGCAGGAGGCACGGGGAATCAGACTTGGATAGGGAATACCAACAGAGTATAATATCAATAATTCTCTCTCCCCCTTAGGCCATACACATGAGGGGCTTTTATACTCCCTCCAAGTAGTTTCAACAGTTGGAAACAGTTGGCCACGTGCTGGGGTGGTTGAACTACCAGAGTAACCATCAACCCAGCCCGAAAATAGGGAATTTTTATATATTTTTTAATGATTTTAATGGCATACGCAGAAAAGTACATGTGGACTCGCGTATACACGCAGAAAAGTCTGGGCATACCCGCGTATGGGATTTTTAACACTGTTTTTTATGAATTTTGTTCAAGTCTGTGGGAATGGGTGCCCAAGGCCATAGAGACAATCATGAATCACATGAGGGTGAAAAATGATGCTATAACAGATGCCCCCTAATATATGAGGTCAAAAGGGGTACATGATGGTCGAAATGTATTATGCACATAGAAAGAACTTCGCAAGGACAAGAGAGGACTTCACCAGATTTCAGCCTGCCAAAAACCAATGAAAGAAAACAGAGAGTCAACTCATGCTGAGGCGGGCATACCCATGCTCAGTCAAAAATACATCATATAGAGAGTAGTGAAATAGATCCAACATGTATACAAGCATAACTGAACTGAAAGTACACAATGAATCATCTGAGCATGGTCCGGAAATATAAGTCCGAATCAATGTCCAAGTATCACATATAGAAAGCTGATCAAGGAAGCTGAAACTGGATGTCTGATCATATAAGTAACTGAATCTCCAAGTACCAAATCATAAGAGGTGGAACAAACGGTACTATCACGCAACTCGGGAGCCAACATATAGAATGCTGCTATACTGAACTGCAACATATAAGGGTGGACAACATCACTGGCAGAAACTGAATGGACTGTCAAAAGTGAACCGAAAAAATGCTGATGCAACCAGAGGTCTTCACCGATCACTATGGCACAATTATACACAATGGGAATAAATGAGCTGAAGTCGACCATGTGAGAAATAGTTGGATTACCGGTCAATGATGTATACCGTTAACCAACGCGAGACAACTCACCAATAATGAAAATGAGTGTCAAGGTGCCCCAGTACAATCTGACAAGTGCGAATGAATGAGTTGAAGTCGAACACTTGAAAGAATCTACCAATCAGGAGGCAATGATGAATCCCCACTGCCGATAGCGAAGAGTCTGCCACTGATGACTGCAAACCCTAAGGTACTGACAAAAAGACTCTAGACCTTATTCCCAGAGCAATGAGTCAGAGTCGATGGGAAAAGATCTGCTGGAAGGAAGGCATTAAGGCATCCCACATCAGTCCAGCGCGAGTGTAACCCGCAAGCCAAGATTTGGAAGGAATCGGACGAAGTAGAGTGATGGAACCAAAACCGAAGTACGTTTCCGACATGCACAAGATGAAGCTAGCGCACGGAAGAAACCCTCTGAACCAACCAATAGTGAAAGCTGACACAGAGGCGAGAAATCCACCGATAGGGTCAAATGGAAATCCAGGTACCGCACGAATCCCAAGTGTGATAATGTGTGCTGACGTCGAACACAGGGGAAACCACTCAGTCAAAGACCCATGATGATGATCAAATGCTGAGCACGAGGTCACCTATCAATGATGGAAATAGGCCCAAGGTGCGGCTCTAGGTTTGCTCTCGGAGCAATGTGTCGTAGTCGATAAGAGACAAACCCGCCGGCAAGAAGTCAATGGGGACCTTCTCAAACCAGCACGAGCAGAAGACCAAAACATTTGATGTGATAGAACATGATACTGACAAGACCGGGAAGGCCGACTGAATAATGAGTCAAGAGACACTGCAGAATGGCCGACTCAGGTTAAACTTCCCTTGAACAAAAGCACGACTCGTGATGACCATGGCAGTAAAAAGTGACACTGTATAAGTCTGTGATGCAGGAGGCAAAACAAACTCTCCATATGATTGGAAGAGATAACCAACCGGGGGAGAACTGACAAGTGAAACATGGTAAAGGCTGAACCTAGGTCAAAACTAGAACCATCCCAAATGAAGGAAATATATATAAGTATATGTGCTTTGTTCAAGGGCGACAAACTGACTCTGTACTGCCATCAAAATAACGAAGATACATCCCGTTCCCGCTCTTTTTGTTATATTTAATTTTTTTTGTCTTTTTCATATAATAAGCCTGAAAAAGAATAAAAGAATGCTATGGTACAATGGATAGAACGAGAATCAAGAAAGAAGATGCACTAGTTCCTGGGATTGGAACAATCCTATGCTCAATGCAAGGTGGCGAAAACTGGTCAGTGATACTCAGAGGAACGTTCCATCCATGGGTACAAAGGTGTCAAGTCGTGATAGCTAAGTGCATGCAATGGTTAACTTGTACAGAAGTCAAGGTCAAAAGTTGGCTTAAACATCGAGTCCAAATGAAGCCGGCTAAAGGCCAGGATAAACAAGTAGCCAATATGCAATGCAGTAATACAACTTAACGACACCAGGGAGCCTCTATGGTATAAGCCAGAAAAAATGATAAGTGATGAAGAAGAAGAATGAAGCTTCAACACATAAGACATGGCGGGACTAAAGAGGACTCCCGAGCCTACATAAAAAGCAGCATGGGCAACAAGTGATAGCAAGGAACTAACTAGGAAGCCCATGTAAAGGAAGGCTCTACCATCAAGTCATGATTAAATAATCAGTGAGTGAAATGGGTGTAATACTCATGACCTGATGGGATCGACCCTAAGGCAAGTGATCAGTATGGAGGCTAGAATGCAAGATGCAACGGAAAGTGATTTCCCTAACCTATATGCCAGTGAAGATCATATACCTGTCGTGAAGAGTCGGAAATCATGGATCAAAAACTGGGAAAATCTCAAAATCGTCAAAATGTACCTGAAAACATACAAAACTGGGCACTTCCAAGAAATCGAGTTATGCAGCTTAAGATAGATCGAAAAAATAGGCATAAGGAAATTTTGCGAAAATTTTCAATTTTTTAGCCATAAATAGACAAATTACCTCTCATTTGGTTCATTATTGCATAGCTGATTTGGAAAAAGTGCTCTGGAGCAAAAAACTTCTTTCGTCAAATCAGGAACAACCGACCGTCGGAACTCAGCGAAACTTCAGGTCGGCTCCTTAATCATCCTGTTTATTCATTTTGTCCGTTTGGAAATTAAAATTAAGTGATTTTTTTCTTTAAAACCCTTGCTAAAATATGCGGACTTGCGCATACGCGGGTTCATTGAAGGAAAGTCGCGTATACACGCGACTGTGCACAGGAAAAGTCGCGTATGCGCAGGTCCGAATGCAAAAAAGCATGGCTAATGCATAATTTGATGAAATTTCTCAGGATGACTATCTCATGGAGGGAACGTGAGCATAGCGCAATAGACCAAGAGGTCATGCAAGATCGCGCAGTGCAAAATATCCTCCGAAATTGCGGATTGTTCAAATTCTTTAAAATGCCAAATATGAAAAGCAATGTGCGGTTGCTAGAAATGCTCGTAAATTACTGGGAACCAGATCAGGATTGCTTCATTATTGATCAGATGCCACTATGCATTGAAGTGGAAGACATATATTTCATTACTGGACTCTCCCGGAGGGGAGAACCAGTAGACTTGCACGGGAAGCCCCTGGGAGGGTTAACCGTGGAAGACTATGTCCACGTATATTGTGTAGATGGTTCCAAAAAGGTTGGAACCTAGATTGCAATTAAAGATATCAGGGATTTGCACATGAAAATCCTCCTTTTTACCATCAGCAGAGTGGCAGGATCTGCCTCACTACATCAGGCGTCCAGGACGCAAATGAGCATAGCTGTAGAGTGTTTGACTCATGTTTACGATTGGTGCACAACCCTGTTACTGAACATGAAACAACAGCTGACCTCTATTCGCCAAGTAAAGACCAAACACTTTGGCTATGGTACAATTTTGACAACATTCTTCTTTGAGAGGATTCCAGCTTTGAGACCCAGAGTCATCTCTACTATCAGTAGCCCGCGGGACCCAAGAATTGCCCGTTGGGCAGACATGATGAAGAGACTAGGGGGTAGTGAGGTACCCCGGACCACGTGGGACGATGAGTTCTTCCTGTGGTGGGGAGAACAGATCATCGCAGTGGACGACTATCCCTATGCCGGGATGGATTTTCGTGGAGATCCAGATCTAGTTCTTCCACCTGGCACAGCATGGGGAGCAGTCGGTAAGTTCTGCAAATTTTTTTGACTTATATAATTTTTTTGGATTTTTTCAAATATGAATGAAAAATGAAAAAAATGTTTTTGATTGGATTCATAATGACTGACAATTAAAAATTATCATGTTTCAGATGTTGGACCAGTTCGTCCTGAGGGCCTACCGCGCCATAAGCGTCGCAGGGGTGAGGCGGAGACAGTGGATTCCGACAGGACTCTCCAGGCCGTGCAGAGAAACTTGGAGGGATTAACCCGCCAAATCCCTATGGCTGCCGTGGAGGACTTTCCGGAAGCCATCCAGAGACGGGTGGTAGGAGTACCACGAGACTGGGTTAGATTATTCCGCCGTGTGGCCACTGCAGTTACGTTCTATAGGAACACGACTTCTGGGCAGGGACCTCAGGAGTAGACAGATTTTATGTATTAGATGACTGTATATTCTTTTTTGAGACTGAACATGATGGGGCATAAGCCCAAGTTTTGTACGAGATTATGGATCCAAATTTTGTAAAGTTTTTGACACTCTGATGATATATATACAGCGATATTTGATGTGATGTGATAAATGTATCAAATGTATGATGTTTTTGATGATTAAAAATTTTATTGAATTGAATGATTAATGTGCCAATCCAATGCTTGATTAGCTAATGAGTCAGCAAACCAATTGTCAGCTCGAGGAATATGAATGAATGTTAAAAATTGAAATGACCTTTGTAACAAACGTATCCTCAAGAACAATCGTAATAAAAATGGATCTCGTACCCGATAAGTGTTGTTCAACTGCGACACCACCAGCTGGGAGTCCAAGAAAACTACCAACGAATCAACACCCAAAGATATTGCCTCCGAGAGTAGATGAATGACTGCAGTGTATTCTGCTACATTATTGGAAGTAGGACCAATGCAGACTCCTCTTGATACCAACAGCTGACCGGAAGGATAATGAAGCACCCAAGCCGCGGAAGCTAAGTTCCGGGTGTGTCTACTAGCACCATCGGCAAAACCAAAATGACTCATGACATCCAACACAACCTGCCAAAGCAGATCAAAAACATCACCACCTCATCAAAAAT
The DNA here is from genome assembly GCA_034641835.2 of Pinus albicaulis. NCBI lineage: Eukaryota > Viridiplantae > Streptophyta > Pinopsida > Pinales > Pinaceae > Pinus > Pinus albicaulis. The sequence continues at coordinate 660,514,697 of CM076573.1, read as the reverse complement.
CGAAAATCAATCAGATATGTACAAAACAAAAAACTACTATATACAAAAGCAAGATGCCAGGCCAAAGCCTAGGCATAATACTTCTTCAAATAGAGCCCATTTCGGGGCTCCGCCAACGGGGGAGGCAACCAAAGGATTGCCTCAACCTTAAAAGGATCTACCCCTATCCCTTCCGAAGGCACAATGAATCCCAATAACCAAGTGGATGTGATCGGACGAAGCTTCCGCCTGACCGACTTAGCGTTTTCATACGTCTTGATCTCATGCTGGACAATAGATGGATCAATGCCAGGCATTTTCTCATAAGACCAAGAAAATACATCCCTATACTCTTTGAAGAGTTCGGTATAGATTTGAACCTCTTCACGGGAGCATTCAGCTCCAATGAAGACATTCTCGATAATATTGGGATCCCTGGAAATGTTCACCGGGATAGTAGGAGAGATCACAGCCATGTTCCCTTCAGCATAAACCTGTGTTGGTGCCAAAGGATTTACCCTTTTTAGGTACCCTATGTTTCTGCTCTCTTTGCCTTTGATGTTTTATACTGAATGTGCTATCTGGGAATTGATTTCAGTTAATTTAACCAGTGTAGTGGATGTTATTACCTGCTCTCTGATGTATGAATTAAATGAATCTGTCCTTAGATGTTCTTGTTAGGATTTAGCTAGAAGATTTGGGAACACTGGGGATTACAGTTAGCCCTGTCCACTAGGATCCTTGTGCAACCAGCTGGCCTTTCTAATATCCGTCAAGCTAGAGACCGAAGCATTGAGAGTTCAAAGTCTCTCTCTGATCTCAGGTCTTTAACTTTGTGTTCTAATCTGTGTTGTTTCCTCCTCTCCTACCATTCCATACCACATTATCATCTTTAAAGATCCAATGCTTTAGATGACTAACCCAATTGAAAGCCTGCATATTGATTAGCAAGAAAATCCTTTCCTGACTCCATTTCCCAATGGTTTTGAATGCTCCCTGGAATACTTCACCTATGCCTAAATCCTCTTTTCTCATCCTTTTCTTACATTGAACCCTTCTTTCCTGATGACTAGCAACCAAACAAACAATCAAACAAACCCCGAACCATATAACTAGCCTAATATCTTCAACATTGAACTTCAAAGACATATACCTTTGAAAATCATAGAGAGATCCCTCTCCATACCCAGGAGGGCTAGATCCTGAGGTCTGAAAGTGGTTTTATGTTGTCTCATCTTTTGGTATTGCCAACCTTGCCAAAACATGGGAACCCCAACAACATCCTAGGAAAATAAACATTTTTTAACTCAGTAGGGAAGAGGATTGATGAGAACACTGCACCATCATCCCATGGGAGTGCATGTTGGAATAGAAGAGTTGAGAGAAGCTCTCATCACCACAATCGCACCAGAGACCACCATGTAAGGTATAACAAGTATAGATATTCACAAGTTCATTTTGATTATAAGCATGTTTCTAATCATGAACATAAATCATGGAATAAGAAAAATTGTAATTTTTTTGGTTTACATAACCATGTCATTCCTAAGTGTTGGAAGATAATGGCATCAGAAAGGAGGATGAGGCATGGAAAGCTTTATCCATAGTATGGAAATAAACTAGTTAAGGAGGTCTAGAGAAAGAAGACCCTTTGTAGCCATTGCAACCGAAGTGGCCATTGAAGAGCCACATGTTCGAGGCTCCATCCATAACAACACCTTAAGGACGAAGCATAAGTGCATAAACCGATTGAAATAGATGTTCGACAATAAAATGTGCCATAGGGATATGATCCATTCAATTTGATAAGTGAGAGATGGTTTTTCTAACTGTCGTAGTGATGATGTGTTTTTCCATCGCTTGTTAAGAAACAATGATATTTTGGCCCTGTTTTATAAATCACGTGACACATTTCTTTTATGTAAAAGTGCTGATTTGTTTTCCATCTCTTCAAAATCTGACGATGATGTTCCTAGTCTTGCGATGATAGCTAGGGTGTGATTTCAATTTGATGTAAACTTGACCACCGAGCATGTAAACTGGTCGCATTATGGAAATTTTTGGGTTGTAATTGGTCATATTTGAGCAAAAATTTACGTCACAATAGTTGTAGGTGTTAGATTTTCATTCTAATTATGAAGGACAGAGGTGAACAAGTGTTCAATGGATGTGCCTTTTCAAAAATTTGCGTTATAGTAGTTGCAAGTGTTTTCATTTGCATTACTATTACGAATGACAGAGGTGAAGGACTCTTCAAGGGATGTGCCTTTTTATACATTTTCGTTGCAGCAGTTGCATGTGTTGGCATTGCGTTATGATTCTGAAGTACGTGAGGTGAAGGAGTCATGTGGGAATGTGCCTTTCGAAGACATTTTCATGCAATTGATGATGGATAGAAGCTTATGTTTTTAAAGGACAAAAATTTCCTTACTTGGGAGGATTGATCGAGGTGGATCTTCAAATACCAGTGGCTTGGAAAAAGGCTCAAAACTGAAAGTGGCAGAAATGTTTCAAACTCAACTTTAGATTGAATAGCTCATCGCCCTGATCACAACGGTGTGAACGACGTGTCAATCCAAGCTCATATGATGAAGTTCGAGTAGTTTGAAGTTTTGATAAGGCGGGGAACGTGGGGCCCACATTGTGCCATATGGCGTTCCAGTGAGCGCATGGAACCCACATGGAAGCCCCTCACCTGATGACAGATGACACTCTAGCATTGGTCCTCAACTTGCATAAAAGACAAAAACAAAATATGTTATTAAAATATAATCATAAAAATAAATCATTGAAAAAATAGATATAAAACAAAATGGTTATATTTTTTTAACAAACCATGTTATGGCATTAATTTAAAAAAAAAATTATATATTAAAATAAAATCCAAATCAAAACAACGTATATATATATGGCATGGTTGTTATTTTAATAACTATACACTATGGTATAGTTCAATGTCAACGTATTATATACCATAAAAAAATTGGTTATGAAAATGAGCATGTTTTATTTTAAAAATAAATGGATTACCACCATACCATATTAGAACATTACAAACCAAAATATTTATAGAATTTTGGCTTCTGTGATCCATCGTAAAATTATGTAGAATTTTTTTGGTAATAATCACATTCAAATGAACATTGTCGACGCATTTCAAAACAACCAGTGTGATTCATCATCAGGACTAGGTGAGAGATTAGATCTGGACGTTGAGTTTAAATAGATGCAGAAATGGCTAAACTAGCCATTAGGATAACGACTAGTTTCACTATGAAATTTAATAACTACTAGTTCCATTTTAATTAATTTAATTATTTACTTAATTATTAAATAAAATTATAACGACTAGTTCTATTTAATTAATCTAAAATTTTAATTATTTAATAAAATATATTTATAAATCTTTATATTTTATTTAATTTAGCTAATTAATTATTATTATTATTATTATTATTGTTAATATTGTTATTATTTGTTTCTTTATTAATTCCTTATTATTTAACTTTTTATTACCTAGGGATGGAAAATGTGTCTATATTATTCCTTGTTCTTGTGGGACACCTTACATTGCTGAAATTGGTCGATATATTAGCCAAAGGATCAGTGAACATGCTGCTGACATTAAGCATGGAAGATCCCACACCTCTGCCCTAGCAGAGCATGCATAAAATACTAACCATCATATCTACATTGAAGAGGCTAAGGCCATAGCTAGGATTGACCATTTCCATCATTTGAAGTTAAGAGAGGCATTAGAAATTAAAAAAAGACCCGTAAGTCTCAATAGAGATGACGGCTGAAATATAAGCAGGTGTTGGATCCCTGCCCTATATTCTTAATGGTCAAAATTTATTTATTTATTATTTATTTTTTATTTTTTATTTTTTTAAGAGAAAGGAAAATAATAGGAATACAAATTTACATATAGTAAAATAAATAAAAATACTATAATATAATAGGTAATAAATAATTAAATAATAAGGAATTAATAAAGAAATAAATAATAATAATAATAAAAAATAATTAACTAAATTAAATAAAATATAAAGATTTATAAATATATTTTATTAAATAATTAAACTTTTAAATAAATTAAATAGAACTAGCTGTTATAATTTTATTTAATAATTAAGTAAATAATTAAATTAATTGAAATAGAACTAGCAATTATTAAATTTCATAGTCAAACTAGCCATTATCCTAACGGCTAGTTTAGCCATTTCTGCATCTATTTAAACTCAACGTTCGGATCTAATCTCTCACCTAGTCCTGATGATGAACCGCACTAGTTGGTTCGAAACGCGTCGACAATGTTCATTTGAATGTGATTATTACCAAAAAAATTCTACATAAACCAACATATTGTTATAATTGTTACGTTAAAACATAACTGTATCACATTCAGGATAAAAAAACATGCGGAGTTGGGGGGTTAGGTCCGGCCGCGTGGAGAGGACCCACTGACCCACCCAAATTTTATATGCCAAACAACTAAAAAAATTAAATGTGGGTTCCAGGTATGGGGGTTGGGATTGATCACCAACCTCCCTTTAGCTTTTTTAACAACTTGCCAACACACCACAATAATTCGAGTTGTAAAATCCGCCCCACATTTCTTATAAACCTGTCATTTCATCAATGCGCCCAGGCCAGACCAGTCTAGATGCAGGCACGGATTTTGAGGTAGAGGCAGAGGAGACAGAATGATGGCATGCAGCTTGAGGCAGAATATTCCTTGATGCCCATGAAGATTCCAAGGAGGTAAAATTTTCATTTGTCATAATGTATTGAAATTTATATGAATTTTAACTAGAATTGTGTAGGGAGTGTGATGGTGCACCCAAATTTTCCATTTGAGCAGTGGTTTTGAGAATTCCCTTTGGAAGAAAATCTTCAGGAATCTTGAGGGAATCTTTCATATTCCTTGGAGGCTAAAATTCACCGGTGTCAAAATGAGGTCGACTTTATACTCATTCTTCTCAAAATTTCACAAGGATCTCAATGGTGAGATCAAATTCTTGTTTTGGGTTGCATATTTCTAGATTCCCAGTGGAGTAGCATCTTTGAGGAATCTAGGGAGAATTTAAAAGATTCCCTAAGGCCCATTTTTTGACAGTGTTAGAATTAAGCAAACTGACAGTCGATCCTAAACCTCTCAGTGATACAATTTTAGCAGTGAAGTCAGATTTTCCATTTGAGCCATATGTTTTTCAGCCACTTTTCAAAGTGGAGTTGCAGAAGTGAGCATTCAGTGAGTGAGCAATCTATTTCATGACTTTCGATGCCATGATTGCGATGGTGATTTCAGATCCAACAACGGAGCATCCTATTCTTTAATCATCTTCAGTGTGAGGTATATGAAGGGTTGATTCCATGTACTTATTTGTTTCTTTGCTATGAGATGCATTGTGTTGTATAGATCCCTGCTTGATGTTTTATGGGGATTGTGTTTTTTTCTTGATGTGAGATTTAATTCTATCATGGATTTTTCATTTTTTATTGAGATCCCTTTGTTGCCATGTTGGCGGGATACTCATAGTCGTTATGTGTGAGTCTATGTCATGTTGATAGGAGGTCATTTTAGGAGTGAGAGTTCCTTGCAGTGGAACATCTCATGGAGATACTTTGCCACTGATGTTGCTAGCTTATTTCCTTGTATGATAAGTAGTAGCATCCATGTACATTTCACTCTTTACAGCACTCAATGAAGCGACCAACACCATCGAGAAACCAATGCCCGGAGGCATAGTCCACAATGGATGAACTACCTTATTAAACCTCTTGCATCTTTGTCATATGATTTTTGACATGTGTTCCTATTGTTTATAGCTACATCTATTTATTAACGCTTTTGATTAAATTAAATTCTAACACATCATCCAAAGTAAAAGGTCTTGGTTTAAAGGGTATCAAAAATTTACCTAGATAAACCATCCAAAGAAAGCAGGTGGAAAGGACATATGTTTCCTGCCACCATGGTGAGGCATCAACTCACTCCACTTCAGTAGTCACAGATATCTCAAGGCAAGAGGTCCAACATCTATGCACTTGTATCTAAAAAATGGAATTCACTCGAGGAAAAGTGTTATGAATATTACAAATAGCCAAATTGCTTTATTTTTCCCATTTTTCATGTTGTGAGTTGGAACTTCATGTTGAGAAGAAACCCTTCGCTCCAATTGAAAACAATTGGGCTCATACAATCCACAGTGTTATAGAAATCAAATTTCTTGCCTCATGCAAGGATTATACCCCTGCCACTTGGACTATAGTTTATAATACTATTCTCAATCCAGGATCTCTCGCAACCTTTATATTGATCTTCACACTCTTTTTTTTATGGGAGTTCTCACTGTGGTGTATTGCAAGGAGCATGTTAGTATTACTACCTCCTTCTCAAGAGCTAGACATCTGAACCCATTATCCTTTCTTGGAAAACTAGTAATAAAGTATATATCATAAACATCTATACTCACCTCTCAATCTCCTATCGTGAAAAAATTGTGCTCTACATTCCACCAAGTCACTAGAAATTGTAATAAATCCTCTTGGGATCAAATCCCAAGCATCTGAAAAAAACTTCAGCAACCCAAATTCATAAAGTGGCCTGATAGATTGTGGGTTTTGTGCAACTTATTGGCCTTCGGCCTCATGGCCTCTTTACATCCATTCAATCACTAATTTTCACCTGAAAACATCATTAAAAAAATATTAGTCATCTTCCATGGAGAAAAATTGGAAAAATAATAAGTAAAGATGGAGCTTTGGTTAAAAAAAAAATTATATCTCACTGCCAGAACAACTATCTTAGAATTTTTCCATGCTGGCATTGCATTGATATTTTGGGGCCCAAGATGAACAACATGGACCTGATCAGTAAATCCTGTGTTGGTCGCCCATGAGCCGATATTGTTTCTAAGACTCATATACACCTAATATATAGCTTATATTGCATAAAAGTACAATCAAATTGAAGAGTTAGGAAAGAGTAATTGCTTTTGACACGCAGCTCGGTGATTGGTCCCCTTGACTGATCACACTCTACACATGAAGATCAAAGGCAAATGAGGGTAAAATTCTCTCCAAGTTCAAAAATGGTAAAAAGTAATTTTTATTTTGACTTTTTAATTTATTTAATCTTGCGACATGTTTTTATCATTTAAAAAAAATGCATTTTAACTTATATTTATATTTTTTATTAATCAGAAAAACTTTTTTTCACATGTGCAGCAACATTTACATTACAAATTGGCAATGGTAATTGGTAAAATGACAAGTTTTGTTTTATCTCTTTTTCAGACTCGTGAAAATAAACAAGAAAGGAACCCCTATGGAGTCATATTTCACCTCTTTTCTCACTCTCAAAACATAAAAATATTGTCGAGCACTTGTCGTTCAAGCTCGTTAAAGTAAATGAAATGATGTCTACTTAGTATAAATTTAGCCCTTTTCTAGACTAAGGTAGATTATTTATGAAAAGGAATATCTTAGTCAAACATGACTATGAGGTTCTCTCGAATATCATTTTCTACTTTTTTGGATTCAAGGGACTATTTAGGAAAAGAGACCTATCGATTTTTCTTTTCTTCCTATTTTTAAAACTCTCTAAACATGAAAAATATGTTGATTTACCCCTCTGTCGAACTCGTAAAATTTAAATGATGAAGGACTTGTCACCATGACAAGACTGACTTTTTCCTTCCTAGTGCTCGCTAAACTTAGTAGGATGGATCCATCCAAAGGGAAAACTTATACACTAAGCATATGGTATCCTCTTCAATCTTGATATAAAAAAAAAGGTACTCATTAGAAATAGTGGGGAAAAATGGAATTAAAATTGTCTTTTCTTATGTATCAACGGTAGCATGTCGCTCTTGAACATGACACTCATCTACATCTCATGTCGGGTTTTGGTTATCCTCTCTTTGTTACTTGTCATCTTAGGTTTTGGAAATCCATTTTTCTCTCATTCAATTATTTCCTATCAACACCATGACCTTTGATCCCATTTTGAGTCAAATGTTTCCAACCTCTAGAGCCATGTCACTGATATGTTCAAGAGAAGTCTCGTTTGCAAAATAAAACCTATTATACCTCATTTTACCTTCCTATGTTACAATATTGAATTTCTCTCATCCAAATCCTTTGTTTCATGTAGATGATGTTGGAAAAATTATGGCCCTCCTTCAACATATCACTTCCTGTCAACCCCAACTCATTATCCAAGAAAATGATCTAGAAACCCCCTATTAGTACCTCAAAGCTTGCATTCCTTAATGGAAATTTCTTTGCATTCGATGAAAGGTTCTCATCATTGGCATTTGATCGTATTATTCTACGAGTGTTTGAATTCAAATCCTTTGTTCGCGCTCGTATATTATGCTTCTCTACCTTGAGAACCATTTTAATTAGTGTTGGTTTCTCTTATTCCTATTAATGGTTTACATCATTAACTCGTAATCAGGTGGTTTCTGCCATGTTTGACTTCAGCACATCTATTCACATGGTTATATTCTTAATTTTGGTTGGGTTGAGATAGAATACCCTAGATATGTTTTTCTATATCTAGGCTACTAGACATTATTCATTATTAATGATTGTACACATGGATCTCTCTAGTTGGACGTGTTATCAATAAAAAAAATAAAGCATCATTTTGACAAGGTTACATAGGTTCATGGGTCAAAATAAGGTTTTAAGAGTCATTTTTTAGTTTGACCAAGGGAAATTATAATTTTTTATAGTTTGAGTTTACCCTTAGGTCCAGATACACTCATTTTTAAACTCCTTCAAGTCAAATCACTCGTCATTTTCCAAATATTTTCATTTTCTGAAGCCTTTTGTACCTAAAGTGCCAAATTATCCAATAATACCTAATTTAGTAGCACATTCATTATAAAAAAGGTAGAAAGAACTACAAAACTGGCTAATAGTTTCATAGCGAATTTGAAGCATTTCTCTATTTTCTGGTTTTGAGAATTCAACTTCAAATGCGGTTTCTAAGAAACTGAAAATGAATTTTGGAAATATGAAAGAGGTTTTTCTTCATAAATGAATTTAATATAACAAACTCTCTATGTTTCTTCAAATTCTTTAGGATATGGGAGCAATCGATAAATTAAAATGCACTACGAAATTTCTATTACGAAACTATCCTATATATGATTGTTTAGCAGTGAACTTCAAGTTTAGTTTCTGGAAAAATTAAAAAGTGTTCTAGAATTATAAAATACATTTGTCTTAATAATGGCCCCAGCTACAAAAACCTCTTTCAAGTTTCTCACAGGTGTTATCAGATAGTAGATACAAGGATTTAATTGAAGAGTTGTTTTCATAAATAGAGTTTTCCTGTTTTACACATGTTTTTCAAAGGCAATTTATCGACAATAGGAGATGTGTTTCAAAAAACCAAGAGATGTTTTTATTAAATACATAATGGCCTAAAAAATTTTCCTTTAATTTCTCAAAATAAATCATGTATTAGGAGATATAGGCTCTGTCCCAAGACCTATTTTTCAGGAAAAAAAAAGGAGAAATCTACAAGAAATGCCACAAGGAAGATAAAATTAAGTTGTTTTATGATTTTTATTATTTTTAGATGATGATAATAGGTTACATTTTGAGCTTTTAGGCAATAACAGTTTTCATTTGTCAAAATTATGAAAATTCTGGATACTCAACAATTTCGTAGCACCTCTAGGCTTAAAAAGTAGAAAAGCGCTACGAAACTGTTGTAGCTGGTTTTCTTTCTTATTTTGATCCATTTTTAAAGGGTTAAAGGCTGAGTTAATAACTAAATTTGATATGGAAGATGTATTAGAGGGTATTAAAATTATTCAAGAGGAAAGAGTTGAGTTTGTGGAAGATAAAGTCTTGAAATAGCAAGGCTACAAAAAGCGCTACGAAACTGTTGTGTTTTCGTAATGTAATGTATTACAGCGCTTTGAAAAAAAAATTGAAGCGGTTTTGGACAACTGGAGGCTAGGGAAGATTGATGGGACATGTTAAACTAATATTAAACATCCAAGGACCATGAAATGAAGATTAAATGATGGTCAGAATGTTCAAAGAAGGAAAAGAATCTTATGCCTAAAAAGCATGGTATGGTTTCCTACTTTTCTGGAGGTCGGCAAAATGGTCATGAAGAATTGAATATCATTATCCAAATTTTACCATGTGATTACATACTTGTCAATGATTTAATTTCAAGTATACAAGGTTGTTAAAGATAGTAATAAGGAGTTTGAGTCCTAGTTGAAATAGGACTGTCAAGTAGGATAGGTGTATGTTTGTCATAAATTTGATGTTTTATGGTTATGCAAGGTGTCAGTAGGAAAGAATTCGATGTATCTAGCTTAGAGGTAGATCATATGATGAGGTAACATGTCTTTTAAAGGTCAAGGGGTCGAATTAGAAAAGGGTTGGAATGTTTTTGGAAAAATGGCAACTTATTGTAATGGACTGTTTCAGCTAATACAAAGATCTGTTACTTTAAAGACTTGAGATTCTGAAGGATTTTTTAGTTCTTTCCTATTCTATTTGTACCGCTTATGTATCTCAATTTCAGTGGTTTTCACTTATATCACTCTAAATTCATCTATGTGATGCTCTAACTTCCCTTATATGTGAATTTACTGTGTATACTCATGTTTTATTTGTGTGTGTCCTACTTCTAGAAACTCTGAACAACCTCAAATTCCATGTCAAGTAAATCATTGAATCATTGAAAGTTTTGAATCCATAAGCCCAATGCCTACATACTAATATTATTTTCAATATACACTCATCAAGTTGGAGATGTTATCTCAGAAGACTATTTGATTGTAAATATATTGGATTTTTTGTTATATACAGTAACAACACAACTTTTCTTCACCTGAGATTCTTATTATATTTCAATGATCTTTTGTCCTATATTTTAAAAGTTTTTCTTCAATGTCTTGATGTCTCATTACTCAGAATTTGTGTATCATACGCTCTGACATCCTTAGAACCTCAAGCTATTGAAAACATCCTATATGTCTTTCTCTTTCATTGAAATATTTACAAGCCTCAGCTTCCACAACGAAATCCTTGTTATTGAGACCCCTTTCATTGGCTCCATAGCCCAATGGTAGTAAGCTCTGATCTTTTCAACCTACATTCATGAGAACCAATTTATTTCCTAAATAGAGTTAGCCATCTATATCTTTATTCCATATCATTAACCCTTGAGAGAGCCCTCTCAGATTAAGGAGGCTAAGTCTCAGTCACAAGATTGGTTTGAAATAGTTACACTGAAATTGTCTAATCAACAGCCAATCAGGTACAATTTTTGTGATAACAGGACGGTTTCGTCCATGCCGTGGATTCATAGTAATATTCATGATCCTTCTCATTCGAATGGCTGCGTCCATGTATTTTTATTTTTATTAGGTCCTTGTAATTTGTCAGATTGGCAAGACCAAATAGACAAGGGTAACATCAAACCAACTTTGGAGTCCTAGGACCTAGCCTTCCTAGAATTAGAGAGGGTTCTCTCTATTTTTGACAAAAAGTATGACTTATATGTTTTTAGGATATTGATTTTAGGCTAGTTATAATGATAGGGTTTGTTTGTTTGTTTTGTTTGGTTGGGTAGGTTGTCAAGAAGAAGAGATAAAGTAAGAGAGGTTCAAACCATTGGGCTATGGGGTCTGTGAAAGGTCTGAAGAGTACAAAAAAAATTCGAGGGTGTTTCATAGGGCAAGTTAACAAAGCCAAATGGATCTTATTAGCTTATGTGAGTGAAATGAACATTAAATTTGTGAACATAGTAGGTTTAAAGGGAAATTAAGAATCCTTTGACATATAATATAACAAGGAGGACTTTCAAGATCACTATGCTTAAGAAATAATCAAAGGAAAGGGTGCACCATAAACTTCTTTGACCTAGATCCATCAAGTAAACTTTAAAACAATAATCCAGCAAACCCTAGAGATAAAGGAACTCATAAAATCTCTAGTTTTCTACCTTCAGAGAAAGAAAACATGTAAGATAACAAGAAAGAGATGATTAAAGAGAAGGGAACTCCTAAGTTATTTAATGAGACTTCAAAGACCTTTGAAATGAATTTTCAAGATATACCAAAGGACACAGAAAACCATAAAATTCTGTAGCCTAAACCCTAATAAGCAATACTTCAAAGAAAGACCTCAAAAATGATGTTTTAAGCTACACCAAAGGATAGGGCATACCATAAACTTCTTTGGATTGACTCCATTGAACCATTGTTAAGACAACAAGCTAAGTGGAACTAGAGAGAAATCAAGAATTCTCCAATCAAACCTAGTAGAGGATAACATCTAAGCAATAGAAGGAAATAGACTTAAGGTGCCTCTAGCAGCATATCTTAACCTAAAATTTCTACTCTATTGCATGTGAAAATATGAAACAATATGAAAACATAAGAATACATGTACTAAATTGGAAAAAAATCACCATTAACCATGTTCATGAATCCTGCAAATGTGCTTTCTCCATTTCCATTCAAACCAAAACATTCACAAAACTCCAAAGCCAATTCCTTCACAAATCCAAGTCTATGTATATTGAGCTCAACAATCAACCGACAATCACATTGAGGCTTACATGAAGTATTTAATTTCAAAAATGGTGAAGTAGACTGTAGCTAGGGTTTTAGAAGTCATTAAATACATAATAAATGCATTTGACAATTAAGACCATGCAAGGCCCAAGGCACAAATATCTCAAACTCATTAAATGCAAAAATAACTTCTAACATAACTCCTCAGCTAATTTTAGAGATATTTGTCCTTAAAGCCTTAAAAATATCTTTTTAAGAACTTCTTGTGTATTTTTTTGACTTTTTTGCAAGGGCGTAGCGCCATTGGCTGAGGGCGCATCGCCAGGCCAAGGCCACAATGCCAAAACTAGAAAAATTTCCCTTTTTCCAGTTGAGATTTGGAGGTCTTCCCGATGTCCAAATAAGTTCCATGATAGCTCATTGAAAAGAATTTCCTATCTATTTTCTAGATATGAATTTAGTTTCCATTTTTGTGTCCATTTCCTTAGTAAAAAATCCATTCTCCCAAGACTACTAAGGATGTAGTGCCAGTGCTAAAAATAAGGCAGAAATGTGTTTTTTTTTGCTTTTTTTTGCCCTTTTGAGGGACCAGTTCTGCTCCAAATCACCTGAAAATTTCTAAGGATAATTTCATTCACATGAGGATCATGAAAATTTAAATATTTTTTCAATTTAGTGCCCCAAAAAATACTGCAGCGCTAGTGGCGTTGTGTGTTTGGCCCTTTTTTCTGCTGGCCAAACAGTCAAAAACTCAAAATTTGAAAAAGATGCCAAAAATGGATTTTTTTTTCATAATCATGTTGGGGTGGCTTGAACGGATACATCGGCAAGGATGTCAAGTTTCTCCTTCCCCTTTGCCTCATTTTGTTCTTGAATGCAACGACGCTTTTGAGCTTAGCCCTTGCAATTCTATTCTGCATGGCATAATGCCTTGCCATCTTCTTCTGAAGGTCAACATATCTTTTTTCCTTCTTAAGCTGACCCTCTAGGTGTACATTATATCTATCAAGCCAATATTCTCTATCATAGCTGGTCTCCATGGCATGCAACTCACTTGGAGTGAGCTGCTTTGCCAAACTTCGTCTATTTCTCTCTTTCCGAGGATAAATCCTTTTTCAACCCAATTGTTCTTGGCCTCTTCCTAGGAAGCTAATATTTCTCATATTCATTGTTATCAAGAGTGCCCAAGATCTCATCTAGAATATCCTTATCTTTTCCAGCCTCTTTCGGAGCTCTGATAGCTCTGACCTCACTGATGGCTTTCTCTATCTCTAACTACTGGTTTTCTACCTCAAGGAAGTTGATCACATTATTTTCCTTGACAATATTGGTTTGTAGCTCCCTAATCTGGGCATCCTTGATTTTGAGCATCATGTTTGTGATCATCTCCTCATCCTCATTCTCACTGTCAAGGTGAATTAGCTAAAACTCTTGCTTAGTTTCATGCTTGTCTTCCTTCTCTTCAACAATGACCTTTTCCTTACCTTTATCAAGTTGTTTTGTTGATGTAGAAGGTAGGGCCCCTACCCCAATATATTGAGAAAACACCTCCCTATGAACTCTTTGATAGGTTAAAGGAAAAGGATCTATGTAAATCATCTCAGTGTCATCTGTCTCACTACCATCTGCCTCACTGCCATCTGCCTCACTACTCTCTTCACTGTTTGATGCTGTGGTGTCATGATATGAGGGTGAAGGGTTATGGGAAGGTGATGAAGGAGGATCGTCATGAGGTGAGGGAATGTGAATTGATGGTGATGTGGAAGGGTCATCATGGGGTGAAGGAATGTGAGTGAGTGGAGATGTAGGAACAGCAGGAAGTGATGAAGAATTAAGAATGGGAGGATGAGATGAGGAAGGTATATCTTGCTGATGATGGCCTTGTGGAGCAGTAAAAACCTTATTGGCAATGAAGGCCTCCCATGGAATGCCTTTATATTTTAGTTGGTGCATAACCACCATCTTGATAAGTGGGTGATGGAATAGGCTTTGCATCTAATGAGGATAGTCTCTCTTTTTCACTATGTACGCCATTTTATCAATGCTTTGGTAAAGGTAATAGGGTATATGTAGTATATTTACTCTAGTAAAGTGCATAAGAAGCCTGATGTGGTATGAGTAGAGGCAGGAGAATCTTCCCTAACGTGTGAAATACTTTATGATTATTCTTATCATAGGTTCATATCTATCAAGAAGGTGAGAGAAAGGAAAGATTGATTTGTTGTGTTCTTTATACCCGGGCTTAAGGTATAGCTCAAAGTAAGTCATGTCAAGGTTAGCTTGCTTGAACCATTTCTCCCCTAAACTACGTATGCATGTGGAATTGGAAATGGCATCTGTAGACAATTCAAGGGTGACCCCTGCAAGAATAAATTGTTTGTCATGCAAGTTAATGATAAATAGTGTAGTTAGCTCAGGGTGGTTTTGCACCTGCTGCACCTTTTCACAAAATTCATAGCATCCTACATGCTTGAAACAAGAAACAGTAAGGGGAGATGACATGATCTCTCTTGTATTGAGGGGTTCAAATATATTTATCTTGCCTCCTTTATGATCATGCCTCCTTGGAATTTGGGCCTCCATACCACTATCTTCACCCTCAGACATTGTGAACTCTGCTTTTATAAAACCTTGGAGTGTAAATGGAAATGAGATGAGGGGACGGTAATGAGAAGGTAGCCTTGTGAATGAGGGAATGAGTGAGTGAGGGTATTCATGTATGAGAATGCGTGAGAGGTAAAAAAACTAAATGAAAACCCTCTAGCTGTGTAATAACCCTTTCTATCATTGACACTCTGTCTAGGAAGATGAAATGAGATTCAAACAGTGATTTCAAGATTTGAAATTTAGGGTTTGATTTCATTCATTAAGAAAACACCAACATTGCTTGAAGATAGGTGTATGGCATGTACTTGACCTTAATATTTTCTTGGAGGACCTTTGACAAGAGCTTGGAAGAAATTTGGAGTTATTTGACTATTTTGAGGGCTTAGAAACCCTTTCTGCCCAAGAGCGCAGCACCAAGGCTGAGTGCGTAGCGCCTGTCCTGAGCACACAATGCCAAGGGCTTTCTTCACAGGCTTTTCGGGCAAGAGCGTATCACTCTGCTAGGAGCACAACAACTTTAGGAAATGGAGAGGAGAGAAGTGCCAAGGGCACAACGCCTTCTTCCAGGCACACAGCGCCAAGCTAAGGGTGTACCTCTGAGGCAACTTAGCCAATTTTTTCCTGAAAACTCAAAAAATCTTCTCTCCTCAAAGCTTATAACTCTTTTCAAGGCATCAATGATTCATATGGAGTGCAAAATGAGCTTTTATAGTTAAGAGGAATTTCATTTAATTATGAAAACCCACTTTCTAAGGTTAAAAGTCCTTTTTCTTTCTTACTAACACCCTTTTGACATTTTTTCTTTGTAGGTGACTGAAATGATGAATTTGACCTTTATTTTTCTCCTTGAGGCATGAAAAGCTCATTTTGGAAACTTTAGGTGATTACACATCCTAGCATCTTCAAATTCTTGTGTAGGTTTCACCATGAAACCCAACTTAACTTTTCCACCTTCTCTGGTCACTTTCTTCAAAACCCTAGGTTTCTATAGTGCTTTACATCAATCATCAGTGTTTTCATATAAGTTCTTTATAGCCCTTTCAAGTTCATTCCTTTCTGTCCAGTTCACCTCACCTTTTTTCATGTTTCATCAATCTTTTTTTCTAGACTTTCTTCATGTTTTTCTTTGTGTGCTTCCTCCATGTCATTTTTTGCAAGTGGTCACTATTTTGGCACTCAACTGGACCATGAAGTGTATAAACCCTAATTATTTAGAGGACCAAGCTATTTCCCCTTCCTTTGTTGTAAGTTTTTTTCATTTAGGAATAGACATTCTACCTCATCAAAACCTTCTGCTGACAAATCCTTCAACACTCCTACAGAAGTGCTAAACTCCTTGCATTTACCTCACTTGCAGACTATGAACGGATAAGGTAATATTCTTTGGAAATATTTTAGGTTCTTCTTGAATAAACATGTCTTGACATTATATTACATCTGAGCTAGATTCTAGCAAAGGAAAAGTAGTTCTTGGAACATCCAATGATGACCTTAAAACATGTGAAACCCTGATGACCTAGTGCGATGGTCCTCTGACCTAATTTTGACTGGAATTTTACTTGGAGGCTTCTCAAGTGAAAACAAAGTATTGTCAAAAGTGTTTTATTGAAGATCCAAAATCCAATGTACTTGATTTATCAAAAGAGCCTACAAAGATATTTTTGAGACCATCAATGCTTGAGGAACTTAGGGAACATGGGAATGAGTTAGCTATAGGAAACCATAGAGGGAGGATGGAGTTATGGACAGGGGAAAAATAGGGCAATGAGGTCATAGGCAGGGAAGGAGGATAAAAGTGAGAGGTATAAGCTTATGAGGAGTTTGTAGGAGCAACGGGGTGACCATGAAATGGGAAACTAATAGAATAGTGAAAAGGTTTCTATAAGGATAATGAAGGCAGTGAGATTTTTGAAACTCAATATATTCATGTAATATTGTTTTCAAAAATCTATAAACACCCTTAGTCATCCAAATATAGTGAAAAATACTGATGACTAATAGTGGCTCCACTTTGGGAGGGAAACTCCTTTCAGGAGGTTTCAAGAACCTCAAAGTTCAGATCTCTGGTTTTGTAGATAAGAAGCCTCACATGCTTGCTGATTTACTCCTGTTCTTTCATTTTTCAAGGCTGATCTTTGCTGATGTTCTTGGAAGCCATGATCTTACAATCTGAAAAAACATGATTTCTTCAATATCAACCATACCTAACCATCATACTTTTCCTAACATTTTTTCTTCATTTGGGTGCATTTGGATTGGCAAACCCTGGACATCATTTTTCTTTTGAAAGTATAAAAACTATCTATGCTTACCCTTATAACCTCCAAGAGCTCAGATTAGTCTAATGAGCTCTTTTATTCTCTACCTAATCTACTTATTTGCCAAGTTTAAATAGTTTGGAAAATTTAATTTCTATAACCTATCAGCATAAAATTCAAAACATGACAAAATCAAGGTTAGGAATTTTGATTTTTCATGAGATGTGGCATCTTGGACAAGTGGCACACAGACTTTATTTTTGTAGAAATAAAACTAGAAACTTGAGGGCTCATAATTTGGAGTTTGTTACCTATCCCTCTCATTTCTCTTTGGTCCATATTTAAGCTTTGGGAACCAGCATCTTTTCCTAACCTAGTCTACTGATGAGGCAAGTTTAAATGGTTTGAAAAATCGTGCTTTTCTAACTTATCAACAGAAATTTAAAACATGTTCAATCATGATTAGGTTGTATGACTGAACAAGACTTTTCTTTCTCAAAGTAGTGGCATTTAAACTTGCACACTTTCAGACATATTCTTTTTTGGTATGGGGATTTACCTCTTATTTTCATCTGCCCTCTTTTTTGTTTTTTATTTGTTTTGTGTTTTCATTTTTCTAATATTTTCCTCAAGAAATGTTATGTACAATGAACAAATATTTAAACTAAGAACTTCAAAAAAATAGTGCTTGAGCATCCTACCATTGGCAAGACCTCCAAACAACTCTGCTCCATCCATTTCTTGTAGAAATAATTCATTGTTACCTCTTATTGAATGGATGACGTATGGGCCTTTCCATAGATTTTCAAATTTTCCATGCTTGACTTTTTCCTCTCTTCTTGAATCCCACTTCAACACTTTGTCTCCAATCTGGAAATCATTTGCCTTGGTCCTCTTATCAAAAAGCTTCTTGATGCTCTCTTGCACTTCTTGTGTTCTATTGTATACTTCTTCCGTTGATTGTTGCAATTGAATGGTTTGGTTTGGGCCCATTTGCATATCATTCTCTTCTAATTGTACCTCTTAGAGGAGCTTCATCACTGGGATTCCCAAGGATGTTGGAAAAATTTCATCCATGCCATATACTAGTTGATAGGGAGACATGTTTATACATTTGTTGCTTGTTAATCTGTCTGCCCATAGTGCATGCACTAATTTATTATGCCATGACTTTTTTTTCTCCTCCAACAACTTCTTGATGATGTTTACCAAAATTTTGTTAGAGGACTTAGCCAACCCATTACCTTGGGGGTGATAATTTGTATAATTCCCTAATGTAATGTGATATTGGTGGCAAAAGTCCACCATTCTCTTGGACTTGAAAGCATAAACATTATTAGTGATGATATTTCTCAGAAAATGAAATCTGGACATAATATTTGTTTTAATGAATTTTATGATTACCAAGTCAGTGGCATTCCTTGAAGGGATGGCTTCTATCCATTTGGTGAAATAGTTAGTTGTAGTGAGGATCTATTTGTGTTGGGTAGAGGAGGCGGGGTGGATTTCTCCAATGAAATCTAAACCCCACTATTGAAAATGAGTTTCAACATTGATAGGGTGAATCGGCAAAGGTAGTAGTTTTCTCTTTCCCTCAAAGATTTGGCATTTATGGCAAGTCACTACTAGCTTGTGGATATCAGGGAAAAGAGTGGGCCAATAAAAACCAACTCTAAGGATTTTGTTGGCAGTAGTTTTCCAATAGAGATGACCTCCACACTCCCCTTCATGAATATCATGCATGATTCTATCTACATCATCTTTAAGTAAACATTTAAGTAAGATATCAATAGAATTTTTCCAATATAAAGCTTTGTCTAGAGTGCAAAAATTTATATCCTTTTGTTTCAAGAATCTAGCCTTTATTTTGGACAAACCAAGAGGAGCATTTAGATTAAAAAGCACATGTAATATATCAGCATACCATAGTGAGTTAAAAAATACTTCTTCAATAGGTGGAGTTGCCAATAACTCTTGTTCATCCTAGGAATGTAACATGTTTATGTCCAATGATTGAAAGTTTGCTTCAGCCATCAGTTTGGCCAATCCTTTCCCTTTGATCAACTTAGTGGACTTGATTTCTAGATCATATTCTAAGATGACAACAATCCACTTACATCTTTTACCATTAGGATCATAAGTTAGTATGTCCTTAACCACTACATGAGGAACAAAAGCAATGACATGTGAATGCCAGATGTAAACTTTGAAATATTTTAAGGCTTTGATTAATGAAAAATATTGTTTCTCCATGATGTTATATTTCAGAGGTGCATCTCTTAGTGCCTTGCTGAAGAAAGCTATGGGTTGTTCTTGTCCCATCATGTTCTTTTGTAGAAATATTGCAGCAATTGTGTGTTCTAATGCAAATGAGAAGATGAAAAAGTCTTTGGTAAATTCAGGGCTAATTAGAACTGGTGTTTGGGTAAGTGCTTATTTTACCAATTCAAAGGATTTCTTTGATTCTATGTTCCATTTGACTCCTATTATTTTTTTAGAATGTTTGTAATGTTTCTTAGGAGTTCAACAAGGTTTGGTATAAACCTTCTTAATAAATTAATCTTCCCAATGAAGGATTGCAACTCTTTGATGTTTCTAGGGTGGTTGATCTGAAATATACCCTCAATACTTCTTTGGTCTGTCCTCATCCCTTCTTCAGATATGATGTGGCCTAAGAGTTCTCCTTCTTGAATACCAAAGAGAGTTTTCTTAGGGTTTAAAGATAGACCATACTTCCTACATTTCTCAAAGACCTTTCTTAAGTGAACTAGGTGTTCTTCATTGGTTTTAGAATAGATAGTGAGGTCATCAAGGTATATCACAATGAAGTAACCTATGTCCCCAGAAAAATAAATTTCCATGGCTCTTTGAAAAATGGCCCCAGCGTTCATTAACCCAAAAGGTGTCCCAAGATGTAGTGAAAGCACTTTTGTGCTGATCACTCAGAAGTACTAGCACTTGATTGTAACCTGAAAAAACATCAAGAAATGATATTATTTTAGATCCTACTACCATTTACATTATATGATCCATATTAGGTAAAGGGTAGTTGTCTTTCAGGGAGGCCTTGTTCAAATTTTTGAAGTCTATGCATAGCCTAATTTCCCTTGTTTTCTTCCTCACTGACACAAGGTTAGAGACCCATTCTGAGTACCTAAGTGGGACTATTATTCCAGCATCATACGTATTTTTAATTTATTTCTCAACTAGAGACATTAGGATAGGGTCTATCCTACACAATTTTAGCTTGAATGGTTTAAGTATTCCTTGAGAGGAATCTTGTGTTGAATGATGTTTGTGGCATAGGACTTTAAGTACTCATAGCCCCATGCAAACACATCCTTGAATTCTTTGAACAACTCAATGTATTTATTTTTTGTAAGAGCTGGTATTCTTTTGGAAAACTTAATCATTTTAGGTTCTTTCTCACTGCCTATGTTACATTCTTCTACATCAGTTTCAGTGGATTCCATTTTAGGCTTCCTAGCAACATCATTGAAATCAAACGGCTCTTATAAGGGGGAAATTCCTCTTGGAAATATGTTATCTTGGCATTTCTATACCTCAAGGTATTTTTGATCTGGATCCTCACATAATTCTACCTCATGAGGGAGTTCTAGCATATTTACATCAGCAGTATAAGGTGGCTCTATTTTGTGTGTTTGTTCCCCATCAGAGCAGTCTTATTCATGATCCAAGTTTGGTTTTGGAATTTCAAATTCATTTTTGGATTGCAAGAAATATTCAATTTGTTTGTCAGCTTCAAACACTTTCCAATAATCTATGTTATCTGGTACTGTAGACCTTCTTTTTACCTTTACCGTGTATTGTTCATTGGCATGAGGTAGTTGGAAAGTGCTGGTAGCAAAGGCTAGTTCATTTGGAAGGTTGTTTTGAGTCCTTGGGATGAAGGTGAGTTCATATTTTTCAAAATTTTTGAGGATGTCTAAGGCAACATTTCTATATTCTCTTAGCCTAGGTTTTTTGGCTAAATATTCTCCTTTGAATTTCTTATTGATCAGCTCAAAATCTCCTTGAACAGAAATTATCTTAGCTCCTATGTTTTTCAACCATTGTAATCCTAAGAGAAGAGCTTCATACTCTGCAATATTGTTTGTACATTGAGAATCTAGCTTGTAAGAGTTACCTTCATTAGTGTTGTGTATCCAAACACCTGCTCCTGAACCGTCTTTGCCACAAGAGCCATCAAAGCTCATGTTCCAAAGTGTTTCAAGTCCGGATTCACCATTATGTTGTTGTGTATGGCTACTAGGGCTTTGGTTGTCATGTTATTCATCTTGTGTTTGGTCTGATTGTTCTTAAAGGTCTTTCTCTTTCTCTTTTTCATCTACTTGTTCATTAATGTCATATTCATTGTACAAGATAAATGAGTCAAGGTATGAATGGATAGAATAGACAGGGGTGTTGTTTAGCCTATCTTGGCTGCTTACCATGTATTTCATGTGAGATTCTCTACACAGTCTTCTTGTTTGGTTAAAGACTGGAATGGTAGCATACGTCATGTCCATTTGGAGGTTTCCTGGAGTTTTTCTCCCCATGATCTAGATAAGAGCATGCCATACTTCAGGGGAATGTCAACCACTACAATGTCCATGACTATGATCTTAGCTTGTATTTGTGCCAGATTAACACACAGATCTTTGATTAGACCCAGACATTTAACTCTACTTGAATCAAAAGAGTATAATTCTTTGTAGGGTTTGGTTATTCGAGGCCTAATCTCCCCATCACTACCTTTGGCATGAGGTTTTGTGAAGCACCAGAGTCTAATATAGCATTGTGTAGGATTTTTTAATGGATGTTTAAACTGACATAGAATGGAGGTACAAATCCCTCTTGGAACTTTCCTTCTATCTCTGGTCCAAAGAAAAACTCTAGCTTGTCATCAGTTAGATTTAGAGTATCAGTGTCATTTCATATGTTTACAGCATTCAAAACTTGAGATCTATATACATATTGAGTCACTAGTTCAGTAAGGGGTATGGCTATTTTGATTTTGGCAATTTCTCCCTCAATGTTGAATGGTGCTTGTGTTCTTGAGAGAGTTAGATCAGTTTTTTCATACAAGGTCTTTTCAGCAACTTTAGCTTGCTGATTTTTATTAGGAATGTCAGTTAAACTAGTTTTTCAGGGCCACTAGTTGATGTACTAGGGCAACTTTGTTCACCATCATGTTGGCTGATTTTGCTTTTTCCTTGATCAGGATTCTCAACCATTATGCTGGTATTTTCTACTGTATTTTTAGGAATGTTTTCAGAGGTCTTCCTAGCAAAATTTATGGTTTCTTCCTCTTGGGGATGTCTTGGGTCTTCCTACTTCTGAGGTCATCCTGTGTATGAACCTCCATGATATAATTTTCAAATCCTAGTTTTTATTCTTCAGAATCCTCATATGTTGTTTCATTTTGGTTTGAGGAAAACAGACCTTGTTCTTATTTTGTAAGGAAAACATCATCCTCATTATTGGAGTCTATTAGATTGACATGATTTTCTTTCGGCTCCTCAGTCTCTCTCTCCTCTTCATCTACATAATTTTCTTGGAAAGGAGGTCTAATTTGCTAGTCATTTTCTCTTTGTCTGATTCAAGGAGGATCTCTTTTGAAGTTTTGGTTTCTATTTTTGTTTTGAGGGTTTGCTTGGTTTTCCCTAGGGGTTTCTCTTTCATTCAATTTTATTCTCTCCATCATCCTTTCCATTACCCTGACTATATTGTCAATTTTAGCATCAAATGTGGAGGCCATAGTTTCCTCTTTGTATGTAACCTTTTTCTCTACTCTCAATCTAGCCCTTTTAGCATTTAGGTTGGCTTCTACACTTACTGCTCCCCTTTGCATGTCTTCTAAGGTAAGGGGATCTATTTCTCTTAATTGATAAGACATGTCTAGATCAAAGCCATCTGGAAATTTTACTAAGGCTAGGCCTTGTGGGGGTTTCATGTGGGGAGGGACTGCATTGTATACATTATTGAAACTAGTTGAGTAGCCTTGGACACTCTCTCCAAAATTTATTTTAAGGTTATCATACTTTGATAGGATTTGAAGAGGATTTTTCTTAGTCTCGCACTTGTTTATGAATGTTTGATAAAGGGAAGGGAGGTCATTTTGGGCAAAAATTCTCATTTTTATGGTCTCCTATTCTATTTCATGGTAGTCAAAAGCATCATTGATCTTGTCTACATGTTTTTGGGCAGTGGTAGAGTCAGCTCTAGTAAAGTGAGGGATTTTAGATTGGTAGTCTTGTGGCATAGGCAGTAAAGGTTGTGGTAGTACTAGGGGGGCATACCATGGTGCCATGATAGGAGGTAATGGAATCCAAGGAGGATTTACAAGAGGAGGGTTTATGAGTGTGGGTGGAGGATGAAATGGAATGGTTTTTATAGTGGATGTATGAGTGGGGGTAGCAGATGTACTTGGAATAGCTAGCTGAGATTGAGGATATTTGGATTGAAAGGAGTCAAATTGTTGGAGAAGCTAAAAATCGGGAGGAGTGGAAAGAGAGGCTTCTCTACTAGGACTGTTGTAAGTTTGTAGGCTCAAGGTCTGTCTGGTCTATCCAATTTTGAGACTTAGTTCTGAATATGTTTCTTCTATGGTGTAAGTCTCATTGCGTATCTGAAAAGGATGTAAGGTTTTCAGTGACAAAAATTTCTTTTTGAATTAGTCTAACAATAGTTGAGTCTTTAGTTTTATAAGTTCTTTTCAAGTTTCTTTCTGGGTCATCAACTACAGTAGGAGGGGTTGGATCAGGGTGAGATCTAGTGCTGATTCTTTGTGAAGCCAGATTTCAGACCCACAACAAACAAATTTGTAACAAGACTGAATTCACACAGTATGTGACTGGGCTTTATAATATTAGGATTGATTAATGCATTCCTAGGGGAGTCTGTCAGAAATAGTGGAGTCACCAGGTCTACCGGAAAGATAGTGGAGTCACTGGGTGGATGATGCTAATTGTTTTGAAGGTTTTTTTGTTGTCCACCATCAATAATTGAATACCAATCTAGAGATATTTTTGGGTTTTCTGAGTTCTTAATGCAACACTAAGATTCTGAACGAGTGTTCCCCAGTATGTTCACCTTTGTGCTAGTATAGAAAATAAACCAGATATCATTCGTGGCTAACACTTGATTTATCTAAGTTTGATAGGGGATTTTTGAGTTTTGAAGGAATATTTAAGTCACTACTTACTTAGGGTCCCATCGTGATCGCCATTATGTGAGGTCCCTATAACTTTTCAGATTGGCAAGACCAAATAGAAAAGGGTAACATCAAACCAACTTTGGAGTCCTAGGACCTAGCCTTCCTGGGCTCAGAGAGGGCTCTCTCTATTTTTGACAAAAGGTATGACTTGTATCTTTTTAGGATGTTGATTTTAGGCTAGTTATAATGATAGGTTTTGTTTGTTTTTTTTTTTTTGGTTGGGTAGGTTGTCAAGAAGAACAGATAGAGTAAGAGAGGTTCAAACCATTGGGATATGGGGACTATGAAAGGTCTAAAGAGTACAACAACAAATCAAGGGTGTTTCATAGGAAAAGTCAACAAATCCAAATGGATCTTAGTAGCTTATGTAAGTGGAATAAACATTAAATTTGTGAACATCGTAGGTTTAAAGGGCAATTAAGAATCCTTTGACATATACTATAGCAAGGAGGGCTTTCAAGATCACTATGCTTAAGAAAGAATCAAAGGATAGGGCACACCATAAACTTCTTTGACCTAGATTCATCAAGTAAACTTTAAAGAAACAATCCAACAAACCCTAGAGAGCAAGGAACTCATAAAATCTCTAGTTTTTTACCTTCAGAGGAAGGAAACATGTAAGATAATAAGCAAGTGATGATTAAAGGGCAAGGAACTCCTAAGTTATTTAATGAGACTTCAAAGACCTTTGAAATGAATTTTCACGATATACCAAAGGACACGGAAAACCATAAACTTCTTTAGCCTAAACCCTGATAAGCAATACTTCAAAGAACGACCTCAAAAATGATGTTTTAAGCTACACCAAAGGACGGGGCATGCAATAAAATTCTTTGGCTTGACTCCATTGAACCATTATTAAGACAAAAAGATAAGTGGAACTACAGAGAAATTAATAATTCTCCAATCAGACCTAGCAAAGGAAAACATCTAAGCAATAGAAGGAAAACAGACATAAGGTGCCTCTAACAGCATATCTTAACCTAAAATTTCTGCTCTATTGCATGAGAAAAGATGAATCAATATAAAAAAATAAGAAGAAAAGTACTAAATTAGAAAAACATCACCATTAAACATTTTCATGAATCCTAAAAATGTGCTTGCTCCATTGCAATTCAAATCAAAACATTCACAAAACTCCAAAGCCAGTTTCTTCACAACTCCAAGTCTATGTATATTGAGCTCAACAATCAACAAACAATCACAATGAGGCTTACATGTAGTATTTAACTGCCAAAATGGTGAAGTAGACCCTAGATAAGGTTTTAGAGGTCATTAACTACATAATAAATGCATTTGACCATTGAAACCATGCAAGGCCCAAGGCACAAATATCTCAAACTCATTAAATGCAAAAATAACTTCTAACATAATTCCTCAGCTAATTTTAGAGATATTTTCCCTTAAAGCCTTCAAAATATATTTTTTAATAACTTCTTTTGTATTTTTTTGACTTTCTGGCAAGGGCGCAGTGCCACTGGCTGAGGGTGCAGTGCCACTCCAAGGGTGCAGCACCAAAAATTGAAACATTTCCCTTTTTGCAGCTGAGTTTTGGAGGCCTTGCTGGTGTCCAAATGAGCTCCATGATAGCTCATTGGAAATCATGTCCTATCTAGTTTCTAGATCATCCTTTAATTTCTAGTTTGGTGTCCATTTTATTAGTCAAAAATCCATTCTCCCAAGAATACTAAGGGTGCAGCGCCAGTGCTAAAAAGAAGGCAAAAATGTGTTTTTTTCTTGTTTTAGTCCCTTTTGAGGGACTAGTTCTGCTCAAAATGACCTAAAATTTTTTTAGGGTAATTTTCTTGGCAAAAGGATCATGAAAATGTAAACCTTTTCTCATTTTAGTGCCCCAAAAAAGGGCGCAGCACTAGTGGCGTTGTGCATTTGGTCCTTTTTTCTGCTGACCAAACAGTTAAAAACTCAAAATTTGCAAAAAGATGCCAAAAATGGAATTGTCTTTCTGATCATGTTTGGGAGGCTTGGAGGGATACATAAGCAAGGATTTCAAGGTTCTCCTTATCCTTTGCCTCATTTTGTGCATGAATCTTTGCAAGGGCTCTCTTGAGATTAGCCCTTGAAATTATGTTCCTCATGGAATAATGCCTTGCCATCTTCTTATAAAGTTCAATGTCTCCTTTTGCCTTCTCAATTTGACCCTCTAGGTGTACATTGGCTCTCTCTAGAAAATATTCTCTGTCATAGCTGATCTCCATGGCAAGAAACTCACTTGGAGTGAGCTGCTTTTCCAACTTTGTCTCTTTCTCTCTTTCTCGTGCTAAGGCCTTTTTCAACCCAATTGTCCTTGGCCTCTTCCTAGGAAGTTTTTCTTCCTAATATTCATTGTCATAAAGAGTGCCCAAGGTATCATCTAGCATAACCTTGGCTTTTCCAGCCTCTTTCCGAGCTCTGATAGCTCTCACCTCAATGATGGCTTTCTCTATCTCTAACTGCTCATTTTCTACCTCAAGGAAGTTCATCACATTTTTTTCCCTGCCAATTGTTAGTATGAATCTTTCGTCGTAAAAGACCACTTTAGCTACGCATAAAAAATAGCCCTAACATCAATTATTGCTACCAAATATCTTTAAATATGCAATCAGGTGATCTAAATAATGCTACACAAATCCAAATCTAAGCATAGAAGACATTAAGCAGATAAAATAAAATGAGGCTCCCTGCATCCAATAGACAAGACAAGAACGATGTATTTGAAAGAATTTTTATATTATATTGAAAAGGGGCACCTGAGAGGAAAATAATAAAGGTGTTTTCCGGTTCCCCTCAATGGGATGGGTTCTTGATAGTCCTCATCACTTTAGATCTAGAATCTCTCTCTTGTTGGTATAGAAAACTCAGACAAACATAGAACTCAATGGGAGCTCATAAGGAAAAAATGGAGAAAATGTGACCAAGTGTATAGATCTAGAGGTGATCTTTAGGCAACAAAAGGTGACTAATGAATGGGGAAAACCCTTCTATTTATAACAAAATATTAGGGCGATCTAGAAACTTGGTGCATGAATAAAATATTATTAATCAAATTCTAGAACCACCCTTTAGGAATATTTTATTATATTTGTTGGAGGGAAAAGGATTTTTGACTTGGTTCAATTCCTTTATTTATAAATAATAAATAAATAAATGATTTATTTACTATTTTAAGGAAATGGTGGGAATATAATTAAATAAATAATGATTTATTTAATTATTTGTAAATGATTTAGTCAAATTTAACTAGGAATATTATTTAAATAGGATTTAAATAACTTATTCCTAGGAAATAATCAAATAAATAAGGATTTATTTAATTGATTTCCTTGTTTTGGGTTAAATATGACCAGGAAATATAGACAAATATATATTTGTTTATTATTTCCTTTTGGGGTTTCCTGTTTAGACCATAAACAACTTAATAAAGGTGTTTTACTAAGTTATTTCACATAGTGAAAGCAATTTTACTTAGGGTAAAATTGGTCTTACATGGTGTACTTGGGTTCATTTAATGATAGTAGGTTAGATGACCAAAAAATGGTGTAACACCAATATTGGTTTGTAGCTCCCTAATCTTGGCATCATTTCTTTTGAGCATCATGTTTGTGAACCTCTCCTCATCCTCATTCTCACTATCAAGGTGAATTAGTTGAAACTCTTGCTTAGTTTCATGCTTATCTTCCTCCTCTTCAACAATGACCTTTTCCTTACCTTTTTCAAGTTGTTTTGTTGATGTAGAAGGTAGTTCCCCTTCCACAATCTGTGGAGAAAACACCTACCTATGACATCTTTGATAGGTCAAAGGAAAACGCTCTATCTCAACCATCTCAGTGTCATATGTCTCACTGCCATCCACCTCGCTACTCTCTTCATTTTTTGATGTTGTGGTGTCATGATATGAGGGTGAAGGGATGTGGGAAGGTGATTAAGGAGGATCATCATGAGGTGAGGGAATGTGAGTGGATGGTGATGTTGAAGGGTCATCATGGGGTGAAGGAATGTGAGTGAGTGGAGATGTAGGAACAATAGGAAGTGATGGAGAAGTAGGAATGTGAGGATGAGATGAGGAAGGTATATATTTCTAATGATGGCCTTGTGGAGCAGTAGAAGCCTCATTGGAAATTAAGGTCTCCCATGGAATGCCTTTCTGTTGTAGTTGGTTCATAACCACCATCTTGATAAGCGAGTGATGGAATAGGCTTTGCATCTGCTGAGGAAGGTCTCTCTTTTGCACTATGTAGGCCATTTATCAATGCTTCGGTAAAGGTTATAGGGCATATGCAACATTCTCACTCTATTAAAGTGCATAAGAAGCCTAATGTGGTATGAGTAGAGGCGAGAGAATATTCCCTCACATGTGAAATACTTCATGATTATTTTCATCATAGGTGCATATCTATTAAGCGGGTGAGAGAAAGCAAAGATGGATTTGTTGTGATCCTTATACCTAGGCTTAAGGTATGGCTCAAAGTAACTCATGTCAAGGTTAGCTTGCTTGAACCATTTCTCCCCTACACTAGGTATGCCTCTGACATTGGCAATGGCATCTGTAGACAATTCAAAGTTGACCCCTGCAATATTAACTTGTTTTTCATGCAAGTTAATGATAAATAGTTTAGTTAGATGAGGGTGGTCTAGCACCTACTACACCTTTTCACAAAATTCATAGCATCCTACATGCTTGAAACAAGAAATAGTAAGGGGAGATGACATTAGCTCTCTTGTATTGAGGGTTTCAAATCTATTTATCTTTCCTTCTTTATGATCATGCCTTCTTGGCATTTGGGCCTCCACACCGCTGTCTTCACCCTCAAACATTGTGAACTCTTCTTTTATAAAACCCTAGAGTGTAAATGGAAATGAGATGAAGGGATGGTAATGAAAAGGTATCCTTTCCAATGAGGGAATGAGTGAGTGAAGGTATTGGTGTATGAGAATGAGTGAGAGGTAAAACAACTCAATGAAAACCCTCCAGATATATAATTACCCTTTCTATCACTAGCACTCAAGAAGATGAAATGAGGTTCAAACAGTGATTTCAAGTTTTTGAAATATACGGTTTCTCTTAGGGTTTGATTTCATTCATTAAGAAAACACCAAAATTGCTTGAAGATAGGTGTATGGCATGTAGTTTCCCTTAATATTTTCTTGGAGGACCTTTGACAAGAGCTTGGAAGAAATTTGGACTGATTTGAGTGTTTTGAGGGCTTAGAAACCCTTTCTACCCAAGAGCGCAGCGCCAAGGCTGAGGGCACAACACCAAGGCTGAGCGCGCAACACCAGTCCTGAGTGCGGAGTGCCAAGGGATTTCTTCACAGGCTTGTTATGCAAGAGTGCAACACTCTACCAGGTGCGCATTGCCTTTAGAAAATTCATTGGAGAAAAGTGTGAAGGGTGTAATGCCTTCTTCCAGGGGCGCAGCGCTAAGCTAAGGGCACAGCATCGATGCAACTTAGCCAAATTTTTCCTAAAAAATCAAAAACTCTTCTCTCCTTGAAAATTATAACTCTTTGCAAGGCATAAATGATTCATATGGAGTGAAAAATGAGCTTTTATAGTTAAGAGGAATTTGATTTAATTATGAAAATCCACTTTCTAAGGTTAAAAGTCCCATTCCTTTCTTACTAACACCCTTTTGACATTTTTTCTTTGTAGGTGACTGAAATGATGAATTTGACCTTTCTTTTGCTCCTTGAGGCATGACAAGCTCATTTTGGCAACTTTGGGTGATTACACACACTAGAATCTTCAAATTATTTTGTAGTTTTCACCATCAAGCCCAACTTAAATTTTCCACCTTCTCTGGCCACTTTCTTCAAAACCTTAGGTGTTTAGAGTGTTTTACATCAATCATGAGCATTGTCTTCTAATTTCTCTATAGCCCTTTCAAGTTCATTAATTTCTATCTAGTTCACCTCACCATTTTCATTGTTTCATCAATATTTTATTCTCTAATTTCTTCATGTTTGGCCTTGTGTGCTTCCTCCATGTCATTTTCTGCAAGTGGTCACTGTTTTGGCACTCAATTGGACCATCATATGTATAAACCCTAATTATTTATAGGACCAAGCTGTTTCCCCTACCTTTGTTGTAAGTTGCTTTCATTCAGGAATAGACAGTCTACCTTATCAACACCTTCTGCTAAAAAATCCTTCAACACTCCTACAGAAGTGCTAAACTCTTTGCATTTACCTCACTTGCAGACTACCAACTGATAAGGTAATATTCTTTGGAAATATTTTAGGTCCTTCTTCAATAACCATGCCTTGAAATTCTATTACATCTGAGCCATATTCTAGCAAAGGAAAAGTAGTGCCTGAAACATCCAATGATGAGCTTAAAACATGTGAAACCCTAATGACCTAGTGGGAGGGTCCTTTGACCTGATTTTGACTGGAATTTGACTTGGAGGCTTCTCAAGTGAAAACAGAGTATTGTCAAAAGCGTTTTATTGAAGATCCAAAATCCAATGTACTTGATTTATCTAAAGAGCCTATAAAGATAGTTTTGATACCATCAATACATGAGGAGCCTAGGGAACATGGGAATGAGTTAGCTATAGGAAACCCTAGAGGGAGGATGAATTTATGGACAGGGGAAAAATAGGGCAATGAGGTCATAGGCAGGGAAGGAGGATAAAATTGAGAGTTATAAGCTTATGAGGAGTTTGTAGGAGCAACAGGGTGACCATGAAATGGGAAACTAGTAGAATAGTGAAAAAGTTTCTATAACGATAATGAAGGCGGTGAGATTTCTGAAACTCAAGATATTCATGGAATATTGTTTTCAGAAATCTATAAACACCCTTTAGTCATCCAAATATAGTGAAAAATATTGTTGACTAACAATTTGTTTTCTCGGTGATGTATTATTGAGCAGATACCAGAGATGTCATATGTAGTGTATTATGTTTGATTTGCAGGTCTCCTAACGGTCCATGACTTTTAAAGAACTTCAACAATCACTTCTCGTTATGCTTTCATGCTTTAGCGGGCATCTGTTATATAAAATTTTGTCAAACTCCCTCTCTCATGCCCTGAGTTGTTGAGCTATGCCCTAAATGTCACAAAGTGATGGAAATTTTTCAATGTATTCACTATGAAAAAACATGATGACAGCATCCGTGAAGAAAAAAAAGAGAAATTCCTTGAAGAAATTCTGGAAAAAGCTTGTGCAAACCCTATTTTTACACCCATCATGGCCTCTATAGTTAAAACCTCGTGCTTTTCACCTTCACCATGACTTGTGTATATCTCTGGAAGTGTGAGAATTAAAGTGAAAAAATGTGCTACTGCTCTTTAGGCAGGTTCTCAAAAAATGGAGCAGAAGCTTCTCCTACTAGAAGCCTCGAAAACATAATTTTGGTAACAATTGGTTGAGGATTGGGTCAAAGGCTCCCATTTCTGGCCTTTGATCCTACCTTTAGGGATCTTCCCCTTAATATATGGATATTCCTCCCTCTTTTTTGGATTCTTAACCTATCCATCTTCCCTATAAATGAATGTCATGCTTTCCCAAAATGGTTTGTCATTGTTCGTTACCTTTCTAGTGCTCGAATGAGCCCAAATTATGTCTAATTTTTAAGGATGAGTGCTTGAATAATTTTGTGAGGATTCAAAAACTCACCCAAAGGTGGCCTCCAACATCAGAGCAAAAATGGTTGTAAGATTCTTTTGTTTATAATAATAATACATTATATGTTTATCTTCCATAAATGTGTAGATGATTATGCATTTAGTGTGTTACTACCTCATCTTTCACATGTTTTTTTATGAATGTATTATGCTATCCATGTTCTTTTTTAATTGGTTTGATCATTCTTGTAAGTGTACATATACGGAGACATAAAGAAGACTAAACCTACGTGCGAGAAGATTTGGAAAATGACAATAAGAAGCTTTAGTATCAGAGTGAGGTAGGAAATCTATCTCGCTTTTTATTTTCCGAAATAAACTAGGAGGGTTTGCCTATATTTTTCTATTTTGTTGCTAGATCCTCTTTTTATGACTACAGAGATTGCTTATTTCCGTAGAAGGGATTTTCTATACAACAGAATCATGGGAGAATCTTTCAGGAGTTGTCCCACATGAAAATGGACCCTACCTAAGGAGTTAAAAAATTGAATAAACATTTTTGTTACATACAAACTAAACCCTTGAACTCAATGTTGTGTGATTCATAATGTTTATGGAAATAAATATTTTTGATAAATCACATGAATATTCTAGGGTCATTGTGCTCCGAACCAAGCAATGTGGTTCATCATGAGGATAAAGAGATGAACATAATCAAATCCAACAAGGTGTATAAATCCCCTGTATCTAGGCCAATTAGAATCTCCCCATCCCCTCTCATATGAACAATGAACACCCTTAAAACCACTCTCCTAGATCACCCAGATCTTGGAGTCCTATGCCTCTTGGCTTTTTCAAACTTAACTTTGACGAAGCCTAAAAAAGGAAATCTAGGGGAAGCAGGCTTCGTAGGCATGATCAGAAATTCTGAAGGAGAGTCCCTCGTGATATATTTTGGTTCAATAGGATGGGATACCAACAATTCTACAGAGTTAGAAGCCCTTCTGCAAGGTCTCTTTTTGGCTCAAGGCAACAACCTCTTCCCATTAGAAATTGAAGGTGATTCTCAAATCATCATCGACATCTCCCACTGTCTCCTCTTGTGCTCCTCAGCCTCCAAACTATCTAAGAGTTGGAGACTTGCTGCCCACTTTGATCTCCTTGAGCATTGGTTACTTCATCACAAATATGTCTCCTTCAAACACATTAGACATTAAGACAATGCATTCGCGGATCTTCTAGCCAATCAGGGGGTTGGTCATAATTCTCTTGTCACCTCTGGAAGCCTCCAAAATTTTGATTATGAAGCTCTACACATAGAATACACCCATTTGGTGCTCAAATATCTTGAACCCCCAGATGTGGATGTTAACGTGCAATAAATTTGGTGGCCACCTGGCCTCGCGGAAGTTGGACATCCTTCTTCCTCACGTGGGCACAGATGGCCACAATGAAGTGATTAAATCTTGGAGTGTGAGCTCTTTACTCTCCACAACCCTTGATCACTCTACAATGTCCTGCCCACTTCATTCTAGCTTTAACGTCATCCTTCCCGCATTCATTATGCCTGTCATGCCAACTTTCCTTCTACCGCCATTCATCAACCTTAGGTCTGTGCATCCTTCTCTCCATTTTAGCATTTATTTTTCTCTCCAGCTTGGCTTCGTTTCTCCTTGTACCCCTCCCTCTCCCAAGTCCCTTCTCCACTTCTCGGCTCCTTCGGCTTTGGGCAGCGACATTGTGCTTACCCCCTCACCTCAGTTTTATACCTTCTCATCCACCATGCCCCACCATCACCACATGCATTGCCACAGGGGCGATGGCTATGGGCTCCCTTCCCAACCTCCCATTAAATCAATTGTTGGAAGAAATGTAAATTTCTTCGTCGATTGGGATGAGCTGGAGGACCTAGATCCCATCAATTTCTATGCCTGTCTATAAATGCACCTTCCTGAGCCTTCAATTGAGTCCTCTCGCTCCAGTTCTTGCTCCAACAAGTGTCCTCACAAATCCACCATCTCCCCCACCTCTCCCTTCCCCCCTCATAAGATGGTGGCTTTACCAGTTCAACAAGCTTCAACTAGTGACCGTAGTAGTAGATTGGACAGGGACGACACCAATGCATAAACTGACGCTCACATGACATCCTCTCCTCAGCCAAATGCCTAGGTGTCTAAGGGCAAGGATGATGACTCCAAGTACATGTGTTGAATTGTACAGGAGAAACTTTAATTGCTAATCCAAGATGCACTACAAGGAAAAGCCCTCTGGTGGATGTTTTTGAGGAACCCCTTATAAAAATTCCCTAGACGTTCATTTTTAGCAGAGGTTAGTAGAGGAGCTTAGCAGATGGAGGTTTTTGCAGACGTTTTTCATCCGGTGTGCTTATCATCCTAAACTACACCCGTGCGTTGAATTATTAAAAGCACCGGTGCACACAAAAAATTGGCACACTGAGACACCGTGCGCTCCATACAAACCCTCCCAGTGCATCTTATTACTGTAGCAAACTTGTGCTTTACAATTCCGCACCAGTGCGTCCTAAAACCTCACACCAAAACTGAAACATCCGAGTGCGGTCTTAATAAACCGCACCAGTGCACCTATAAAACCCCACGCACCAGAATAGGGTTAAATAAAAAACAAATTAGAGCCAAAAAAATGAATTTTCACTCTTTTAGTGCTCCTAATCTCTCAAGCATGGGTGAAAATTTCCCTTGTGTGAGGCACCCTACCATAGGTGCTCCCATTGCACACATTGTTGTTGTGCGTTGCCCACCATCCCCATTTTGAATTTTGCAAAACGATGGGAAAATTTAGTTTTGAAAATTCTACAGCCAATATGCCTCCTCGATAGGAAAATGTACAAGTATTTTCAATTTTTATTTGATAATTAAACATTTTAGTGGATTAGATTTGTAAATTAGCTTAAAATTAACCTTAAAAAAAAAATCCTGCACGATGTGCTCAAGTTGTTTGGCTCGCACCGGTTCATGGTGCTTCCTGTAAATTTACACCGGTGCTAAAAATATTCACACCAATTCCAGGGTGGTAGCGAAAGGCACACTGTGATTTTTTAAAATTTAAAAAAAGTGTGGTACAGTCAGTTACCCAGCCGCACCGTTGACCCTATCGAATAGCAGGAATGCAATGCGTTGACGGAAACATCTGCCTTGGGGAGGGTAATTTTGCTAGCGCACCACATTCTAACATTTTGACATTGTCAATGGTGCTGCATAGTAAAATATCGCACCGTTGACTATGTATTGATGTCAGGAGGGTGGTGCGTTGACAAAACTATACGCTGCACTCCCCTCTCGACACTGGTCCATAGTCAACGGTGTGGGTGTTTATATCACTGCACCATTGAATTTGGAACAATGCAAGGAGGGCATTGCACTGAAAATTTTCAAGTGCATCACCTCCAGTGTGCTGAAAATTTTCAGATGCATCGCCTCTGGTGCATTGAAAAGTTTCTAGTGCACCGCCTCCGGTGCGCGACAAAAAATAATGCACCGTTACCGGTGCATGCCTTTTTCTTGTGGTGAACCGATTGTGTTTTTTTTTCAAATATATATATGTGTGTGTGTATGTTTTTGTATATTCCTAAGTACATGTCTCATTTAATAAAAAAAATGTATTTAATATGTCAATCATTAATAAATGTGAAAGGAGAGAAGAGCAGGAACAACAACAACAACAGACAGACCAGTATAACATGGTTTTCCTATGGGAGGCACGAGAGAGGGAGAGAGATGTGTACCCTCACCCTATTACAGTAGCTACCCAGGGGATCCTAAGGCATGTAGGCCTCCTCAAGTTATATGAGGAGGCTACTTCCCTAAAGAGCCATGGTTTGTTTTTGAGACATCTTATCGGCAAGTGGAATGCCCACCTAGGGGCTTTTCCAGTTGTTCCTAACCAGTGGTACGCGCCTACTGAGGAGGAAATTTATTTCATTACTGGGCTATCAAGGAGAGGAATTTATTTTCCCTCAGTCCTAGAGGTTCCATTATGTTACGCAGTAGGGATTCAATTGGTGTACTCCCGAAGGTAAATTAGCGCAGATATAATATCTCCTTTATAATTTTACGTCTACAAAGGTCAATTACGTATTGTTGCATTTGGTAGTGAGGAGGTGAGGTACCTCTCACTTATTCCGACCATTTCACATAGCAACGATGATGGGAAATGCATCAGTCTCCCAATTTTATATTATGTTGATCCTTTACTACAGAAGCCATGACTTGTCACATGGTTTGCCATTTTTTTGCGGAAATTCCATACAACCTTAGATAGATGTCATACTCTTGCACAAGGGAGGGTCAACTTCCATTTTTCTTCAGAGCTATTTTGTTTATTTTTTGAGAGGTTTCTAGAGATGAGGCCTACTTTCTTTTAGCA
Source organism: Pinus albicaulis (assembly GCA_034641835.2). Classification (NCBI taxonomy): domain Eukaryota; kingdom Viridiplantae; phylum Streptophyta; class Pinopsida; order Pinales; family Pinaceae; genus Pinus; species Pinus albicaulis. The sequence goes on along the minus strand of CM076573.1, from coordinate 660,478,093 downwards.
GCCTCGTAGGCTGATGCTGGATGCACAGATGCACATGTGGGGTGTTGTATCTCAAGAAAAAATCCCTTGGTTGTGGTAAGCAATCAGTGCTTAAGAAATTTTATAAATTTATGTCACAATTATCATATCAAATGGCCTTTGTTTAACACCCTTGGAATTCAGTTACTTAATATTCTCAATAATATGATATAATGAAAGCCTTCACAATGCCATAAACTGCTGATATTTGAATCGAATGAAAAGAAGCACTGTGAGAGAAACTAAAAATGATATGTTGAAAACACAATCAACCACTTTTAAGTTTCAGAGGAAATTCATTGAGGAAGAGAGAACTTAAAATAATATTCTGTAAACACAAAATCTATCACTTTAAAGTTCTATCAGGAGTTTATGAAGAGAGAAGAGATGAGGTGAAGGAGCACAAATTAAGGTTATTTAACTCTAACTAACACATGTAATTGAGAGACCGACTACTACATTAATTCACTTCATTCAAAGAGGAATATCCATAGATTGAAACAGGAAAGACGTATCAACATCAAAAGGAGTAGGAAACTTTATCTCTTTTATTAATTTCTAGGAGAATTCAATCATCAACTAACAATCATCTAGAGGTCCAAAACTCAGAACCTCTTCTATTTATTTCTATCTCCTTAAATATATCAGAGTAGTTCGTAACTCCTAAACTGCTTTAAATCTTTGACTTCCTAAATTGTTAAGATTACTTATGCAATTATAACAATAAAAAAAAATAAAAAAATGGAAATATGGTTTGCTTTTCTGAATCTGATGTTGCTGATGCATCCTCCCAAAGTGCCAAGGTGACTTTTATGATCATGATGTAGTGGCTACACAGCATTGTAATGACACTTCTGTGACCAACTTGACCCAGCTATCTTGCTCCTAATGGTGTCGCTATATGCTTCTATGTCTGACTCAGACTATGCCCCTGTGCTTCAAACGTTGTCACTCGTATCACCTGCTACCCGACTCTGCCTCTTCTCCCTTGATCTGTGTCAGGTCAATTACCCAAGTTTCTCTGTCCTGTTCTTCCTATTTCATCATTGCCAAGGAATTTTACCAGTTTCACATTATAACGCTCTTTTCTTCCTCCAACATGGTTTAACACACGAAAATGACTTACTTCCAGGTCTGAAAACCTTTGGAATTCACCTTTGAAACCACATCTCATCCACCCACACATTGTATTTTGCATTAGCTTGTCTTTGAAACTTATATTCTAAGTCTTGTGATGTGCGCTATGTGGTTGGGTCCCACCGGGCATTGCACATTGTACTTCAAAGACTTTAGCAATTATCTCATGTGGTTATCCTTTAAAATCCGCGACTTGCAATATAATGATTAAGCCCCACCACATGGCATATTGCACTTCGATGGATTTAACATTTACCTCCACACTTATTTTTTTAAACTTGAAATTTGTGATTTGCGATTGGGCCCCACCACATCGCATATCACACTTCAGCACTTTTAACATTTACCTCTCCTGCATATCCTTTGAAACTTGCGATTGGCGGTTTGTGATTTAATCTTCATCATCTATCTCTCCGCTCTAGTTTTTCTCTTTGATCCTGATCGTCATTTTTTTCCTTTTGCGCCTCCTACAAATCTCTTAAGTGTTTAAGTGAAATGCGCCCTTTCTCTGGATTTGGGAAATTAGCTTGTTTGCTCCACAGTGTAACCCTCCTGAGTTTATCTGGAGTCCTGCTGTGCTGGTCCCTCTTGAGCTTGTGAATGAGCCCAACTCGATCCTCTTCAATGTTCAATTCTCTGAACATGCCCATTGGCCTAGCTCTTGAACTATTATGCACGTGACCAAGCCCGACTCGACCCACCTTCACATCTCATCACGTAATGTTAAATGTTCCAATATATATAAATCAAAATTCTTCTATGGAACACAAACTTTTACATTTTATAACATATATGTTTTTTTTTTGGTGTTTTGAAAAATATTTCAAAGGTAAATGCAAATGAGCCACAACATCTGGCTCCACCGGGGAATAGTGCTTTCTTCCACATAAGTGTTAAGAACTGCAGACTAGTACCTTATCCATTGGGCATTGATTCAAATATTGGTTGGTGACATATAAAAAATTAGAAATATGGTATTTACAATGGTGGAGTGCTGACTTTTGATGCTGGAAGTAATGCTTTAGATATTGCTCATTCACACACAGCTATACTGGCTCTCCATCTAGATCTTCCAAAATGAATGTGTTATTTGACCTTTCCTCAGAGTTTCTGAATGGACCATACCATAGAGGATCAAATTTACCATGCTTCTCCTTGTCTTCTCGTCTGGTGTCCCATCTCAATACCAGATCTCCTGCTTGAAAGAGAACTTATTTTGCTTTCATGTCAAATATAGACTTCATATTTTCCTGATAAGTAATCAAATTATTCCTAACTTTGCTTCTATTTTCACTTGACTCAATTATTTTTTTTAATCTCCTTACTAGACCATTACCTGATCTTCTTGAAGGAAAGAAATCATTGGTTTGACCAACTGAGTAGGAAACAACACTTGATTTCAATAAACCAATTCATAGTGGGACTTTCCAGAAGATATTTTGGTAGTGACTCGAACTTCCCAGAGGGAAAACTTCAAATTCATATTCGAGTCTTTCTAATTTTCAGTGATTGTCTTCTTCAAGATCCTGACCAATGTCTTGTTTGAGGACTCCACCAATATGTTCCCTTGAGGGTGATATGTTGTGGAATGTGATAATATTAAATTATATGTTTGACATAAATTAATGAAATGAGAAGAGTTGAATAACTGAGCATTGTCAGTCACAATTTTGACTGGACATCTGAATCTGCAGAAGGTTTTTTCCTCCAGAAACATCATCACTACTTTGTCATTTTCCTTCTTCGTGGGCATTGCTTGAACCCATTTTTTAAAATAATCAGTGGCAGTTAGAATACACTTGATTTATCCACTTGATGGTGGCTTGATATCTCCAATAAAATCCAATCCCCATTACCTGAAAGGTTCTTCAATAAATACTGGGATGAGAGGTAATGGTGCAAGTTTTTTCTTTCAACAAACAACTGAAACTTCTGACAACTTCTGACAACTATATAAACATTTGCAAATAGGGTTGGCCAATAGAAGCCTATCTTGAGAATCCTATGAGCAGTGACCTTCTAGCTATAATGTCCCCCACACAGACTTTCATGATATTGTTTGGTGACTTCAATAGATTCTTCTTCGGTCAAACATAACAAAAAAATACTAGCATGATCTCCCCAATACAGATTTTATTCTATGATAAAATATGGCTATGACTTGAGCTTGAGAGCTCTGTATTTTGTTCTATTTAGGGAAATTGGATAGGAAAATAAACACAGGTAGAGCACAATATCCTTATACCAATTAGAGCATAAAAATTTGTATTGAATACCCGTTTTGGACTTGTTTTGACCTTCTTCATTAACATCTCCATCCACTGGTGCCAACAAATTAATTCCCAAGGCTTGAAATTTTGTCTTTGTCAAAAATTTCACTAAACCCTATCCCTTAACCATCTTGGTGGGTTTGATGTCCAAATCATACTCTTGGATTTTTGCTATCCACTTCCCCCTTTTTCCTTCAATATCACTTTGGACCAACACATCTTTCACAGCAGAATTAGGAACATAAGTAGTTATTTGGGACTACAACACATAAGTCCTGAAGGATTGCAGTGCTTTGACCAAAGCATATACTTGTTTCTCTAGAATATTGTATTTGAGCTCAAGATCTATAAGAAATTTACTGAAAAATGCAACTGTGTTATGAAAACAACTCCAAAAATAGAATAAAAGAGAGATCAACACCTTAGAAATAAGCCACTTTGAGGGGGAAACCTCCAATAAATTACATAAATGAAAAATTATTGGATGATTGAAATGACCAAAACCTCCTTTCTATATATAGGAGTCCACGGGGCCACAATGTAATCCTATCCAACCTAACAATAATAATGTAAGGGCACAATAATAACAATATGGGGGTTACAGGGGTACAACAATAATAATAAGGGGGTTACACTAGCAACAATAAGGGACTATGCTAGTAATATAGGGACCTAACATGCTCCTCTCCTTCAAAAAAATATTGTCCTCAATGCTTGAGTAGCTCCATGTGCTTCTGTATAAAATTCTCATCCTCCCATGTAGAATCTTTAGTGGGTAAGTTCTTCCATTTGATGAGATACTCTGAAATTGATCAATTTCATAGCTGTCGAGTTCTTGTTTTTGTGACTGTTTCAGGTTCCAATATGGTTTTTCCTTCCTCATCATGTTCTGGAAATACTGTTTGAAATGGAAGTTTGTCCCATATAACTTTCTTTAAGCATGAAACTTGGAAAATTGGATGCACTTGCGAAGAAGCAGGAAGCTCCAATTTGTATGCCAAAGTACCAATATTTTGCAACACCTTGTAAGGACTGTAGTACTTTGGGGATAATTAATTATCCTTCTTAGATTGATTGAGGAACACTTGTTTGTATGGTTGTAGGTGTAAAAATACCCAGTCTCCTACATCAAAATTTCTCTTGCTGCGATGTTGATCTACTTGTTGTTTCATTCGATTTTGTGCCAAATCTAGCTTATCCTAAATTCTTGTTGATGCTCGATGTGATCTTCCACTTCTTGAACCCCAGAATTTTCCCTTAAAGAAGATGTGATAGATGGTGGATGATATCCATAAAGTGCCATAAATGGGGTCATTTTTGCAGTAGTATGGAAGTGTTACACAGTAATTTGTCACCGTCCCTACCATTCCCAATCCTGCACAATGGACGACCCATTTTGTGACCTGTGAAGATTGTCATGCCTTGACATCATTATCAATGCATTCCTCTAAACATGAGCTTCAATTGTCCTAAAGACATATCCTTGCAAAAAACCATGAAAACATCACCTTTTGCATTGGCGCGGGCAGACAGTTCATCACTCGCGCCAATGGGGAAAATCCTACAAAGAGGCCGCGCCAATTGGCGCTCTGTCCCAGAGTCGCAGTCGCGCCAGCCAATTTAAGGAGTGTTTTTTAAATAAAGATGGCGGAAGTTGTGTTTCAACAAACTCAGAAACCATTGTATATCTTGAGTTGGGAGGTTTGGCTACGGGAGTTCCATGGAAAGGAAGTGGTTTTCCACCTCTCATGGAACCTTCCTTGATGATAGGGCCAATCCCACAATAATAGGGATCCCAACTCCCTCCTTCCCCATATATAAAAGCTTGCCTATTGCCATTGCAAGCTAGTCTTGAAGTGCCTAAGCTTTGAATCTCCAAATTCCCAAGAGCCTTTATGTTGTAAGAGCCCTCTTTCTTCCCTTAAGGCCGACTCAAGTAAGGAGACTATCGTCGAGAGACTCTAGAGAGGCTTGCCCTTTCCCTTGCGAGCTTTGCGAGACGTGAACGACTGGGGACCCTTCTGAAGGACACCGCAGCGTCAGAACATTGGTTGTACTCTCTTTCGATTGCTTATTAATGAATGACTACTGGTTATGGTTCCACTCTGTTTTTCTCTTATGTTAATAATGAGTTATATACTTTCTGACTGATATATAGTTGCGCATTCTGGATTTTATGTTTGTACTCGTGTTGTTTCTTGCATGTGCAGGTGTCCATTCACGGAGATCATGGGGATCGTGATCTGTCGAGGCTAAGGAATGGGAACGTTGTCTCTTCTATGGATCATAGCATTGGGCTCCAGGTAGGCCTCCATCGTTGGTCTATTTATTCGCAATTAGGAACTTGCGCTGTAGCATTTGATGATTGTTGCTAGACCCCTGCTAGGCTAGTAGGGATCGCCTCTGTCCATAGAGGGGATTTACCTCCTCAACAATTTGGTGACTCCGCTGGGGATCGTCTAGTTTTCACTGTCTCATTTGGATTGTCTCTTTTTGATTGTTTTATGATTTTCCTTGCTTGGTTAGCCTTCTAGGCTGGGTTCTTTTGCTGTTTTTTGCTTCTTGGTTTGCTTAGTTTACATTGATATGCTTCTGGAGTAGTTCTTTTTTATTTTTGGCTGAGAAACTCGACTGGCGCGCTTTTTAGCCCGACAGTCACACCAATTGGCGCATGTTGCTTTTGTATTTCCCGCGCCAATTGCTTGCTGGCACCAGTTGCAGCCTTACAGTCGCGCCACTCCTGTAGGGTATTAGGGTTTTCTCAGTTTTGAGCTCTCTAGGTCTGGTTAGTGTTTTTCTTCTTGATTTTTCAACTACTTGAGTGTGTTGGAGTCCTGTTTGACTGGGAATTTGCCTTCGTCCTTTGGTTGTTTGCTTTTCTCCATCGATTTCACGTTTTAAGCCCTAGGGCATCTAGTGGCTTTGTGTATCGAGCCCTCCTTGGGAGTTTTGGTGTTTTGTTTATCCAGTCAACTCTCTGATTGCTCCTCCACATTCTCTTAGTAGTTGTTCACTGTTTGTTGCGATTTTTGGGTGATTGCTCATTTCTTCATTCGAATTTCGTTTGGTCTTGCTTTGGGCCTAGATCACACGGTCCATTGGAGCCTTTAAGTCTTTTTCTTGGTTTTGAGAGACTTTGATCGATTTGAGATCTGATTGCTTGTGTCACTGAGTGAAATTTGTTTGTTTTTCTCTCTTAATATCGTTTCTCAAGTTTCTTCTCTTTTATTTTCAGTTTGTTTAGTGCATCTAGGTATCAAACATTGAAAATTACAAAAAAATTCTTTTGCTTTTGGTTGATTAGTGCAAATTGAAATTTTTTTCGATTTTACTAGTAATTAGTGATTTTAATGAAAATTTTTCGATTTCATTAGTTGCATTAGAGATATCATTGTTTGTCTTCTGATCATTTTGTTTGTGTAAAAACTCTCAACTCTTCTGTAGCTAGTTTTCATCGAACGAAATGGTGTACTGTGGCATGTAGCTTTGCATTTAGGAGTTTTTGAAACAACACATTCGTTAGGGCCTGAAAACTGAAACGTAATTGAAGATCAACTTTGAAATCTACTCAATTTACACTAAGGCAGCATTGAAATCTAACGAAACATATTTAGAGGTCTAGGATAGAGACGTGTTCCGGCGTCTTTAAACCTAGTAGCTGTCGTTCGCCTATTGGATTTAGACAGCGCTAGTACAGACTTGTGCTCCCCGTACCGTCGTGTATATAAAGGGAGACCCCTCTAGGTTTCAATCCTTTATCCGTAGAAAGACGAGTTTTCTGCCCTATACCCGTGATACACCGAACACAACATTTGGGGAGATTTCCTGCACGTACGGAAAGTCCTTGGTTGATTTCTCTTTCATTATTAAAACCAATGTGTATATTGCAGTTCACGGTTATTTGGTACACCCTTTTTGCCTAGTATTCCCGAGTAGTCATTTGGTCTTTTCTGACTCCCTAAATTTGAAAAGATCGCCAAGTGCTTGTCCTTTCACGCTTGTCTCAAATCTGAAAGAGATAGAGTCATATTTTATCATTTCTCGACTCTTAAAACATGAAACGGTGAAGTTTCTTATTTTTCAATGTGGTAAAAATTAATCACCCATGATTACACGCCCTGTTAGATTTTGCTTGTTGGCCGTTTGATTGTGTGCCTTGGTTCTTTTTCAGCCCGTGTGTGGTTTTGAGTTTTGATGGCGACTTTTTCAGAGTTTACCAACCAAGGAATCCCCTCAGAAGGGAATCCTGATCATTTTCCTCCTTTTGGGAATGTTGGTGCTCCTTACATGGTGACGTTGTCCCTTCCTAGGTTAACTGTTGGGTTGCCTGTTTGGTTGTTCTCAACCTCTGTAGTCTCGAATGTCTCCACTACTATTCAATCAGTTCCTCCCCCGGAACAACATCATGTTGATCCCAAGGTGGACCTCTCCCCTTCTTCGCCTATTTCTGCGTCCTCATCTTCTACTTCACCTGGTGAAAGTTTGGATTCAAGTAACCAGGTGGCTAAGAAGAAGAAGAAGAAGGCAAAGAAGAAGAAGTCCGATAAGCGAGAGGCTAAATGTACAGCTACTGCTTCTAGAAAATCTCCTCTTGATAGGCCCTCCAACCCTCCATGGAAAGTCAAGTTCCCTTGCATGTTGTGCACGGGAGACCATCTGCTTTGAGACTACCCTGGCATTCCCAAGTTGCTTGAAGCATGGTCCAACGGTCGTCCACCATTGCCTTTGACTTCCGGGAGAAAGGTTGGGGCATATCTTCAACTGCGACTGATATGACTCCTAAGAAACAGGGTAAAATTACCAATCCCTATAGGTTGTGTGAAGGGCATCATGCCATTCACCTTTTTCCTTATATGGATGAAGCCAAGCGAGTCTTGGAAAACCTGATTGTTTCTACACCATGCCTCTCGGCTGGTTATAAACAGCTTTCTTTGAGTCTTCCACCTACTGATGCCATGATTAGCCAAGAGTAATCCTTGGTAAATCCCACTCCCCCGGAAATTCAAATCAAGGAATCCATTCCTGACCAACCATTGGTTGTGGGATCGGTTGAGCTGGGCCCGTCTACGGTGCACCAGGTCTTTTCCATGGAGAGTGGATCTCATAACCCTCATGTGCTTCTGGTTTCTTCAGATTCTTCGGACTTGGAGAAATATTCTCCTGTCTCTTCACCTTCAGAAGTTGCTCCTCCGCCTCCCGTGGTGGAGGTCCCAGAGGATATCCCTCTCACCTTTGAAATGGAGGTCACGAAGGGTGCTTCTTCTTCCGTAACATCAGGGGAAGACCTTCGCATTTTGATGGTAGCCCCTCTGAGTAGTTTGGTTGCTTCCTTTGATTGGATTCAATTTGCAGGATTTCGCCTTCCGTCTTATGTGCCTTTTGAGATCACAGTACAGGCTCTTGGTCTGGTTGTACCCAGCACCATTATAGATGAAGGTGCCTCTATTAGTATTATGTCCTCAACTACCTGGAAAGCTTTCGGTTCGCCGCCGCTTGCGCCTGTTACGCAGAATCTGTTGACATTCAATAGAAGAACGAGTCAACCGTTGGGGATCCTTCCAAGGTTACCTATTACTTTTGGAGGTAAAATTGTCCATATGGACGTGATGGTTGTTCCAGGCCCCTTGGATTTCAATCTGCTTTTGGGGCGCGATTACACCTATGCCATGGGAGCACTCGTCTCCTCCCTTTTTCGTGTGGCATGTTTTCCGCATGAAGGACAGATCGTGACCATTGATCAGCTTTTGTTCTTTGGTCCTAATGTGGCATCTGGCCCGCCATCAACCCCTCCTGGTTTTTATCCACTCGTTGTATCTGCCCCACCACAGGTCAACTATGTGGCTACCTAGCCCGTGCCTATACTCAGTGAAGATGCTGTCGTGCATAGTGTGCTAGGGGCATTGGGTCCTGATTTCCAAGATGTTGTTCTCCCATTTGGTGCGGAACTCTTGGAAGCCATGACTTCCTTTTCATCGTGACCAGTAGTTTCTAGGAGCATAGTTCGTCTTCCTATGTCAAGCTCCTTAAAAAATGAAACCAGGTTGTCGGAGCATGGTTCTTGTCTTGCGTCAAGCTCCTTAAAAAATGAAACAAGGGTGGTTGGAGCAGAGTTCCTTGTCTTGTGTCAAGATCCTTAAAAAATGAAACAAGGTTGTTGGAGCAGAGTTCCTTGTCTTGTGCCAAGATCCTTAAACCATGAAACAAGGTGTCTGAGGATAGTTCTTTTAATGTGTCAACCTCATTAAAATAATGAAACACGTTCCTGTTCAATTCGAGTCTTTGATCCGATCTCATAAAATCCTAGTCGAGTCTTTCTTAGATCTTGTAACTTGAACCTTCACTCCATCTTCTTTTCATATGGACTGAAGCTTGGGGGGCATGCACCTCAAATTGAGTCACCATGCTAGGGGGCATGCTTACTTTTTCAAGCATAGTTTGTTTTCGTTTCAAGCTTGTGTAAAAATGAAACCAGTTTTCAAGCATAGTTTATCTTTGTTTCAAGCTTGTGTAAAAATGAAACCAACTTCAAGCATAGTTTATCTTTGTTTCAAGCTTGTGTAAAAATGAAACCATGCCCATTTTACCTCTTGTGATTGCCATTTTATCAGCCTGTTTTTTCCAGATGAGCCTTAGTTTTCTCATTCCATCGTCACTATTTTCTTGGCCGATCATATGCCTTCACTTGTTTGTTTTACCGATTCCTAAGGAACCGCTGTGATGAGTGGTCCTGTTAGCCAGCCTCTTGACCTTTATCTTGTTTTGAGCAGTTCCACCATCACCGGAACCAGTTGCTACCCTTTATACCACTCGTTCCTCCAGGAGGAGTCATCTTTCAGCTCTTTTCTGACTCTCTAAACATGAAAAGATTGCCGAGGCCCTTGTCGTTTTGATCTCGTTAAAGTGGACACAAATCGACATCTACCCAGTATACGTTTACCTCTTTTTCAGGCTGGGATAGATTACTTACGAAAAAGGAATACCCTAGCCTATCGCGACTAGGAGGTTTTCTCGGATATTGTTTTATACCTTTTTGGGTCCGAGGAACTATCTACGAAAAGGGACCGCTGGAGTTTACTTTTCCGTTGTCTTTTCAAACTCTATAAATATGAAAAGACGCCAAGTTCTTCCTTTATCAGACTCGTTAAACCTAAATGACATTGGAAATTGTCAATCATGACGTTATTCAAGTTTCTCCTTCCTAGGGCTCGTTAAATGTACTAGGATGGATTCGTCCGAAGGACGGAATTATATGACAAGCATATGGTATCCTCTTCAAGCTTGTGTAAAAATAAAGAGGTACTCGCTAGAAATGGTGGGGAAAAATGGAACCAGTATCGTTGTCGTGTCGGCAGTATGTCGCTCGTGAACATGGCACTTGTCTGCATTCATGTCGGGTTGGGGACATCTCATCTCATTTTTTCACTTGCCTCTGTGGGTTTGGATAATCCTTTTTGACCTCTCCTCTGCTCATTTCCTCGTCACCATGACCTCTGATCCGTTCATGTCAAATACTGCCAAAACCACTATTTGTGTCGTTATATGTTCAAGAGAAGTTGACCTCTGCAAATATCAACCTTCCTATGATTCTCGTACGATCTTGATTCACAACAAAAACATCATGTTCCTCTGTCTCGTGTCGATGATGTGGGAAACAGTATGGCCCACCTTCGATCAAGGTCACTTCCTGTCGACTTCAGCTCATTATCCAGGAAGTTGATCTAGAGATTCCTTTATGGTACCTTGGAGCCTGCATGCCTCAATGGCAGGTTCGTCGCATTCGATGAGAGGTTTTCATCATTGGCCTCCGATCGAGTGATTCTACGGGTGTTCGACACCAGCGCATTGATTCACACGTTGTAGATTGTACCTGTAGTACCTTGAGGGCCATTGTCATTATTGGTGGTTCCTCTCGCGTCTGTTAACAACTCTCATCATTGGCTGGTAATCAGACGATGTTCTTGCATGTTCGACTTCAGCTCACATATTCGCATGCTTGGACTTGTACTTTATTTGGGTCCAGATGGAGTGAAAGACCCTAGATTGTGTCTGTTGTAATCCAGGCTGCGATTGTGGATTATTATCATTATGTACATGACTCACTGATTGGATGGCTGCGACCATACCTGAGTCTATTTATTGATCCTCGCTGGATGGCTGCGCCCATACCCCGGATCCAGATTACAGTGTACTCTATTTCAGATGGCTACGCCCATACCGCATATACATCATGTACTTGAGATATCAGTTGTATTTCTCTATGTAGGTTTTCCGACGGCGGAGCTTCAGTTGAACATGTTCTCGTAAAGCATTTCACCCCTCTCTCTCTCGGGCCTCATACTTTAGGGGGCATCTGTTACAAAGTAATTTGTCACCGTCCCTACCATTCCCCATCTCGCACAATGGAGGACCCATTTTGTGACCTGTGAACATTTTCATGCCTTGAAATCATTATCAATGCATTCCTCTAAATATGAGCTTCAATTGCCCTAAATACATCTCCTTGCAAAAAACCATGAAAACATCTCCTTTTGCATTGGCGTGGGCATAAATTTCATCACTCGCGCCAATGTGGAAAATCCTACAAAGAGGTCGCGCCAACTGGTGCTCTGTCCCAGAGTCGTAGTTGCGCCAGCCAATTTAAGGAGTGTTTTTTAAATAAATATGGCGGAAGTTGTGTTTCAACAAACTCAGAAACCATTGCCTATATTGAGTTGGGAGGTTTGGCTACGGGAGTTCCATGGAAGGGAAGTGGTTTGCCACCTCTCATGGAACCTTCCTTGATGATAGGGCCAATCCCACAATTATAGGGATCCCAACTCCCTCCTTCCCCATCTATAAAAGCTTGCCTATTGCCATTGCAAGCTAGTCTTGAAGTGCCTAAGCTTTGAATCTCCAAATTCCCAAGAGCCTTTATGCTGTAAGAGCCCTCTTTCTTCCCTTAAGGCCGACTCAAGTAAGGAGACTATCGTCGAGAGACTCTAGAGAGGCTTGCCCTTTCCCTGGCGAGCTTTGCAAGACGTGAACGACTAGGGACCCTTCCAAAGGAGACCGCGGCGTCAGAACATTGGTTGCACTCTATTTCGATTGCTTATTAATGAATGACTACCGGTTATGGTTCCACTCTGTTTTTCGCTTATGTTAATAATGAGTTATATCCTTTCTGACTGATATATAGTTGTGCATTCTGGATTTTATGCTTGTATTCGTGTTGTTTCTTGCATGTGCAAGTGTCCATTCACGGAGATGGTGGGGATCGTGATCTGCCGAGGCTGAGGAATGGGAACGCTGTCTCTTCTACGGATCATAGCATTGGACTCCAGGTAGTCCTCCATCGTTGGTCTATTTATTCGCAATTAGGAACTTACGCTGTAGAATTTGATGATTGTTGCTAGACCCCTGCTGGGCTAGTAGGGATCACCTCTGTCCGTAGAGGGGATTTACCTCCTCAACAGGAAGGAAGTGTTATACCACCATTTAGTGAGAGGTAACCACTTGACCCGTTGTGCTTGCTTACGAGATACAAAACAACGAAGATATACTTCCAAACATTTATTGACTATCTTAGTTTGACCATCAGATTGAGGATGATAAGATGAGTTATGAGCTAGTTAAGTACCCAAACAAGAAAATAATTCTGTGCAAAAATTTCCTGTAAAAATTGTATCTATGTCACTTACAATAATCTTCTGGTTTCCATGTAGCTTTTGAACTGTTTCCATAAATGCAGTAGCAACTGTACTTGCTTTAAATGGATGAGATAATGCACAAAAGTGTGCATACTTGGTAATTCTATCAAATACCACCATGATGACAGTCTTTCCTTCAAACTTATGTAAACCCGTGATAAAATCCATTGAAATCTCCTCCCAATGTTGACTTGGAATGGATAAAGGTTGTAGAAGACCTGGGGTCTCAATTGTCTCAACTTTATTTTGCTATCAAATCAAACATTCCGCCACCAAATTTTGAATATCCGATTTAAGGCCATCCCAAAAAAAGTCTTTCTTCACCCTGTGGTAAGTTTTTAAAAATCCTGAGTGTCCTCCTAAAGGAGAAGTGTTCAATTCCAAAAGAATATTTTTTTGTAATTGGGAATTATTGAAAATATATAAGAGATCTTTGTATGATAAGGAATAATTTTTCTAACTAAATGTATCAGATGTACTAGGATCTTGCTACAAATTTTGAATAAGTGTCCACACTTATTCATCTTTCTTCCATCCATCCCTTGCTTTGGTTATCCAATCTGGTTGGATAATAGAAATGGAACAAAGCAATTATTCCACCTCTTAATCCTTTCTTGAGAGTGCATCTGCAACAACATTTAGCTTCCGTTTTTTGTAGATGATTTCAAAGTCATAACCCAAAATCTTGTGACCCATTTTTGCTGCTCTTCTGAAGATAGTCCTTGTTCCAAAAAGTGTTTAAGACTATCATGATTAATTTTTACCTTTAAGTGTCCTCCCATTAGGTAAGGTCACCATTTCTTTACTGCATGTAGTATTGCCAACATTTCCTTCTCATAAATAGCATTTTGTAAATACTTTCCTTTGATGGGATGACTTTCAAAAGTAATGGGTCTTTCTTCTTGCATTAAAACATCACCAATTCCATTTCTCGAGGCATCACATTCCACAATAAAGGTTTTTGTGATGTCTGGCATAGCTAATAATGGTGCTAGGCACATTGCCTCTTTAAGATGTTTAAAGGCCTTAATTTCTTCAGGAGTCCATGAAAATGCATGTTTATTCAATAATGTTGTTAGAGGTGCTACTATTCTCCCATAATTCTTAAAAAACTTGCTATAATACCTTGTTAAACCGAGAAATACGTGCAACTCCTTTATGGTTGTGGGGATTTTCCATTCCTTAATGGCTTTAATTTTTTTAGGGTCTACCTTAATACCCTCGTGAGATAAAATATGACCCACGTATTCCACCTCTTCTACTCCAAAGAAACATTTCAATTTTTTTGCATATAATTGTTTCTCCCCAATAGCTTGAGCACCCTGTCAACATGTTGAACATGATCCTTCCAAGATCTGTTGTAGATTAAGATATCATCAAAAAATACTAGCACAAATTTTTTAAGGAAGGGTTTGAAAATGGAATTCATCAGCCCTTGAAACGTATAAGGTGCATTGGTAAAGCCAAAAGGAATGACAAAAAATTCATAATGACCCTCATCAGTTCGAAATGATGTTTTTGGAATATCTTTAGTGTTCATTCTAGTTTGATGATATCCTGAAGGAAGATCCAACTTAGTAAAATAAATTGCTCCATGAAATTTATCTTTAATAGTGAGATTATTGAGCTCCCTATAATTCTAACACATGCACTATGATCCATCATTCTTGTGCTTCAATACTATTGGAGCAGAGAAATAACTTTGACCAGGTTGAATTATACCAACCTCTAACATTTCTGCAATCATACGTTCAATTTCGCTCTTTTGGACTTAAGGATATCTATAAGGCCTGATGTTTGGAGGAACACTTCCTAGAATCAAATGAATAGCATGATCATGATCACGAATAGGTGGGAGTCCTTTGGGAGTTTCAAAAAACTTGGAATGATTGTCCAAGACTTTTTGGAGATTTGCAGAAATAGATGATTTTGATGTTGGAACTTTTAGTGAGCATAATTGTGCAATTATGCCTCGTTGTTCTTTCTTTTGAAGCTTTTTCATGACATTAGAGTTTATTATCTTTCCCAGCTTCCCTGAAATACCCCATAATTCGACTTCCTTTCCTTCTGAAAAAAAATTCAAGAAAATTTCTTGAAAATTAAAAGCTACCATCCCCAAAGATTCTAACCATTGTACTCCTAGTACAACATCAGCACCTCCCATTGGAATGGAAAACATTGGACTATTCAATACATATTCCCCCATGGCTAGCTTGATATTATGGCATTTTCCAGAGAAATTTATAGTTCCTCCATTTGCAACCATCACTTGACATTTTGGTGCTGGGTATAGGAAACAATTCAATTCCTTGGCTACCTTACAATGAATAAAATTATGGGTACTACCCAAATCAATCAACACTATTACCTTTTTTTTCTTGATATGTCCTTCTATCTTGAGAGTTTGAGGAGTGGTAATTCCTGCCAATGCATTACATGATATGGTCGGACTCATTTCTTCTTCTTCTAGGGTTTCTTCCTGGTGTATATCCTCTTCTTTTGAAGTTTCTTGTTCATTTTCTTCTTCCTCTTCACAATCTATGTAAAATAATTTCTGCTCGGCAAACTTATGATTTTTAGTGTATTTTCTATCACAACTTTAGAAATCCCTTTTGCTCTTTTTTCTTCCAATTATTTTGGTGTCAAACTCGTAGGCTTTGGAAGCCTAGTAGTAGCAACACTTCCATATTTATAGATGTGAGTGGTAGGCTTCCTTGTCACCATAATTTTACATTCAATTTCTCTTGCCAACCTGAATTCCTTCTCCAATGAATTAGGTTCCCAAATGTGAACTTCATGTTGGATGTTATCCTTTAAAGTCCCTATGAAGACATCAATCATGTGTTCATCTGGAATATTAGTTACCCTTATATTCAATTTTTGGAAGTCCTCAATGTGCTCCCCCACTGATCCCCTTTGTTTAAGATTTATCAATTGGCTAAAGAAGGTGTTGCTCTTTGTATCCTCATAATGTGCTATCATTTCCTCTGTAAAATTTGACCAAGTGAAAATTATTTTATGAGATAAAATCCATCGATACCATAGAAATGTATTTTGTTCTAAATGTAAAGTTGCAATGCGTACCTTTTGTGTGTTTTGCACATTACTGAGATCAAAATATTGCTCCATTTGTAGTATCCATTTTATAGGATCCTTGCTATGAAACTTCCTCATATCCATCTTTGGAATATGGTGGTTCTTCCATCTAACATTATAGTTTATGAAATCACGATTAACATTTATTTTGTTCTCATCATGAGTTTCCTCTACTATATTTTCACCATTAGGAAAAATTTCTTGTATCAACTTTTTCAAACCTTCCATGTATTCTTTTAGATCATTCTTCATGTTTTCCATGTTGTCTCTCATTTTAACTTCCATGTCATCCATCTTAGCTTCCATGCCATCCATCTTAGCTTCCATGCCTTTCTTCAAACCATCCATATTATTCTTCAAACCATCCATCTTCACTTCCATGCCTTTCTTCAAAACTTCCATTTAATTTTTTGTTGCTCTTTGCGAGAGAGAAATTTGGTGCACTTGCTCTTGTAATTTTGATAGATCATGTTGCAATTCTTCATCTTCATGAGTCATAGTAGAGTACTCTAAGGGATCAATGGGTGTTGAATTATTTTTAGGAGGCATTTTAGAACCCAATACTGATATCTATGCTCAATAGGCCTTTGGAATCACTTAAAACTGATTTTTCAAACAAGATTGATGCAATTTGAAAAAACAATACACAATTTTTTCTTGATTTTGAGGAGCTCGATAGTGAAAATAAATTATCTCTACAGTTTCAGATCTTCAATATCTGAAATTAAGCCCTGGAGTATCCCTCTAAATATTATTTTTAATGCCATAGGTCTTACCTGATTTGGATTCTTGAAGACAAAGTTATGCCCAATCTCGTAAGATGACCTAATTATGGACTCGTTCAGTAAAGAAAATTTGTATGACTTGCCACGTGTCATTATTTCCTCCTTCAGCTCTGAAATTGATATATAAGAAACTATAGTTTGTTTACTTGCATCCACATTCTACAGAATTCCAATCCAACGCTCAGAGAGAGAGTTATGATGATTTTCCCATGGTCACCTCTTTGAGATGAAATTATGGAGCCTGAAAAATCCCTAAATTCCACAGACCCTATCTCTGAAAATATTGTGAATCAAGCTCTAAAAATTTTCCACAGCATTCCTCCAAATTGTGGCTTTTATTTGTGAAAATTTTAGCTTTTGAACCCTCATAGACAAAATTTATAGTGAAAATTCGATGATGACCTGTTTAGGTTAAATTCAGGAGCTTGCAAAAATCCTCAAATTTCACAGATCATATCTCTGAAAATATTGTGAACCAAGATCTTAAATTTTTCCACGAAATTTCTCAGGAGTTCGTCTTTGCTCTATAAAAATTTCCACTTCTTAACCTTCGTAGAAAAAAAGTTGTAGTGAAAATTCCATGATGACTTGTTCGGAGCAGCGAAACCCTAGAATCCAAAGCTCTAATACCAAATGTTATGAAACTAGCTCCAAAAATAGAAGAAAAGAGAGATTAACGCCTTAGAAATAAGCCACTTTGAGGGGGAAACCTCTAATACATACATAAATGAACAATTATAGGATGATTGAAATGACCAAAACCTCCTCTCTATATATAGGAGTCCATGGGGCCACAATGTAATCCTAGCCGACCTAACAATAATAATGTAAGTTCACAATAATAACAATATGGGGGTTACATGGGCACAATAATAATAATAAGGGGGTTACACTAGCAACAGTGAGGGACTATACTAGTAATATAGGGACCTAACAAACTGACTCCTCCTTACTATCTTCATTTTTCTACAACAATACAACAAAAATAGTATTGGTGGATGCAAATGAGAATACCTAAAAGGATTTTTGATAATCTGAATAGGCTTTTTGATAATCTGAACCAATCAAAACTAGAGCTTCTTGTAGTGCTTCCTTTATTCTAATAAATGTGTCTCTTTCTTCCTTATCCCATTTCGCTTCTACATTTTTCTTCAACATATATGTTATACTTCTCACAATCTCAGCATAATTGGGCACAAACCTCCTCAAAAAGTTTATTTTTCCTAGGAATCTATGGATATCCTTCTTGCTTCTGGGTAAAGGAATATTTTTAATGGCTTCCACCCTTGATGGGTCAATATTTACTCGTTGTTTAGAAACTATGTGGCCCAATAATTTAGCTTCTTCCAATGAAAATAAAGATTTCTTGGGAGTTAATGACAAACCAAACTTTCTGCACTTTTGAAAAGTTTTTTGCAACTGCTCCAAGTGTTCATCATCTAACCCTGAGAAAGCAGTTACATCATCCATATATAGAACTACAAACTTGTCACCATAGGGGCTTCACTAGGGGAGCAATACCATACCACATGGGTTCAATTTGGGGGATATATATTGAGGAAAAAATGACATAATAAATTGGGGGATATATAGGGGGTAAAGGGTTTTTATATTAGCAGGTATACAAAATGGATCTCAAAGTTAATGAAAAAATATAAAGGGGTATAAAAACTTTTAAGGAAAAAATGAATACCTACAATATTTAGTGGAAGTACGGGTTTTTTGAATTACGAAGGTGTATTGGGTTCGTATTGGTAGGGGGTTAAACAATGTGATTTTTAGGGCTATTTTCCAATATATAGTCAAATTAAAGGTATTTTTTAATATGCCACGAACACACGCGATAGGTCAGGGGCTCATTGAGTGAAGTCCCTATGCCTGTCACCAACGAAGACTATGTCCATGGCCCTCTAAAATTTTCACCTGCATTCATAAGGCCAAATGGCATCCTTGTGTACATGAACGTGCTATAGGGAATAGTGAAAGCAGTCTTCTTCTGATCTTCTTTTTCTACCACTACTTGATTGTACCCAGAAAATTTTTCAACCATAGATAACCAGTGAGCTCCTGTCACCCTTTGTAAGAGATAATCCATTTTTGGAAGAGGATAATTATCTTTTAGAGATGCTCGGTTCAAGTTTCTAAAGTATACACACAATATTATCTCTCCATTCTTTTTTCGTACATGGACCAGACTGGAAACCCAGTCTGAATATCTAAGAGGGACCATAATTTTCGCATGCAATAGTTTCTTCACTTATTTTTCAATTGGAGCTAACAACAAGGGATTGAACTCTTTGAGCTTATGTCTATGTGGTTTGAGCCCTTCCTTCAATGGAACCTTATGCTAAATAATTATTTTGTCATAGGTTTTTAGGTCTCCATACGACCAGGAAAACACATCCATATACTTCTTAAAAATATCAATGTACCTTTCTTTGTAGTTATTGGGAACCCCTTTGAACAATTTCACTATTTCGGGCTCCTAATGAGTTCCCAAATTACAATCTTCCATCTCTTGTTATTGATTTTTTTTATTCGAATCAAGAGCCACATCATTAGCTCCGAATAATATTTCAAGGGGAAGCAACCCTCTAGGGAGCACATTATCTTTCAATTGGATAATATTTTGTTCACCTATTGACTACTTGAGGTTTCTTATTTCTGTTCTCTTCTCTGTTTGTTCTTCCTCTTGGTATATATCAGCATCTTCAAAGTTTCCAACCATTTTGAGGACCTGTTTTATCTATTCATCCTCATCAAACACATGCCAATGTTTCACATTGTCAGGGATATAAGGTCTATGTCTAACTTCAATTTCGTATCTTAGCCTGGGATTTATGGGGGGTTTTAAGGTGTTGCCTGCAATTTATAAAGAATCAGCCAATCTATTTTCCTCCCTCGGAATATACTGAAGATTGAAGACTTCAAAATAGTTTTCTATTAGATCCAAAACTTAATTCCTGTACGATCTTAATCTTGGATGCTTGGTTTGACAATGATTCTTGATCTGCCTTATTATCAACTCATAGTCACCACAAATTGAAATACATTGAACCCCCATTTGTTTAGCGACTTGAAGGCTTGAGATTAAGGCCTCATATTCAGCCACATTGTTTGTTGAATCAAATTATAGTTTAAAATAGAATGGCATGAGGTTACCTTCTGGTGATATTCGCAAGAATCTAGCACTTGTGCCTTCCTTGGAGTAGGCACCATCAAGGTAGCACTTCCAAATATTTTTTGAGTGCAGCTTGTTATTTACAACTATTGAAGAGAGTTTCTTCCATGTGTCTTTAGTAAATTTTTCATCTTCATGCAACATGAAACAAGAAAGATTTTCTGTTTCTTGACTATAAATGGGGGAATTTCTTGCATATTTCTTAGAGGTGGTTTTCACAAACCTTGTTTCCCTGTACAATCTCCTTTCTTCCCCATTAAAAACTAGAATGATAGCATAAGTTTAATCTAACTTTAATACGCCTCCTAATTTTTCTCCCTAAGATCTTAATAGGAGCATTCCAAATGTGGTGGGGATATCAATGACCACTACATCCATGAATATGCTCTTTGTTGGGTTTTGTGCCAACAAAACTACTACATATTTAATTAACCCAACACATTTCACCCTTTTGTAATCAAATGAATAAAAATGCCTATAAGGTTTGGTAATCTGCAAGTTAAGTTCCTTCATAATAGACAATGGCATGACATTACGAGATGCTCCTGAGTCCAACATGAAATTATGTAGAGTATAATCATGAAGAAATAGAGAAATATAGAAGGGTGAAACAGAGGGATATATTTATTCTACATGAGGACCAAAGGTGAAAACTGGATTTTCTTCTTGTAAGTTCACTGTGTCAATTATGTCTTCCACTAGTGTGATATTAATAAATTTTGAAATTTATTTCTTCTAAGTTGGTATTTTGGCTAATTCTGGAAGAGGCACTTGAATTTTGACCTTCTCTAGCTCTTCAAAATCATGATTTTGCTTTATGTTCTTTTAATGTTCTTCTTCACTCTTTCTAGAATGTGTTGCTTGTTCAGGTACAGGAAGAACTCTCTCCAATATATTAGTGTCAACTGACTTGTTCTGGGAAGATTCACCTTGCTGCACATTTGTTCTAATAGGTGAACTTATAGGTTGTTTCTTATTACTGACCTATTTTGTAGGGTCCTTTTATAGTGGAGTGGCCATTGGAGGAGGAATGAACCTTTTTGTTCACGTTCATTATCCTACACTCTATATCTCTTTCTAGACCTCAAATCATACTTTTTATGTAACTTAGCTTGCATGAAATCTATGAATTTCCTACAATATTCATCCATTTCATATTGATCAAAAGAAACTTCAGCTTCATCATATTCTCCCTCACAATCTTCCTGTTCATCCTCTTCCATTGAATACATAGGAGATACCCAATCCTCGGCATCCCTTTGGTCATCGTCTACTGGCTCTACGGGTGTTGCTTCTATATAAAATGGTGCTTGAACCTGGTCTTGGTATCTTCTTTCCCTCTGTAGAATTTGAAGGGGATGTCTTCTGAATTGAGGGTTAAACCCCCCCTTTTTTTGTTGTACTTGTCTTTGTGAGTTCTTATTTTCCGCTTCTATCTTAGATATCTTATTGGTCATATTTTTATCACCTTTGCCATATCTTCTATCCTCAGATCTTGTCATAATTTTTATTTTTCTTTCCCCTTCTCCTGGACTAGCTATTTCTCATTTTCCTTTCCAACTGCAGTCATATTAGCTTCAATATCTAAAGTTTCTTTCTGTATCTTCTCAAGAGTAGGGGCTCTTCTTTCTCTCAATGTAAAGCTAAAATCGGCTTCAAAAGCCTTAGAAAAAACTACCTTTGCTCCTACAAGGGAGGGGCTTCATCTCAATAGGTAAAATATTGTACAATTTATTAAATCATTTTACAAACTCAAAAATGTCTTAATTAGGCCTTATTTTAATTGCATTAAACTCTATCAACGCGTAACCATGTGTTGGAAATTGGATAAACAAACGATCTCCGTGTGTTTCATGACATGGACTAACCACCTCTTGTAGATCCTTATCTCTGGTTATGTGATCATTTAATAACACTTGTGGGTTTTGGTCTAACAACAATCTTGATTCCCAACAAGTGGTATCAGAGCGTAGGTCATGAGTTCGATACACACCCGGCTCGCGTTTGGGGGGATATTGTTGGAAATTGGATAAACCAATGCTCCCTATGTGTTTCGTGACATGTACTAACCACCTCTCGTGGATCCTTATCTCTAGCGATGCGATCATTTACTAACACCTACGGGTTTTGGTTTAACGGCAATCGTGATTCCCAACACCATTATCTCTCTTTTCTCCCTGTTAGCCATCTATAATTTTTTCATATACTATGATGGCTAAAACAGGTGTATTAGTCTTCAAGAAGCAAATTTCAAGCAAATCTGTGACTTCTTGAAACCTTGCTATGTCCATTTGTCCCAGGGATCCATCTTCACAAAACCCTATTGTTGTCTTGAAGAAAACTGCTTTGAACCCCTCTTTCATTCATATTTTTCTATTAAAAATTCCTCCACTTCCTTCAAAATCCCTTTAAAACCATTTGAGTCCCTTTTATTTGGTTTTAAAACCCTTCTTTTACTTTATTGAAACCCGTAAAAACCTTCAAAAAACCCCATTTCGGCCTTAAAAATCAAATTTTTCATAAAGCAGACCTTTAAGCCCCTGTTGGCTTGAGCTGAGCCCCTTTTCCACCATAAGACTGCGCTCCGCGACCGAGTGCTAAGTCCATCGGCCATCACACATCGGCAATTGCTAGTTCCCGCTTCCATTTTCCTATTCTCACCGATGGCTGATCCGTTGATGAGATCGCAGCCATCCATTCCCCAAGATCATAAAAATATCACACTTTGCATCGCCGCATCGCTATTTAATGTCGATGATCTCCCCCTCTGAGGGAATCCCCTCCCGATTTAATCTCCACTGTCGATCTCGATCCCGATCGGACAGTCTGCACTACCCTCCATCACATCGGCGCATCGTAGATCTCTGTTTCCTCCTTCCCCTTGAATTTTCTTCCGCCGATGGCTGATCCCCCAATTCAATCACAACCATCCATTTTTGCCCGATCTGGTGGCCATCACAACCCTCCATCGGATCAGCACATTGCAATTGCTCCTTCCATAATTCCTCATCCCGCCTGCCTGGATCACCGATATGTGAAACTCCGATCACCTCTCCACTGTCGATTTAGATCCCGATCTGATGGTCCTTTGTCCATTGCATTTTCCTCTCCTATAGACATCAGCATGTTGCAACTTTCTAACTGTCGCTTCCCAGAACTCTTCCCCGCCAATTCTCGATCTGCCGAAGTTAATCTTGACCATGGATCTCCCAGATCTGACAGTCCTCATTAAGTCTCGCGCCCTTCTCCCATGTAATATTTTCTTTCCCACCCGACCGTGCTGGGAATTTCCATCATGTTTTCTCTAAATCTCCATCATTGATTTTTCCTTTCCCATGCAGATCCAACAGCTCATAGGAATTTTCGTACCCATTTCTCCATAATGCTCTAAACTCCATTTTTAACGTGAATAGGCGATTTTTCCCATGGCACACCTTGACCCCTCAGCTGTATCGCGTCCATTTCATATAACACCACTTACCTCCTTAACCCCGCATGAAATACTGTCTCCGGTATTCTTGAAACTTCCATCCTATTCTTCTCGCCAATCTCAGTTTTGAGCCGTGGTTTTCGTGGTTTTCACCATGGAAACCTCCTCCGGCTGCATTCCACCCCTCTACAAAGCTCCTCCGCCTCCACCAAATCCCTTTGAAGCAGTTAAACCCAAAAAATGCGAGATTTTAAAACATATTGGTTGTTTTGTGTAGGTTTAATGGTGACTTAATGTTGCAAGCCCTCCCATATTCAAATATCAGTGGCAGAGGCTGAAGGTGATGATCTTAGGGCCATAATTAATTGAAAAATGGATATTCAGGGTTTATTATTATTGTTTATCAGTGTCTCATGAACACTGATGAATAGCAAACCCTCTAGCACAGAAGGAAACCAGGCCACCTGTACACAAAGGAGAACAAGGAAGATCAGAGAAATTTAAAGGTTAAATCATAAATCCGAAGATCAAAGGCTTAACCAACAAGTTAAGGATAAAGACAAAGACACAATTTAAAGGCAAAAGATGATCTAAGAAGGCCTAATACGGCCTTTAAAACGCAATCTAAACCTAAATATTAGTGTTTAAAGGGTTAAAACAAGACATATCAGTAGAAGGAAAGTCTTGAATGCCACATCTACAGAAGCTATTACTCCACCAAAGGACCAAAGGGACACATGTAGTCTACCTTTCCTTTTGAAGACATCGTGAAAGCAATCCTGATGGAAAAAACTCTTTAAACTGTCAGAACAGTTATTGCACAACCATGGGAGGCCTCAAAACTGAAAGATGATAGTTTTCTTTTCCCAAAGGTCAAACAGGGTACTTTAGACCAAGTTAACTTCAAAGGACAAGCCTCGGAGTTATTACCAACCTGCTAGTTGGTTTCCGATTCAACTAAAAACAGTTGAAGTGGTACAAACAATTAATGATATGATTATTAAGCAGAATGGGCATTCAAATACCTCTCCCACTCTATCTTAATTAATATTTATTACCATTTATGCAACACTCTTCCTCTTTGCACCTATATGTATTCACAGAAAACTCATTGTAAAAGGTTTGAAATTTGCTAATTGTTGAATTGTTATTGAGTAAGAGTTACTGAGTAGTTGTAATATAGTAGGCTAGGAAGAGAAGTATTGGATTGTAAAAGCTATTGGACTCAAAGTATGTGACTGATTTTTCACATCAATAAACAACCAGATTCACTAGATCGTGATCTAAATCATTGGTGATGTTTTTCTCACTGTTATTGTTACTCTCCTTATGTTTTTTCACTTTGTTCATATTCTCTGATAAAGAGAAGAAAATATAGATTATGATTTACTTCTAAAGTACCCTAATTCTAAATGATAAGCTTTATCTATATGTTTTCTTCTAAATATGTGTTTGGGAATGATTTCAATAGAGTATAACTAGTCAATGAATGTTGGTGAGCCCATGTCTTGCTGAGTAGAACTTGAGATGTTTTTCTTGAATGATATTTTCACTGCATGCTAAGTAGACTCCTAATCAAGGAAGTTTATGGTTAGCCCAGTCCCTTGTTTAGGCTTAAACAACTGTTTTTAATATTTCCCTTAAGAGTATGCCAAAGCAGGCTAGGTTAAAAGTCCTTACCTGATATTAGGTTAATTTTTATGTTTATCTTAAATGTTTTCCCTTGAGTGCATGTCAAAAGCAGGATAGGTTAAAATTCCTTACCTGATCTTAGGTTTCCCTTTGTTTTCTTATATGTTTTCTATTCTTAAGAGTATATCAAAAGCAAGATAGTTTAAAATTCCTTACCTGATCTAAGGCTGCCCTTTTTTTTCTTACATGTTTTCTCCTTTCACCACACTTCTTAATGTTCCATACCACAAACTCAACTTAAAATATCTTCTAATATAGATGACTTGCCCTATGAAAACCCTTGAATAGTTGTTGTGCAAGTAAACCCCTTTTATGACTCCATAGCCCAATGGCTTAGCACTGTTTTTTGACCTATCTTCCCATGTTGAAACATCCTTCCACTTATTTCCTCCTCCATTTCACATGACCTTCTGCTTTAATGATTCCCAACCAAAAACAAAAAAATCCCTTGTACTTCATAACTAGCCTAATATCATATCATAAGCCTTAAAGATATATCCTTTGAAAACACATATACACAGATCCCTCTCTGAATCCAAGAGGGCTAGATCCTAGGATTCCAAAGTGGTTCTGATGTTACCTTGTCATTTGGTATGCCAATCTGCCAAATCACAGGACCCCAACATAATGGTGACTCCACTGGGGACTTCTGAGTAAATTTCATCTTAGACATCCTTGAGAGCTCAGAAAACCCACAACCTCCTTAGATTGGTATTCAATTGTTGATGGTGGAAAAAAAATCATCTCAAAATTTTTTGTAATCCTCCACCTGGCGACTCCACAACTCCCAAAAGACCAAATGACTCCACTAGTAAAAGAATCTGAACTGGTTGAATAGACATAATGACCTCTTCTCTGATTCACAAACATGATTCCAAGGATACAACGAAGATATGCCCCAATGAGTAGAGATCATATCCCTGGGTTCCCACATAAGATGCCCCAGGTGTTTTGGGATGATAACCTTCCTGTTTTCCAAGGTGAAAAGTTTGATGACCCATTGTTACATCTCACCAAATTTCATATACATGTATGGAAGATAAAGACTGAATGGAATGAAGACTGCCTTATGAAAATTTTCATGTTAACATTAGAATGAAAGGCAAGGGATTGGTATGAGTAGTTAGAACCTAAGAGCTTGTTTTCTTTAAAAGAAATGCACCAAGTATTTTATGAAAAATATAAAGGAAAATCTCCATCCTTATCATGGGTTGAAAACTGTTGTGATCAATATCAGAACATCATTCAATACCTTATATAAAATGATGAGGATTTGGTAAACATGCATCCTGAAGATCTGTTGGAAGCCATTCAACACTTTCATACTCAACATAGTGGCTGCTCCACATCCCAACATATCAAATACCGAATCACTGCTAATAGAAGACTCTAAACAATTTGCAAAGATGTAGTCAAATTTCATAATGGAGACTCGCTATGAAATATCAAAAACTTTATAAAAGTTGCGAACTGATGACCTTTGGAAGGTTGCCCTCCTCATTTCAATAAAACAAAATGTTAACCCTAAGTTTAAGAAATTTTTTCTAGAATCGGTAGTTGAAAGATATGAAATTGAAATTGAAATGTTGAATTCACAAGATCAGTCATATAAATTCAGGGACCCCAAAGCATTTTTGGAGAGTCTCCTCCCCCCTAAGCAAGAATAAATTTCACTTCTTATTGATGTGCAGGAAAAAGATGATGGTGCTTTCATAGACCACACTGAAGATGCAATGAAACAAGCTGTCTGGGATGTAGACAATCAATTAGTCATGGGAGACCCAAAAGAAGAAATTCCACATCAGATTTTTGTTGATCCACTGACAGAGTATATGGAGACCCTGGTTGGCTTAAGTTCCCAAGAATTTATCCTTTTCACAAACCAGATACATCAAAAGTGGTCACCACTGGTGGTGCCCTTGATTTTGAAGACCCACATTCAAAGCACCCTATGGTTATCTCTGACAAGCAGTCAGATTTTCTACCCATTTTTGTTACTACTTAACTGGCTGCACTGGCACTATTGTATCATATAAAACAGCAGAGATTTCCAAGATATATTAGGGTAGGTAGGACTGTCAATAAAGCTAAGCCTATGAGAATTTAGTTAGTTTTTGTTTTCTGCTTTGAATTTGAAAAAAGAAAAAACACAAAAACAATAGAAAAAGAGAAAAAGAGGGAAGATTGAAACAAGAAAGGTACAACCCCATACCAAAAAGAAAAGAAAATCTGAAAGTGTGCAAGCCTAAATGCCACTACCAAAATAAGCACTGCTATCTAGTCATACATCCTAATCATGACTAGATAGATTTAACTTTACTGCTGATAGGTTAGTGAATCAAATTAGCCAAGCAATTTAATCTTGGCTTATTAGTAGATTAGATTAGGATAGAAGCGATTGGTGTAAACAAGCTCAAAACTTGAACCAAGAGAGCACAAAAAGAATGGCTCTAATCAGATCAAAACCTGACCCAAAGATACAAAGAAGATTGGTTCTAACATGCTGAAAACTTGAACTAGGTAAAGAAGAAGAAGACAACTCAAAGAGATCAAAATGAGAGCTGAAAGGAATAAGGAAGGACTCTCATTGTTTTCAGATCTTAAGCCTTCCAAGTTTTGTTTTAATTTTCTGCAAATAAGTCTATGTGCAGTTGGTTTCTTATGCCATGGACACCACAACAAATCAAACAGCTTAATCCTAATTTGGCTGTGTTTTCAATTTCTATTTTAGAATATAGAGAATGAAATCTGTCAGACAGCTTAACCCTGGCAGATAGTAGATAAAGTAGAGAATTTTTTAGTCCAACTACTTAATCTGGACTCATGGAAGTTATAAGGGTAGATTTATATTAGTTTCCTACTTTCAAATAAAAGAATAAAATGTTGATGTCAAAATATTTGCAAGTCCAAGTGCACCTAATGAAGAAAAAATGTTAGGAAAGTAGGTTATGTAGGTAGTTGTTTGGGGAAAATTGATTTTTTACGATGTAATGACTGAACATCTTTTCAAGTAGCATGATCAAAGAAGAAAGAGGATTGTCAAAGTGTTGGACATTGATCTACATTCCAGAGATTATTTCTGAAGTTATTGACACCTCCAAGGAGCTGCCATCCCCAAGTTGGAGCCGCTGTTAGCCATCTATAAATTTTTCATATACTATGATGGCTAAAAAAAGTCTATTAGTATTCAAGAAACAAATTTCAAGCAAATCTGTGACTTCTTGAAACCTTGCTATGTGCATTTTTCCTAGGGATCCATCTTAAAAAAACCCTACTATTGTCTTGAAGAAAACTGCTTTCAACCCCTCTTTCATTCATATTTTTGTATTAAAAATTCCTCCACTCCCTTAAAAATCCCTTTAAAACCATTTGAGTCCCTTTTATTTGGTTTTAAAACCCTTCTTTTACTTTAATGAAACCTATTAAAACCTTCAAAAACCCCATTTCAACCTTAAAAATCAAAATTTTCATAAAGTGGACCTTTAAGCCCCCATTGGCTTGAGCTGAGCCCCTTTTCCACCATAAGACTGTGCTCCGTGACCATGTGCTAAGTCCATCGGCCATCGTATATCGGAAATTGCTAGTTCCCGCTTCCATTTTGTTGTTCTCACTGATGGCTGATCCGCTGATGAGATCGCATCTGTCCATTCCCCAAGATCCAATGGCTATCGCACATCACATCGGTGCATCGCAATTTCATGCCAATGATCTCCCCCTTTGATGAAATCCCCTCCTTATTTAATATCCACTGTCAATCTCGATCCCGATCGAACGGTCTGCGGTACCCTACATCACATCGGCGCATCGTAGTTCCCCGTTTCCTCCTTCCCCTTACATTTTCTTCAGTTGATGGCTGATCCCCCGATTCAATTGTAGCTGTCCATTTTTTTATGATCCGACAACCATCGCAACCCTCCATCGCATTGGCACATCGCAATCGCTCCTTCCACAATTCCACATCCTGCCTGCCTGGATCGCTGATATGTGAAACTCTGATCACATCTCCACCGTCAATCTCGATCCTGATCTGACAGTTCTCCATCCATCTCATTTGCCTCTCCCATCGACATCAGCATATCGCAACTTTCTAACTCTCTCCTCTAAGAACTCTTCCCCGCCAATTCCCGATCCGCCAAAGTTAATCCTGACCATGGATCTCCCAGATCTGACGGTCCCCATTAAGTCTCACTCCCTTCTCCCATGTAATCCCGTCAGTCCCACCCAATCGCACTGGGCCTTTCCATCATTTTTTCTCCAAATCTCCACCGTTTATTTGGCCTCCACCCCCCAGATCCAACGTCCCATAGGCATTTTCGCACTTGTTTCTCCATAACACTCTAAACTCCATTTTTAACGTAAATAGGTGGTTTTCCCATGGCACACCTCGACCCCTCAGCTGTATCATGTCCATTTCATATAACACCACTTACCTCCTTAACCCCACGCGAAATACTTTCTCCAGTATTCCTGAAATTGCCATCCTATTCTTCACGCCAATCTGAGTTTTGAGCCATGGTTTTCATGGTTTTTTCCATGGAAACCTCCTACGCCTGCATTCCGCCCCTCTGCAAAGCTCCTCCTTCTCCACCAAAGCCCTCTGAAGTAGTTAAACCTAAGAAATGTAGGATTTTATAACATATCGGTTGTTTTCTTCAGGTTTAATGGTGACTTAATGTTGCAGGCCCTCCCACTATCAAATATCAGTGGCGGAGGCCGAATGTGACAATCTCCGGGCCATAATTAACTACACAAGGGATATTTGAGGTTTATTATTATTGTTTATCAGTGTCTCATGAAAAATGATGAATAGAAAACCCTCTAGCGTAGAAGGAAATGAGGCCACTTGTACACAAAGGAGAACAAGGAAGATCAGAGAAAGTTAAAGGTTAAAGCATAAATCCGAAGATCAAACTCTTAACCAACAAGTTAAGGATAAAGAAAAAGACGTAGTTTAAAGACAGAAGATGATTCGAGAAGGCCTAATACGGCCTTAAAAACACAATATAAATCTAAATATCATTGTTTAAAGGGTTAAAAGAAGACAGATCAGCAGAAGGAAAGTCTCGAATGCCACATCTACAGAAGCTATTACTCCACCAAAGGACCAAAGGGACACCTATAGTCTACCTTTCCTTTTGAAGACACTGTGACAGCCATCCTAATGGAAAAAACTCTTTGAACTATCAGAACATTTATTGTACAATCATGGGAGGCCTCAAAACCAAAAGATGACATTTTTCTTGTCCCAGAGGTCAAACGGGGTACTTCAGACCAAGTTAGCTTCAAAGAATAGGCCTCAGAGTCATTACCAACCTACTAGTTGGTTTCCGATTCAACTAAAAATAGCTGAAGTGGTACAAACAGTTAATGCTATGATTATTAAGCAGAATGGGAATTCTAATACCTCTCGCACTCTGTCTTAGTTAATATTTATTACCATTTCTGCAGCACTCTTCCTCTTTTCACCTATATGTATTCACAAAAAACTCATTGTAAAAGGTTGGATATTTTATTATTTCTGAACTGTTATTGAGTAAGAGTTACTGATTAGTTGTAATATAGTAGGCTCAGAAGATAAGTATTGGATTGTAAAAGCTATTCGACTCAAATTATGTGACTAGTTTTTCACATCAATAAACAAGCAGATTCACTAGATCTTGATCTAAATCATTGGTGATTTTTTTCTCACTGTTATTGTTATTCTCCTTATGTTTTTTCACTTTGTTCATATTCTATGATAAAGAGCAAAAAATATAGATTAGGATTTACTTCTAAAGTACCCAAATTCTAACTGATAAGTTTTATCTATATGTTTGCTTCTAAATGTGTGTTTAGGAATGATTTCAATAGAGTATAACCAATTAATGAATGTTGGTGAGCCCATGTCTTGCTGAGTAGAACTTGATATGTTGTTCTTGAATGATATTTTCACTGCATGCTAAGTAGAGTCCTAACCAAGGAAGTTTATGGTTAGCCATGTCCCTTGTTTAGTCTTAAACAACTGTTTTGAAGATTTCCCTTAAGAGTATGCCGAAGCAGGCTAGGTTAAAGTCCTTACCTGATATTAGGTTAATTTTTATGTTTATCGTAAATGTTTTCCCTTGATTTCATGTCAGAAGCAGGATATGTTAAAATTCCTTACCTGATCTTAGGTTGCCCTTTGTTTTCTTATATGTTTTCTATTCTTAAGAGTATATCAAAAACAAGATAGGTTAAAAGTCCTTACCTAATCTTAGGATGCCCTTTGTTTTCTTACATGTTTGCTCCTTTCACCACACTTCTTAATGTTCCATACCACAAACTAAACTTAAAATATCTTCTGATACAGATGACTTTCCCTATGAAAACCCTTGAATAGTTATTGCGAAAGTAAACCCTTTTATGACTCCATAGCCCAATGGTTTAGCACTATTTTTTGACCTATCTTCCCATCCTGAAACATCCTTCCACTTATTTCCTCCTTCATTTCACATGACCTTCTCGTTTAATGATTCCCAACCAAAAATGAACAAACAAACCCCTTGTGCTTTTTAACTAGCCTAACATAATATCATAAGTCTTAAAGATATATTCTTTGAAAATGCATATAGAGAGATCCCTCTCTGAATCCAGGAGGGCTAGATCGTAGGATTCCAAAATGGTTCTGATGTTTCCTTGTCATTTGGTATGCCAATATGCCAAATCACAGGACCCCAACACTCCCCATCTCTTAGTGAATCTATATTCTAACTCTTCCTAGTTATTTATTTAACCATTTGGTAAAATTTTGAACCATTTTCTAGCCTCTTCATCTAGAGACCACACAAATAGTCTCATTACGACATCCAGGTGTTCTACATTCAAATTATTAGCAAAAGTGTAGAAAAATGGTAAATTTTGTTCTGCATTTACTTCATTTTATCCAATGAAATAAGGAAGTAATTTGAGGTATTCTTGAGGCATGACGTTCATTGGTTGTACAAGATTTAGTGGAGCATATATGTTCAACAAAAATGTTGGTTTTGCCATATTTACACTTTGTTTAACTGCTCCTTGGGTAGTTGAGGATGATGAACCTGTTGTCAAAGTGAATAATGGTGGAGGTAAACCTGATATGGGAGTGGGTTGATGAACAATGGCAGAAGAACCAACAACTATGTTTGGTTGAGCTTGAGTCAACGTAAAAGAAACATACTTGAAAGAATGTTATTCTAAATCAAGTCCTTGAAAATGAATGGGTGTGCAAGGGGTATATTTTTCCAAGAAAGGTAGTTCCTTGGAAATATCTTCAAACAAAGGGTTATGAGAATTTATACCAACAGCAGGAAATGCAGGATCGGGTATTTAAGGAGTTTCAGTTTTCTCAGCCTTTTTAGAAACCAATCTTTCTAGATTTGGAAAATCAGGGACTATATGATGTGAGGTATCTGACCTCGTATGAGGCCTTTTAGAATCCATAATTTTGAAAATAAAAAATGCAGCCAAATATTTCCTCCTCACTGAGCAAACAGAGGAAATAATGTGAAAAACCCAACAAAAATAAACTTTGTTTCTTCATCCCCGGAAACGATTCTAGAAAACGTTGTATCTCAAGAAACAATCCGTTGGCTGTGGTAAGGAATCAACGCTTAAGACATTTTATAAATGTATGTCACAATTTTAATATCAAATGGCCTATGTTTGACACCCTTGGAATTTAGTTACTTAATATCCTCAATAATATGATATAATGAAATCCTTCACAATGCCAGAAACTGTTGATATTTGAATGGAAAGAAAAGAAGAACTGCAAGAGAAACTCAAAATGATATGCTGAAAACACAAAATCTACCACTTTTAAGTTTCAGAGGAAATTCGTGGAGGAAGAGAGAACTTAAAATAATATGTTGTAAACATAGAATCTATCACTTTAAAGTTCTATCAGGAGTTTATGAAGAGAGAAGAGATGAGGTGAAGGAGCGAAAATTAAGGTTATTTAACTCTTACTCATAGATGTAATTAAGAGACTGACTGCTACATTAATTCACTTCATTCAAAGAGGAATAGCCACAAAGAGAAACAGGAAATATGTATCAACATCAACAGGTGTATGAAACTTGATCTTCTTTCATTAATTTATAAGAGAATTCAATCATCAACTAACAGTCATCCACAAGTCCAAACCTCAGAACCTCTTCTCTTTATTTTTATCTCCTTAAATACATCAGAGTAGTTCATAACTGCTGAACTTCTTGAACTCTTCAACTTCCTAAACTGTTAAGATTAATTATGCAATTATAAAAAGAAAACAAATAAAATTGGAAATATGGTTTTCTTTTCTGAATCTATTGTTGTTGATGCGTCCTCTCGAAGTTCCGAGGTGGCATTTATGCTCATGATGCAATGGATACACAACTCTGTAATGATGCTTCCGTGCCTGAATTTATCCAGCTGTTGTGCTCCTAACGGTGTCGCTATATGCTTTTCTGCCCAACTCTAACTATGCCCCTGTGCTTCAAACATTGTCACTCATATCACCTGCTACCTAACTTTGCCTCTCCTCCTTTGATCTGCGTCGAGTCACTTACCTGAGTTTCTCTACCGTGTTCTTTCTATTTCTTCATTTCCAAGGCATTTCACCAGTTTCACGTTATAACACTCTTTTCTTCCTTCGACACAGTTTAAAACACGAAAATGACTTACTTCCATGTCTGAAAACCTTTTGAATTCACCTTTGAAACTGCGTCGCATCCACCTGCACATTTGATTTCACAGCTTTTAGCTTGTCTTTGACACTTACCTTCTAAGTCTTGCGATGCACACTATGTAGTCGAGTCCCACCGAGCATTGCATATCGCACTTCAGAGACTTTAGCAATTATCTCCCATGGTTATCCTTTAAAATTCGTGAATTGCACTTTTGTGATCAGACCCCACCACATCGCATATCGCACTTTGGTGGATTTAACATTTACCTCTGCACTTATTTTTTAAAACTTGCGATTTGTGATTTTCAATTGGTACCCACCGCATCGCTTATCGCACTTTGGTGCTTTTAACATTTACCTCTCGTGCATATCCTTTGAAACTTGCGATTGGAGGTTTGTGATTTAATCTCTGCCATGTATCGCTCTGCTCTATTTCTGTGCTTTGATCCAAACCATCAGATTTTCCCTTTGTGCCTCCTCCAAATCCCTTAAGTGTTTAAGGGAAATGTGCCCTTTCTTTGCCTTTGGGAAATTAGTTTGTTTTCTCCATAGTGTAACCCTCCTGAGTTTATCCAGCATGTTGCCGTGCTAGTCCCTCCTGAGCTTGCGAATGAGCCCAACTCAACCCTGTTTGGCATGCAATTATCTAAATGCGCCCATCGGTTTGGCTCTTGAACTGTTCTCTATGTGATCGAGCCCAGCTCGACCCACCTTCACATATCATCATGCAATGTTAAATGTTCCAATATATATAAATCAAAATTCTTCTAAGACACACAAAATTTTAAATTTTCTAACATATATGTTTTTTTTGGTTTTTTTGAAAAATATTTCAAAGGTAAATGCAAATGAGCCACAACATGGGGATAGATGATGCCCAAGAGGGGCAAGACTGAGTTTTCCGCTAGGATATCGCATGATTCACTGGATTTTCTAGCCAGTGTTGATGATCATCGCTTCGTTATGGTCCCCTATCCTTATGCAGGTTTGGATTGGTGAGGTGTGCCAACATCCTCTTCACAGATGTTTTATTTATATTTATTCTAACATGTTCTTTAAATTTTTTTTCTTAAACTATTTAATGAAATTATCTAATTATTTTTGTGTACTTATATATATTTTTCAAACATTGGGTCTTTTGATGGAGATGAGATGCCAATGCCACCAAATGATCCAGGTGTGGATCTTGATGATGATCAGGATATGCAAGATGTCAAGGATCATGAGGCTGGTGCAGACAGACCTACTCCTACTGGTACGCTGGTACCGCCTTTTGCTAGGCATGGTAAGCTTGATAGTAGATTGAGGATGGAGTTGGGCAACCAACTATGTGCATTGTTTGTTGAGGAAGGAGTCAGGCCGGCCACTATGAGAGATATACAGGCTGATAGTACACTGGTACATATGTGGAGAGGCATGTTGCATGACATATACAGCCTTATGTGGCATGTCGTAGGAGCTACGACCTTAGTTACATGGTTAAGGAGGGCCCTTGGATGTTATAAGCGTGGTTGAGATGCAACACGTGTTCGATAGTCCGCGAGCAGCGATGCATCATCCGATGATCACAATCAAGGGAGTGATCATCATTCACCTCACACTATGCCAGATGAGCATCCTGTAGCATCGACCATCAGTGATCATGGAGAGAATGTTGGACCATCTGCCACGTTGAGTCAACAACCTGCAGCATCCAGCAGTACTCATGATCATGAGCAGGTTGGACCATTGACCATGTCAACTCATCACGATGAGGAGCCAACAGTTGATCCTGATCAGAAAGAGGCACCAGTATCAAATCAGTAGGATCATGATGATCAGCATGTACCTGAGCTTATCGAGGCTGCACCATTGACTGAGCAAGCCTCGACTAGTACTGTTATTGATGATGTACCACCAGCCGATATGTGACATTTATATTACAGTTGTATATTTTTGACATTATGCAGTTATATATATATATATATATATATATATATATATATAGATATATATATATATATATAGTCCATATATTTTATGTTCATGTTGCAGTTGTACTTAATTTACATGTTGGTGATCATCATGATGTGTATATTGTTAGGTCATGTTAGATATGTTCATTTAATCTGGAGCTTACATATAGATGTGTATGTGATAACAGTTATTTTACATGCGATGTATATTTGATGTTTGTGTTGTGATGATGTTATACAATGCTAATTTTGTTCTGTTAGATGATCATGATGATGATGATGTTAGCGAATTTGAATGTTTTTTTTAAGTCAAATATGATGTTTCTATGATGGTTATCATGATCATGATATTTATTAATTAATTTAACATTAAAGGATCATTATATTTATTAAATATTATGTCGTGATTGTAATTGAAATTGTAATTCTAATTCTAATTGTATGTAAAATTGTAAAATTGTAATTGTATGTAAAATACTTGTAAAATTTTAATTGTAATTGTAATATTTAATTTATTGTAAAATGATTGTAATTGTAATTTTAATTGTAATTGTATATATGTAAAATTGTAAAATTGTAATTCTAATTCTAATTGTATGTAAAATTCTAAAATTGTAATTGTAATTGTACGTGAAATTGTAAAATTGTAATTGTAATTGTAATTCTAATTGTATGTAAAATATTTGTAAAATTTTCATTGTATTATTGTGAAATGATTGTAACTGTAAAATTTTAATTGTATTAATGTGAAAATTTTAATTTTATTCATGTGAAATGATTTTGTTAAAAAAATTAAATTTTTAAATTTGTAAAATTTTAAATAATTGTAAAATAATAAATCTAGAATAATATGAATTTCTGTAAGATAATAAGGTTTTGAAAATAATGCAAATAAATTCATGTAATTTACAATTATCATTATTTTATTATGATCTTACATACAAAAAAAATGAACTTTATACATTAAACCATTGTTTTTGAGATCAACTAATTGCAAATTATCAAGTGAAATATTGATTTTAACATTAGCACAATGCAAATTACCAATTAATTCAAAATACATATTATAATGTTTTGAAAAAAAGAGTGAGCTAATAAGTTATAAGGTAGTTAAGTCCTCCTCTTTATTAAAACCCATCTTAAAAGGTATAAATATTGATGAAATAACACATGTACCATATCACTCTCGGTTCTCGTGATCACCCTCATTATCTTCCAGCTCGCATGGCATGATAACACTATTGTTCTCGAAAATATTTTTTGATCTAGGGTCATGTCTCAATACGAACCACCAATCCTTATCCAACACATCTAGGTAAAAAAACACATGGTTGCAGTGTTTGGGGAAAACATAGGGCTCCTTAGCTTCATCCCACATCTTTTTAGAGTTGATACATATTATCCTACTATCGCAATCTTCCTTGACATTATTCTGATCAAAGGTGTCCCACCACTTGCACCTAAAAATAACATATTCGAAAGAAGATAAATCCACTTCAATGATCTCTTGTATCTTTCCGACATAACCTAACGTCCGTCATACTAGGTTTTGATCACAGTGGCTAGATTGACTAGATTGATCGAATTTGACTTCCACACCATAGTCTTGTCTAATGTGTCCATCATAGAAATTTTATGTGCGAAAATGGTCTCTATATGCCCACATAGATGGGAACAAATGCACCTATAAAAAAGTTAAAAAATAATAGTTTCAGGTGTCTTATAATAACCCAACAGTTAAAATATCAAATATAGATGTAATTAAATTTTAAAGGTGCATTATTAAGTTTAAAATGTACATAAAAATTAAATATATTATTACCGAGTTGTTGCACCCAATCCCTACGTTTAGCGCATCCTCTTCAGCACGTGGGTAACGACCGATTGCACCGTATTTCTCTCTGACTTGGTCAGCAACCCAACTATTGGAGCATATTTTTGGCATATTTTCTTTTAAATGACCAGGATAAGGCACACTTCTACCATTAAACCATCTGAATTATTTCCTTTCCCTATCCCATTTCATCCTCTCGTGCTCGTACAATCCGACCCATGGTTGTGTCGCTTTGAAATTTTAAAGAACTAATTTATTAATTGCTTCAATTTCTGCATTCACTGATGAAATCAAACTGACATTATATAGTACATAGAGATCAAAATATACATTATATTAGAGTTCAACATGAATATTTACTTTGTGTAAATTTGAAAAATTATAAGTCACTTACTCTTTATCAAGCACTTTTTTCCATTCGTTTGGAGCAACTCCCCTTCTCTTTTGTCTTAATCCCTTTCATCGTCCCAAATCACCACACCTGGTTTGTTTTCGATCTGCTTGATGTACTCACTAGCATAATAGAAAGAATCATACGATATGTACCCCTCTGCCATAGACCCCTTGGGTTTTCCCCTTTGCCGAACAACACCTTTCAATTTCTTCATGTACCTCTCTAAGAATAACATCCAACGACAAGAAACGACCCCAATTAATTCAACCTCATCTACTAGGTGGATTAGAAGATGAACCTGCAAGTGCATGAAACCCGTCGGCAGTTCCTTCTCAGACATAAATACAATCTCAACTATCTCTTGACGTCACAGTGGAATGCTAGCCACATGAATCTGCTTTGACGTGATCCAACGTACAAATGCAAATAATTTAGATATGGAACGTCCTAGTTCTTGAGGGAATTCAAGTTTCACAAACCCAAACACAAACAATGGATAATGACACTACAAATTTATAAACATGTGTTGAATCCTTAGTTAAACTAAGAGGGGGGGGTGAATTAGTTTAACACATACATGAGCTTTTTAAAATTTTCATCAAGCTTATTTACAACTTAATTTTATAACCAACTTAATATGTGGACTATCTTAATATGTAGCAACAAGTATTAAGTTAATGTGACATCAAAATTATTATGAGAGCATCAAACATTAAGAAGATTGGATAAAATATATCATCACATAGGCAACACACACAGAGACAGTAGATATAAGTGGAAACCCATAAAGGGAGAAAACCACATCTTATTATTGTTGTGATGAAAAGGCAAGCTCCAATTCCCTCTCACCACTGTTTTTCTGCAGGCACCAACCTACAGGAGGCTCCAACCTTAGTGAGATACAACTGACAACTATCAAGCTTCAACTTGATAGGGAAGCTCCAACTTCCTCAATTTATCAAAAGAAAATAGTTTCTGATTTACCTTAGATATCCGCTCTGTTTTGTAGCATCTCTTTCTGCTCTTCCTTTTTCTTATCTTCTCTGCCTCAATTCTTCATACTCTGCATTCTCTTACCTCACTCTCTAACCTCTATGAATATCAAGGTGATATCATTTATATAGATTTCCTTATGACTATTTTTATTCCTCAGGGAATTTGAGATGGATAGCCATACCTCTTAGTCTTCTGCCTTCTCATTTCTTTTCCAGCTCACTCAGAAAAATATAACTGTATGTACTAATTTTAATATTATAGTGGGATTTTTGTTTTCTTCTGGAGACTTGCCAATGCATCACAAACAATATAAACCAGTTA
The DNA here is from genome assembly GCA_034641835.2 of Pinus albicaulis. Lineage (NCBI taxonomy): Eukaryota > Viridiplantae > Streptophyta > Pinopsida > Pinales > Pinaceae > Pinus > Pinus albicaulis. Next base: position 660,438,633 of record CM076573.1, on the reverse strand, counting down.
AAACATTTACAGTTAATTGCAATGAGAACTCTAGCTCAACTCATTCAGCCTCTTAGATCACTGCGTATTTGTATTTTATGTGACTGTGTCTGTCTTTTTCTTCTATGTATGCCTTTCTGTTCATTGCTGTTTCGTAACTCCTGCATGTATGTACCTGCACTTTTTATATAATGCAATTCAATTCTCGACATAATAATAAGGCATTTTTAACCTATGAACTGCCATGTTATATAACTTAAATAACTTTCGGCGATATAATGATAATAGATCATTTTAATACACAAAATGCCCTTTCAGGCCCACTCACTGAACTTTACTTATGCTCCGATGTGATGAGCCTTTCCGAAAGTCCCGATGTGATAATCGCAATCGCTGCTTTCAATAGTTTTCTCCGATGTTCTGTTCTCCTCCGATGCGATCAATTACTGTTCACTTCACTGCACCGATGTGATGCATCACTCCGATGCGATGTAACACTGTTCACTTCACTGTGCCGATGTGATGGTTCACTTTGATGCCAAAACTCAAGCATGTATGAATCACAGTTCACAAACCCATTGGGTCCGCATCTTCATCGCAATCGCAATCGAAAATTTTATTGACATGCTCCGCTGCCACACTTTTCTCCGATGCGATTCATGAGGGTCCCACTTTATAGGACTTCATTTGTATTAAGCTCAAACACTTGAGTGCTACACATATATAAAGTGCTACATATATATTTACTTTGTCGCTTCAGCTTTTATGGATCCTCCAGCTAGGGTTAAGATTCTCAAAATTTTATGTAGGGGGGGTCCCACACTACACATATAATATCCTCCGTCAACATTATATTAATTCTTTGACTCAGACTTAAACCCAGTACTAATATATGTAGTAATGTAACCTTTAGGGCTCCAGAGTTATTTTAACTCATCTTATTTGTAATGATATAACGCATTTTCTAAAGTTTGGGTTACCTCTTTGTCAATCCAAAACATAATTAGGGTCCACAGTTAATATATATAAACAATTCAACCATTCAATATTTTCTCCAATGGTTAATCACTAACCATTAGCACGATACTCCAACTGGGCCCACCGCAACTTGTATCCCCGTATACAATGTTTTAAAAGCCTTGTATTAATACTACGCTCATATTATGTTGAACCCCTTCCTTTGTTTATTATTTCAAGTGTATTAACCGGACACATAACCTTATTAACCCGCTCTCTAAGGTTTGAACCTGATAAACACTTTCATATTCCCCACCTTATCACTTAACGTTGTACCAATGGATTGATGCCTTTTTTTAAACACGCAAGCATTTATAACCTTTCAACCAAGGCTTATAACATTAACCCAACACTTCATGTAACTATACTTGGGCCCACAGTATTGGTTCTTTTCCCGCAACTTCTCCTTTGATTGGATGGTCAATCTGCTCTCGCATACCAGCTGAGCTTTGGACCCCCATCTGACGAGCGGCACGCAACATCGCGCAACTTATCTGCTCGTCACATAATTCTCCAAAATTACGTGAAAAACGTTGTATTTGAAAACAACTTTAGGACACGTGGCCATCAATGACATATATCGCGTTAACTTTGGCAATACAGCTTACCACTTCAACTAATGGGCGGACCCACTGGTTTTTGAGTGCCGATTTCACTGTTTGCTCAGGGTTCTGGTCTTGACTTTGGGTTCTGCATCTCCTGCAATCATTTCACTGTTGGTTTGTTAACGGCTTTGCCTCTGTATTCTCTGTCTCTGCCTCAGTTATTCTCTTTCTCTGTGTCACTGTGCTTTCTGCAGCCTTTCTCTGCTGCTTGACCATTTCATTTCACTACTCTACCTCCTATCTATGTCTCTGCAACCTCTGTCTTGTACTACCTTGCTTCTTTTGCTGCTTCTCGACTCTCTCTACATCTTGTTGCCTCTTTTCTCTCTCTTCTCTTCTATGTTTTCTCCTTTGCCATCAACGACAACATTTTCAACAGTCTCCCCCTTTGGCATTGATGGCAATACACTTCCTTTGCTTGTCTTTTAAGACCCTTTCTTTTGGTGCTTGCTTTTCCTCCCCCTTTGACATCAAGGGCAAAGAGTTGGCTCATTTCGCAGTGTGTTCTGATCTTGTGGACCTATTTCATGCTCTATTTAGTTGCTCTATCATTTTTATAGATCTTTTTGTTGACTAATCTCCCCCTGGAATGAAGCTTTCCTTTTCTTTCATAGAGTAGTATCTGAAGACACTACCCCTAGTTTGTTTCTTAGATATTCGAATGGCTCTCTGGTAAGAGGTTTTGTGAATATATCTACTGTTTGTTCTTTTGTTGGCACATACTCCAAATTCACTACCTTCTGTGCTACTTGTTCTCTTAGGAAATGGTACTTGATTGGGATGTGTTTATTTTTTGAATGAAGTACAGGGTTTTTCAAAATACTTATAGCACTTGTATTATCACATTTGATAGAGATAGGTTCATCAATGCTTACCTTCATGTCTTGGAGGGTTTGCTTCATCCAAATGACTTGTGTGCAACATGCTGCTACTGCTATGTATTTTGCTTCTGCTATAGATAGAGAGATAGATGTTTGTTTCTTGGTTAGCCATGCCACCAGACTTTTTCCCAAGTAGAATGCACCTCCACTTGTGCTTTTCCTGTCATCCACATAGCTGGCCCAATCTGCATCTATATATGCTGTTAACGTGAAACTCTTGTCTTTTGGATACCATAGCCCATACTTTACAGTTCCTTGTAGATATCTAAATCTTCTTTTGACTGCTAGAAGGTGATTTTTTTTTGGTGCTGTTTGATATTTAGCCACAAGTACTACTGCCAACATGATGTCTAGTCTTGATGCTGTTAGGTATAGTAGACTTCCTATCATGGATCTGTAGAGTCTTTGATCTATATCAGTAGATCCATCATTAGCACATAGCTTGCATCTAGTGATCATGGGAGTTGACACAGGTTTGCAGTCTTCCATTTTGAACTTTTTCAACATCTCTTTTAAGTATTTTTCTTGTGAGATGAATGTACCTGTGTTCTTTTGTTGAATTTGAAGTCCTAAGTAGAAGGTGAGCTCTCCAATCATAGACATCTCAAACTCTGATTTCATATCTTCAGCAAATCATTTTGCTAACTCATATTTTTTGCTTCCAAACATAATGTCATCAACATATACTACAACAATCAGGAGTTCATTTTCATGGGCTTTTATGTATAGATTTTTGTCTACTCCTCCTCTCTTAAAGCCTTTTTTTTGCAAGTACTTATCCAGCCTTGAGTACCAAGCACGAGGAGCTTGATTTAGTACATATAAAGCCTTCTTGAGTCTACACACATAGTCTTATTTGTCTGTTAATGAGAAACCTTATGGTTGTTCCATGTAGACTTCTTCTTCTAGATCTCCATTCAGAAATGCAAATTTCGCATCCATTTGATATACCTTGAAGTCTTGGTAGCATGCAAAGGCCAGAAACATTCTGATAGCTTCCATTCTATCTACAGGGGCAAATGTTTCATAGAAATCAAGTCCTTCGATTTGTGAGTATCCTTTGCAAACAAGTATGGCTTTATTCCTGATTACCTATCCTTGCTCATTCATTTTATTCTTGAATACCCATTTTGAGCCTATGGAATTTTTCTTAGTGAGTCTTGGAACTAATTCCCAAGTATTTTTCTTCTCAATTTGGTCCAATTCTTCATTCATAGCATTCACCCAATACTTGTCTTTGCTGGCTTCTTCAAACTTCTTTGGCTCTATTTGTGATAGCATGGCTATGTATACCTCTTCTGTGTGTTCAGTTAGCTGCCTTCTTATCTAGACTCATACACTATTGTCTCCAATGATCTAGTCTTCTGGATGGTTCCTTTGAGTGTATCTTGAGGGGGCTTTCGAGCTTAGTTCAACATCTTCTTTTGTCTTGCTTGTTTCATCATCATCTTGGTTTTCTTCTTCATGATTGTCTGAAGGGCTGCTGCAGTTTGTACTTCTTGCCTTGTTTGGAAGTCCTTCATCAAATCTTATGTCAATTATTTATACAATTTTTCGAAGAGTCTTGTTGTAGCACCTGTGCCCTTTACTCATGGATGCATATCCTAGAAATGTCCCTTCATCTTCTCTTGCATCAAACTTCCCCGGATTTTCATCATTATTCTTTATGTAACACTTGCTTCCAAAGACTCTAAAGTGCTTGATTGAAGTTGTTTTACCATGCCATAGTTCATAGGGATTCTTGTCACTGCTTGGCCTTAAATGAGCTCTGTTAAGGATATGCACGGTTGTGTGTACTGCTTCTCCCCAGAAGGTTTGAGGAATTTTACTCTCTTGCATTATGGCTCTGGCAATTTGTTGTACAGACTTGTTTTGTCTTTTTTCTACTCCATTTTGTTGATGTGTCCCTACAATAGTAAATTTTTACTTTATCCCTTGTTCATTGCATAGGTCTGCAAAGTCATAATCTATGAATTCACCTCCTCTGTCTGATCTGATGCATTTTAGCTTACATCCTGTTTGATTTTCTGCTAATGCTTTGAATATCTTGAATTTCTCTAGTTCTTCCAATTTATTCTTGAGAAATTCAACCCATGTCATTCTGGAGAAATCATCTATTATTAGCATGAAGTAGGATTCTCCACTTGGTGTTTTAGTTCTTGCAGGTCCACACAGATCCATGTGCACAAGCTATAGTGGTATTCTTGTTGATAGCTCTTCTTTGGCCTTAAATGATGTGCAGGTATTTTTGCCCAATTGGCAAGATTTGCATATGGTATTTGAAGGCCTTTTTATTTCTGGCATATCTCTGACAGCTTTCTTCTTTCTCAGTCTGATGATATGGTCGAAGTTAAGATGTCCCAATCTCCTATGCCATAACCATGACTCCTCAAGTTTGCTAAGATGGCATGCTTCAGCCTCCTCCTTCACTATGTATACATTACTCTCTGTTTGAACCCATTTGAGTAGAGTCTTTCCCATGGTGCTTGATCTGACTTCACAGTCTTGTGCTCTAAAAATAACTTCACAGGCTTTATCACACATTTGACTAACACTCAGCAAATTTTCTTTTAGCCCATCTACAAATAGTACATCTTGGGCCTTTCCTCTGCCATTATCTAGGCTGACTGAGCCTTTTCCTTTTATTTTTTCCTAATTTATCATTGCCAAAAGTAACATTACCAAATTTCTTTTCATCAAAAGTTGTAAACTTGCTTCTGTCTCCAGTCATATGTTTTGAGCATCCACTGTCCAAAATACCATTGGCTTTTCAGGTCTTGAGCAGTTAGAGCTAGGCCACATTTATTCACCTTCTTTTTTCATTGGAGGCATCCTTTTGTTTGGTATCTTTTGTGAGATGATGAACCCCATCCTCTGAGAGGACATTTGGAAGGCATATGTCCAATTTTATTGCATAAACAGCATTTGATCATAATTTTCGCAGAATTGTGAGTATGAGTAAAATCTCCTTGATTCATAAACCTCCTTGAGGTGTTGAACATCAATATTTGTCCATATTTTCTGCACTCAATGATTTTATGGCCAAATTCCTTACAATAAAAACAGTAACCATAGAAACAATTTGCATACCTGATGTGAGGTTGTCTTCTCCATTTGTTTTCTTGAGACAGTGTCTTCACTGTTTGCATCCTTTGCTGGTTTGAATTACTCCTCCTTGTATGACAGTATGAAACAATGTGTCCCAGCTTGTGGCAGGCATGACAGGTGGTATTTTTCATAGGAGGGAAGAATCTCCTTTGATGGTTTCCAAATTTGACATACTCAGGGGTATATGATCATTTTTCTGTTGTCTGAGTATTTATTTCATTCTTTGTTATTAGAGGTTTCTTCTGGTTTCTGTCTCCTTCACTGTATGTTTCTTCTTTCATAGGAATTATTTGAGCTGCTTCATCAGACTTCTTTGCTTTTACAAAAATAATAATTTTGTTTTCTTTTTATTTTCCTTTACTTAATTCTCCTTCATAGCCTATCCCAGTTTTTATCAAAGGAGATATTTGAGCATTTAGGATTTCGTTCAACTTACCAGAGCTTGTAGTTTGAGAAGAATTTATAGACACTTTCCTTTGAGCTTTTTCTAATTTCTTCCTTAGACATACTACTTCTTCTTCCAACTGTTCTTGTTCCTGAGTTTTATCCTTGATTTGCTTAAGTAACATGTCTTCTATCTTCTTGGCTTTTTCAAGCTCTATCTTCAGCTGCATGAGGACTCCTGAATTCTATTCTTCTCGTACATACTTGAGGATAATGTCCTTTTGTTTTCTACACTTTAGTTTGAGTCTGTCAATCTCCTCCAGGGCACTTCTTAGCTCCCCCTCAAGGTCAAATTCACCTTCTTCTTCATCTTCTAGGAGGAGTCCTTCAAGTTCTTCTGTGGCCATCAATAAAAATTTAGAGGTTCCTTCTTCACTTGAGGGTTCATCTGAGTCTTCAGATGCACTACTATCTTATTGAGCATAGAAGGATTTTCTACTGAATTTCTTTCCTTTCTGCCAGTTCTTTGATGCAGTTTTCTCTGATTATTGAGCCTGATTCCTTGCTTTCTTATGAGGACACTTAGTAGCATAGTGTCCAAATCTTCCACAGTTAAATCATTTGAATGGAAGTTTACCTTTATATTTACCTAAACCTCTATCCAATTTCTTGACAAATTTAGCCCCTTCTTCATCGGATCAAGAGCATATGTCTTCCTTTTCTTCTTTCTTATTTTCAATTTTAAAAGCTGCCTCCCTTGCACTTGGCTTCTTCTGTGGGAGTCTCATCTCATAGGCTGTTAGATTTCCAAGTAATTGGTTTATGGTCAAGGTTTCCCAATCAGTTGTTTCTTCTATGGCAGAAACCTTGGGGTTAAAGCTGGATGGGAGAGATCTTAGAATATTTTGTACAATTACACATTCTGGTATAGTTTCTCCAAGAGCTTTCATATTATTAACAATTTCTGCAACTCTTAAGAAGAAGATGCCAATATCTTCATCATCATTCATTTTCAAATTTTCAAACTAAGCTCTATATACTTGAATTTTGGTTATCTTTACCTTTTTATTTCCCTCATGAATGTTTTCAAGAGTATCCCACATTTCTTTGGCATTTTTTCTATGAATTAATTTGATGAATTTAGCCCCACATAGTCCATTTAAGATTGCATTCATGGCCTTTGCATTGGCTACAAATTCTTGTTTAGCTTCTTTCTCTAGATCAATTGCCTTTGGGGCATATCCAAATTCCATAGCAGCCCAAACTTCTATTCCTAGAGACATTATATATGTTCTCATTCTGATTTTCCAGAAGGCATAATTAGCACTGGTGAAAAAAGGGTCTTTATTGATTGAGCTTCCTTCTTGACTAGCCATCCTGGGAACCTAGGATCTCCTTTCAGTGGTTAAACAGGTACAAAAGGAACTGGATCTGATACCAATTGTTGAATCCTTAGTTAAAATGAGAGGGGGGGGGTGAAACATTTTAACACATACATGAGCTTTTTAAAATTTTCATCAAGCTTATTTACAACTTAATTTTATAACCAACTTAATATGTGGACTATCTTAATATGTAGCAGCAAGTATTAAGTTAATGTGACATCAAAATTATTATGAGAGCATAAAAAATTAAGCAGATTGGATAGAATATATCAGCACATAGGCAACACACACAGAGACATCAGATATAAGTGGAAAACCATAAAGGGAGAAAACCACATCTTATTATTGTTATGATGCAAAGGAAAGCTCCAACTCCCTCTCACCACTGTTTTTCTGCAGGCACCAACCAACAGGAGGCTCCAACCTCAGTCAGCTACAACTGACAACTATCAAGCTTCAACTTGATAGGGAAGCTCCAACTTCCTTAATTTATCAAAAGAAAATAGTTGTTGATTTACCTTAGATATCAACTCTGTTCTATAGCATCTCTTTCTGCTCTTCCTTTTTCTTATCTTCTCTGCCTCAATTATTCATACTTTGCATTCTCATACCTCACTCTCTAACCTCTATGCATATAAAGGTGATATCATTTATAGAGATTTCCTTATGACTGTTTGTATTCCTCAGGGAATTTGAGATGGATAGCCATACCTCTTAGTCTTCTGCCTTCTCATTTCTTTTCCAGCTCATTCAGAAAAATATAACTGTATGTACTAATTTTAATATTACAGTGGGATTTTTGTTTTCTTCCAGAGACTTTCCAATGCATCACAAACAATATAAACCAATTAAAACATTTACAGTTAATTACAATGAGAACTCTAGCTCAACTCATTCAGCCTCTTGGATCACTGCATATTTGTCTTTTCTATGACTGTGTCTGTCTTTTCCTTCTCTGTATGCCTTTCTGTTCATTGCAGTTGCGTAACTCCTGCATGTATGTAACATCGCTTTTTATATAATGTAATTCAATTCTTTGCATAATAATATATATATCAAATTCAAGTTGAAGGAGTTTGTGAAGAGAGAAGAGATGAGGTGAAGGAGCGAAAATTAAGGTTATTTAACTCTTACTCACAGATGTAATTAATAGACCGACTGCTACATTAATTCACTTCATTCAAAGAGGAATAGCCATAGAGAGAAACAGGAAATACGTATCAACATCAATAGGTGTAGGAAACTTGATCTTCTTTCATTAATTTATAAGAGAATTCAATCATCAACTAACAGTCATCCACAAGTCCAAACCTCAGAACCTCTTCTCTTTATTTTTATCTCCTTAAATACATCAGAGTAGTTCATAACTGTTGAACTTCTTGAACTCTTAAACTTCCTAAATTATTAAGATTAATTATGCAATTATAACAAGAAAACAAATTAAAATTGGAAATATGGTTTTCTTCTCTGAATCTGATGTTGCTGATGCATCCTCCTGAAGTTCTGAGGTGGCCTTTATGCTCATGATGCAATGGCTACATAGCTCCATAATGATGCTTTCGTGCCTGAATTTATCCAGCTGTTGTACTCCTAACGGTGCCGCTATACACTTTTCTTCCCGACTCTAACTATTCCCATGTGCTTCAAACATTGTCACTCATATCACCTGCTACCTGACTCTGCATCTTATCTTTTGATCTGCGTCCAGTCACTTACCCGAGTTTCCCTGTCGCGTTCTTTCTATTTCTTCATTTCCAAGGCATTTCACTAGTTTCACGCTATAACACTCTTTTCTTCCTCTAACACAGTTTAAAACACGAAAATGACTTACTTCCATGTCTGAAAACCTTTTGAATTCACCTTTGAAACTGCGTCGCATCCACCCGCACATTGCATTTCACAGCTTTTACCTTGTCTTTGACACTTACCTTCTAATTCTTGCGATGCACACTATGCGGTCAAGTCTCGCTCGGCATTTCATATCGCACTTCAGAGACTTTAGCAATTATCTCCCATGGTTATCCTTTAAAATTCGTGACTTGCGCTTTTGTGATCAAACCCCACCGCATCACATATCGCACTTTGGTGGATTTAACATTTACCTCCGCACTTATTTTTTAAAACTTGTGATTTGCAATTTCCGATCAGTGCCCACCGCATTGCTTATCACACTTCGGTGATTTTAACATTTAACTCTCATGCATATCCTTTGAAACTTGCAATTGGAGGTTTGCGATTTAATCTCCGCCGTGTATCTCTCCGCTCTATTTTTGTGCTTTGATCCCAACCATCTGTTTTTCCCTTTGCGCCTCCTCCAAATCCCTTAAGTGTTTAAGGGAAATGCACCCTTTCTTTGCCTTTGGGAAATTAGTTTGTTTTCTCCATAGTGTAAACCTCCTGAGTTTATCCAACATGTCACCACGCTAGTCCCTCCTGAGCTTGCGAATGAGCCCAACTCAACCCTGTTATGCATGCAATTCTCTAAACGCGCCCATCGGTTCGGCTCTTGAACTGTTCTCTATGTGACTGAGCCCATCTCGACCCACCTTCACATCTCATCACGTAATGTTAAATGTTCCAATATATAAATCAAAATTCTTCTATGACACACAAAATTTTACATTTTCTAACATATATGTTTTTTTTTTGTTTTTTGAAAAATATTTCAAAGGTAAATGCAAATGAGCCACAACATGGGGACAGATGATGCCCAAGAGGGGTGAGACTGAGTTTCCCACTAGGATATCGCATGATTCACTGGATTTTCTAGCCAATGTTGATGATCATCGCTTCGTTATGGTCCCCTGTCCTTATTCAGGTTTGTATTGGTGAGGTGTACTAACATCCTCTTCACAGATGCTGATGCTTATATGAGACTCATTTTCCATATAGATTCTTATATAAGACTCCTTTGCCATCAATGACAACATTTTCAACAACACGTGCAATAATATACAAAATTAGTTATGTTTTATCATCCCCACATGGGATAAAATTTATTAATATAACAAATAATAAAATCATTCTTTTGACATTATACATACTCCTATAAGATTCAAATGGTCATGTGATTTCAACCCCGAAAAGTGGTCATCCACGGTAACGCAACGTCGTAGTGAATACCCGTATGAAGATGGCACCCTCACACCCATTATAAATTCCTTTTCCAAAGAAAGATCATTTTTCTTAAAAATCCATGGGACATCACCTTCTTTGAAATACCATGAATTATAGGTACTAGTGCATGCCTTTGATTCTGTACTTTCTAATCGTCTTGGCCAATATTTCTTTTTAGTTTTTCAAGTAATAAGATATTTCCTAAAAGTCAATGTGTCACTTTGTTTCGATGATATGTTCCTCCATAAAGAAGATGAAACATTTTTAAATATATGCATCAGATCTAATAAGTGGCTAATCTTAAGATGCTCCCAATATGGGAGGTTATAAAATATAGATTTAAATTTCATCCTAATGGACAATTTCTCAACATAGGCATCGAAGAATTATGGATAATCGAACATAGGCTCCCCATTTGAATCGAACATTTCTATGAACTCCTTATCCTTCTCTCTCTCATATGCTTTAATTCATTCAGTTAGTGTCGTTATCAGGGGCCTTTGGGTTCTCTCTCATTTAAGATTGAAAGTAGATGTTTCTCTTCTGTAAGGGTGTTATTCTAGGAAGAATACCCTGGAGAAATCATACACTAGCTTTCATAGGTCCTTGTACCATCTAGCGTTCAAAGAAGGTCCACAACATTTACATCCAAAATACCATTTTGTTGCAAGACTTAGGAGATTATTGTATACAATTTATATGCATGGCATGTTAAAGAATAGCATGAAGATCAAAAAAATTACAACAAACTAAATAACTAATATGTGAAATAATATTGTTACGTATATAAACAAATCAATAAACATGTAATTTACCAGAGCAAACTCCTAGGCCTCAATAATCATGTGTCATGTAAGCACATATGACATACAATGTAAAACTCCTCTCTTTTGTGATGGGTCTTGATACATCGTATACATTTATCCCATCCCATAATTCCTTCAATTCATCTACCAACGATTGTAAGTAGACATCCATATTCTTCACTTGTCTTCTACCAGGGACTATGTGAGCCAACATAAGATGCTCATTCTTCATGGACAACCATGGAGGGATATTGTTATTTATCACTACTACATGCCAAACAGAATAGTTGGTGTTCTGGAGGGAATATGGGTTGATGCCATCCATGAATATGCTGAGTCGTAGACTTTGTGCTTCATCCTTGAATTTTTCGGGCCATGTATCCTCTATATGCTTCATGTCTATTGAATCAGTTGGGATTCGCATAACTCCCAACTCACTTATGTGTGATGCATGCAATCCCTACAACATATCTAATTCTTTACCATGAAAGAGCCTTTGAATCCTTGGGATTATAGGCATGTGCCTCAATATCTTAAAAGGAGGACCACGTGATTTACCCTTCCTTTTTTACTTATCATACCTGTCATGCCCACATTTCGGGCATATCTCTTTGTCTGCATATTCTCCTCTATATAGAATACAATCATTTGGACATGCATGATATGATATGTACTCAACATCCAACATTTTCAACAATTTCTTTTCCTCTTCACAGCTTTCGGGCAAGACATTATCACTCGGAAGAACCTTATCTTTGAATAACCTGTAGTTTGTGATCATTATGGAAAATATTAAATGTACATTAATTTCGATATAATTATTAACGTTCATAAAATTATATGACGAAGGAATTTATGGTAACTTACCTCAAAATTTCTGAGAAACATGCATTAAACAAGCCAAAATTTTCTTTCAAGTTGTACAGTAACATTGTTGTCCCAAAATGGGTATACTTTGACTGACCGCTAGGTCCAAAGAGTGTTGGGTGTGGAGCTTGATTATCTCGTTTACTTTGTATCACAGCATTGGACCCTTGTACCTTAAATGGGGCGACAACGCTGCCCATAATTAATTGTTGCCATGGGGGGTCGGCAACGACTTTATGGAGCCCCCCCTGGCGGAGGGTTTCGAGGGCAGCGCCCTTGAAACTAAAAACAGATGTAAAATTGCCTTGTAAAAGTTTAGTAATTTCTAGTCAATCTAAGCCATTCATTAGGCAAATGATCTGATGGTAGAAGTTATGTTTAGTTTAGGGTTTTTTTCCCTAGAAGGAAACCACTCACTTTTATGAGGGTCTTGTATTGTGTATATGTATGGTGTGTGTATTCTCAGAGCGAGAAACTGATAGGGATACTGTGAGAGAGAACAATGGATATTACAGTGGATCAACTGTATGTTTTGTCTCTTCATTTTTCTGGATAATACAAAGGAAGGACTGGTTGTTTGGGGTGGACATAGCCCAAACTGGGTGAACCACGTATATCTCTGTCTCTCTGGTTTTATGTGTTTTGTGTGCTTGTATTTTTCGCATATTTTATGTGTTGCATTGCTCTATAATATATAATTTTCTAACAACTAGTATCAGAGCTGAAGGTATATTTGGCTGATAAACTCGCAAGAAAGAAGGGTTCCTGGTTCCAGTGGGAACAATGGCGGAAGATGGTAAGTTTAGGGTCGAGAAATTTAATGGCCAAAACTTCTCGTTGTGGAAGATGCAAATGGAATATTATCTATATCAAAAAGATCTATACCTACCATTGAGCAGAAAAAAAAAGAATCTGGCAGCCATGACAGACGTGGAATGGAACATTCTCAATAGAAAGGCACTCGGAACAGTATGATTGTGCCTTGCAGTGTCAGTGACCTTCAATATTTCGAAGGAAACAACAGCAGAGGGTTTGATGCAAACTTTGGCGAAACTATATGAAAAACCCTCAGCCTCAAACAAGGTATTTCTTATGAAACGATTATTTAATATGAAGATGTTGGAAGGTGGATCTGTTGTAGACCATTTAAATTATTTTAATACAGTTGCCAGTCAGTTAAGTTCTGTAGGGGTAAAATTTGATGATGAAGTTAGAGCTCTGTTATTCTAGTGCTCATTGCCAGAGAGTTGGAATGGTTTAGTAATGGCCATTAGTAACTATGTCTCTAGACCTAGTACTTTAAAGTTTGATGATGTTTTTAGTGTTATCCTTAGTGAGGAAATGCGATGGAAAAGCTCTGGTGAGGCATCGGGTAATGCTTTGAGTGTAGAGTCTAGGGGAAGGAAAATGGAAAGAGGAAAGAGCTCAGGATATTGCAGTAAATCAAGAAAAGGCAGATCAAACTTCAGATCAGGGATAATGTGCTGGAAATACGGAAAGAAAGGACACCTGAAGAAAGACTGTAGATCTCGGAAGGGAAAAGAAGGAGATGCACAACAATAAAACAATCATGAAGCAAATGTGACAGGTGATGTGTTACAAGATTCTTTGATTCTTTCTTTTGAAAATGTTACTAATTCTTGGGTCAGGGGCTTCATTCCATGCCACACCTAATAAGAAATATTTTCATGACTATCAATGAAAATTTTGAATATTAGAGCTCCGTTTGGAAGTGGTAATAAACACGTAAGAGGTATTTGGAATGGGTAAGTTCTTGTAAAATATCAAATAGAAACCAATGAATAACAAGAGAGTAAGGCATGTTAGATCTAAGAAAAAATCAGTTCAACAAAGCCAGTTAAATGATGAAAGGTTATGCAATAACTACACAGATAAAAGCAAATTAAGGAGCCCTGGTAATAACAAAAGGCGAAAAGGTTGGTACATTGTATTTATGCAATGGTATTTCTAACTCTGTTAATGCTTTAACTTCCAAAGGAGCAGATGCAACATTATGGCATCATAGGCTCGAACACATGAGTGAGAAGGGGATGAAGATTCTTCACTCAAGAAATTTGTTGTCGGGTTTGAAGAAATATATTTAGTTCTGAAAGTGCATTTATAGAAAAACAAAAAGTCAGTTCTGAAGTTGGAAAAAGAGCAAAAAAGTCAGGCTTGCTGTCAGAGGTGTGGGGACACCTGGGGTATCCATCCTAAGTGTCTCACTATTGTATTATACATTATTGGATTGTTATATTCAAAATAAGTAATATAACATTCTTTCAATAGTGAAATACTTTGGTTGAAACGAAACGGAAAGGCTTTCCTTTTCAGACGATAAGGAGAAAATCTTACGTGAGGTTGCCAAACCAAATGTGATAAAGCAACAAATTCTTAGAGAAGATAGTTCCAAAAACACCACAAGAAAATGGTGTGTCAGAAAGGATGAACAGAACAATCATGGAGCGTGCAAGGTGCATGAGATTGCATGCAGGATTGCCTTTACAATTTTGGGCAGATGCTGTAGATACTTCTGTTTATCTAATAAACAGAGGGCCTTCAAGTTCCTTGGATGGTGGTATTCCAGAGGAAGCATGGACATGTAAAAAGGTAAACTACTCTTTTTTAAAGCCTTTTGGTTGTGAGGCCTTTGTCCATATTAATAAAGAAAATAGAACAAAGCTTGAGGAAAAATCAAAGAAATGTACCTTTATTGGATATGGTGTTAATGATTTGGTTATAGCTTATATGATTATGAAAATCAAAAAATCATTAGGAGCGGTGATGTATTCCAACAAAAAAGAATATACATATAAAGATAGATTGGGAAAAAAACGAGAAAAAAGAAAGAAAGGAATACCAGGAGATTTCATAGGTAGACAACTAAAAAGTAAAATTTTCAAAATAGCAATAATCAACTGACAACAACAAACATACAACGGTAACCGAGCACCTCCGACACACAGAGATGGTGTTTAAGTTCTCTTGGATAAATGGACACAAAACGATGCTCTCATACAAACTTATTATTATCGTTGAAAGCAAACTGGTGGGAACACAGATAACAAAAATGCGGGTTGAAAGCAGGAAGAAATGAAAAGGAACAACATGGAAGAGAATGGGAGCTCATGGTATCACTTGAAGGGTGGGGACTCAGTACGATTTTCACTGGGTTTTACCATTGTAGAATAAATGGGTTTACAGGCTGAAGGAAGAAGATAGAGGAAAACAAAGGTACAAAGCTAGAATTGTGATGAAGGGATTTGCACAGAAGAAAGGTATTGATTTTTATGAAATATTTTCTCCTGTTGTTAAGATGAATTCAATCATAACTATTTTAAGTCTTGTAGTAGCGGAATATTTACATCTTGAATAGTTATATGTATAGACAACATTTCTCCATGAATATTTGGAGGAAGAGATATACATGTAGCAACTAGAAGGATATGAGGTCAAAGGGAAAGATAAATTGGTGTGTAGGTTAAATAAGAGCTTGTATGGCTTAAAACAGGCTCCAAGGCAGTGGTATCTAAAATTTGACAAGTTTATGTATGAACAAGGTTATACTAGATGTCACTCTGATCATTATTTTTATCTAAAAAAGAAAAATGATGGCAGCTATATTATATTGTTATTGTATGTAGATGACATGCTTGTTGTAGGGTCTAAGATGAAGGAAATAAATGTGCTCAAACAAAAATTGGCAAATTCATTTGCAATGAATGATTTGGGAGTTGCAAAGCAGTCCTTGGGATGAGAATAACCGAGAGATAGGAAAAAATCGAAAATTAACACTTGTCTCGGAAATGAGTACATATAAAAGGTGTTGAAAAGATTTAATATGCACAATGCAAAATCAATCGAGTACGACTTTTGCTAACCATTTCAAACTTAGTAAGGAGATGTACGCAAAGACCCAAGAAGACATGGATTATATGTCTAAAGTTCCATATGCATCGGCACTTGGAAGCTTAATGTATGAAATGGTCTCGCACAAGGCATCGATATTGCACATGCAATGGGATTTGTAGCGGTACATGAATAATCCAAGAAAATAACATTGGATGGGAATAAAATGGATTCTCAAATATATGAGAGGTACCAAAAAATCAAGAATTATGCTTTGGTGGTTCAAACATTGCTCTACAGATGATATGTTGATGCAGAGTATGGCGGGTGAGAGAGATAACAGGAGGAGCAATACAAGATATGTATTCATTGTAAGTGGAACATTTGTCAATTGGGTTTCAAAAATCCAAACTTTTGTTGCACTTTCAACAACGTAGAGCGAGTATGTTCTTTCGCTACAAAGGCTAGTAAGAAAATGATTTGGTTACAAAGGTTTATGGATGAATTGGGTAAGAAGCATGATATGGGCACGTTATACGGTGATAGCCAAAGTGCCATTCATCTTGCAAAGAACTCATCATTTTATTCTAGGACTAAACACATACGGCTCAAGTACCATTTCATACGGTCGGTATTGGAAGATGGACGATTGAAGCTGGAAAAAATACACACTAGCCAAAATCCCTGCAGATATGCTAACAAAAGTTGTAACCGAGGGGAGAAACCGAGAATGTGCTCATTTTCAATTGGTCTTCAAGGATGACGATGAAGATGATAAATAGCCAGGTCCAAAGAGGATTCATTGTCCAACAAATCAAGTAGCGGTGGAGTTACTACAATCGGTCTCCAAGTGGGAGATTGTTGGGTGTGGAGCCCCGATTATCTTGTTTACTTTGTATCACGACATTGGACCCCGTACCTTAAATGGGGTGGCAATGTCGCTCGTAATTAATCGCTGCCATGGGGGGGGGGTCCCGGGGGGCGGCGGTGAGTTATGGAGCCCCCCCCTTGGTGTGGGGTTTCGGGGCGAGCGCCCCGCAAGCTAAAACGATGTAAAATTGCCTTGTAAAAGTATAGTAATTTCTATTCAATCCGGGCCATTCATTAGGCAAATGATCTGATGGTAGAAGTTATGTTTAGTTTAGGGTTTTTTTTCCCTAGAAGGCAACCCTCGCTTTTATGAGGGTATTACATTACGTACGTATATGGTGTGTGTATTCTTAGCAGCGAGAAAACGGATATGGAGAACGTGAGAGAGAATAGGGGATATTACATTGGATCTCGTTGTAGGTTTTGTCTCTTCATTTTGCTGGATAATAGAAAGGAAAGGACTAGCTTTTTGGGGGTGGACATAGCCCAAAGCTTGGGTGAACCACGTATATCCGTGTCTCTCTAGTTTTTATGTGTTTTGTGTGCTTGTATTTTCCACATATTTTATGTGTTCCATTGCTTTCTATAATATATAATTTTCTAACAAAGAGAGGGAGTGGTGTAAGAAAATTTAAGGCTTTCAAAAAAAGGTGTCAACGATATGAGCATCATCTCCTAGTCGATCATTGTTTTGGAATGAATCTAAAAACATTGTATCCATGGCACTCATATCCCTTAGGTAATCATCCATACCAACCACTATTTTATTACCTCCATTGCCACCTTGTGAAGAACTACTATTGTTGTATTCATTCCTAATTGGTGAATCCGGACATAGCGGGAATTGAGACGATGGTTGATTCAACCATTCTTGGTATCATTCCTCTCTAATTTTTTCTCTTAATTCATCCTTCTCTTGATTTAACATTGTCGTGGGGTGCAATGGAAGATGGTAGGTAGGTCACTCATCATCACTAGAATTCTAATAATTTCAAAAAATATATTTGAACATGATTAGTACAAAATATATGATATCAATTAGTAAAAATGTTGACAATGCATGATTAATTTGTTTGAAATTGAAATAATTACATTAATATACCAAACAATTATTATTACCATCATTGTCTTGAGATTGTGGCTAGAAGATGCAATATTGTTACAAATGGCAAGGTGAAGAAAGCCGTCCATTTTCATCTACCAAATACGCCTTGAGGTATGTCGCTCCTAATAAGAGCTTCGATGTTTTATGAACCTGCAAATTTGTATAAATTATAAATTTTATTAAGATGATTGACATGGATAAAAAACATAAATTCAATTAGATAATGAAATTTAAATAAAATATGAAGTAAATATTACATCTCGAGATGGATAACATGAACTTTGCGATGGACTTTAAGAAATATTATGGAATGAGCTAGATTTTGAAGAATTTTCCATTTGATATAATTATGATATTTTCTCGTCTGCATTTGAGTAAAATCAACAATCAATTTTAGCGCCCACAATTAAAAGTAGTTTTGGTGCCTTAAAAATAGAGTTATTGTTATCGGTGCTTATGTACGTTAACCGCACCGATGTCGTGTTATTAAATGATGCACCCATGTGGTGTTATTAATTGATGCACAGGGTGACAAAAAGCCACGAATAAAAGAAACGTAACTTTATTTTTTTAAAGTGAAAAAAAAACGTTAAATCAAAACATGGGCAAAAAAATATTTTCAAAAATATAATTTCATAAAACAATTCTTTAAATACTAAAAAACTTTTCACTATTTCACTATTTTTGCAAAACAAATCAGCTAGAGATTTGCGGGAGAGACATTCCCGGAGCAAGAGAGCATGAAAGCAATGCGGATCACCGAAATACTTTCAAACAAAAGTACTTAGATAATTAGAATTCCAAACCTCTTATGATTCAAACCACTATAGCATAGAATTTCAAACGATGTCATGATTAAATTTTATTATTTTTTTAAGATTTTGTGCGGTATTTTTTATGCGAATCAATAAAAAATTTCAATTTGTTGTTTCATTTTTAGCAACAAAAACGAAACAAAAAAAATCCACTTTACCCTAAACCCTTCATTCTTTTTGTTTTTTTCCCTTGCTTCTTCCCCTGTTTCTTCATTTCATAATTAGGGCTTTTAATTTTAGATTTATAGGGTTTTTTATTGCTATATATATATATATATATATAGGCCTATGACATCTAACCCATGACACGACTTGCATAGTCGGATTCCAATACATGTCGGCCCTTGCATGAATTTTTAAAAAGATAGAACTTTTTCAATTTGTGCGCCTTATGTAACCTAGTGCATCTGGTGCAATGTCTTATCCCGACACACGGTGCACGTACTTTTTGATAAAAAAATTAAAATTAATTAAAATTAAAATATCGTGTGTCATATGTAGAATAGGGCACTCAGGTGCGCTAGTTCATTATAATGCACCACTGATGTATTTTTTGGCAAAATCAATTTTTTATTTTTTGTTAATGTGTGCACCTGTAACATATAACATACTGGGTCTCCTAGTTGACAAAGAGCATAATACGGTGGTCCCTTGTTTGCACGAGGGCATTTATAAGAATAGGTCGCACCGCCTCCACGACACCCATATGCTACAAAAGGTAACACTAGACGATTTTTATTATTTTTTCTCTCGTTAATCGGTGCAGATGGTTAACATGTAGCGCATCATTGCACCTTTTTGACGTAGAGCACCGTACGGTGTTTTATATTATTTGGGCGATCCGTTGATAATACCACCCCCCCAACAAAGAATGCGTACACCATGAAAAGCACACTAGTTATTTGATATTTTTTTTACTCGAAAAGTTGATAATTTATTTATAAAATATATTAATGAATGATATGATACATGTTTCATATTGATAAAAAGATGGTTGAAAAGAGATCAAATAACCAAAATGCTGATAACACATCAAGAAAATAAAAAAAGGCAAGTTCTTTGTAAATTCTTTAAAAACTATATTATTTTTGAACTATATGTAAGTTTAACTAATATGTATTGTTTACTCGTATCATGCGAGCCACAAAAATGATAAAGCTCGATAAGATTATTTCTTATCTACGACTAGAAGAGCATAAAATCTTGATGGAAAAAATTGCAAAGGGATGAATCGAATTGAATGAGTTTCTTTTTTTAATTTTCATTAATAATATACTTAAAATTATTAGATAAAATGTTCCAAAAAATCTATTAATTCACATCTACTTAATGTTCTACGGGGACCAAAAACTCAAAAAAGGAATGTTGTTCTAAGAAAAGAAAAAAAATAGAACATGCAAATGAAAAATGAATTGCTCCTTAGCTCATCTAGAGTGGTGTTGGAGGTTAACGAATGGGGGAAAAAACTTTTACAAATGTTTGAGGGATCTAGTGGAACAAATGTATAGACGTTCTTTCCACTTACAATACAAAAAAATCAATCCAATGATTCCAAGAAACAAATTTTATCTAAACTACATGAAGAGTTTCTAGAGAATTGGTCAATGAGACATGTGAAACTTTTAATAGCAAAAACGTACAATAACAAAAAAGAAGGAATGAAAAATTAATACACTTATAAATTTTTTTTCTAGAATTATTTATAAATATCATTTTTGTTATATTTACTTTTCATATAGCAATATAATAGTTTATTGTCATGTTACATTTTTCAGGGAAGATTATGAAAATCTCAAAAATATGAATGAGATGATATCGAAATATGCGAGTAGGAATGTCCAAAAAGGTGTATAAGGAGATGGTCAAATAAATGGACAAAATTGCATCGTAGGAGGAGCCATCTCAACAACAACGTGCTTCAAATGTAATATGTACTCATTGAATTTTTTGATCATTAGGTACAATTAATAAACAATTTAGCATTAAATATTAATTTTGAGGTATTTTCTTGCGAGAAAGAAAATAAAATGGAACCCATTCAACACATAAAACATGACGACAAGGAAAAAAAAGGGTTGATATCTAAGTTTGTGAGTAATTGTTACTTCCTTATAACAACTTAACTACATTTCATTTTGGTATATTTTTAAGTTTTTTTACAAAAATCATCATTGAATGTCTTCAAACAAGTGCTAACATACAATGAAGAAACATGAGACGAATTGATTGACATTGGGTTAAATATGGGTTGTGAGTATATGTTGGCATATCACAAATTATTTGTGGAATTTATAAGCATCTATCAATCTTGTTTTACTTATCTCACGTCTATAATTAATAGTATAAAAAAATCTTTTTATATTAAATATATGATTTGTTATGGGGTATACAACTTGTAGGAAACAAACTATGGAATCTGTGCCAACAAATCAAACCTTGAAAACTTGCATACTTGCATGGTTTTGAAAGAATGTGTCTAGTTCATGAGTCAATAGTTGCTATGGTACGTCATTTATTTTCGATTTACATTAATGTATATTATTTAATATAGTAATTTTCATTATTCTCACCAATGTATATGCACTCATTACAATTTATTTTTATGTTTGTAGATGGAAGGTGAAGAAGAAGAAAAAATCAACACGTGAACAAAACATTCACGAAAAAATAACCCAAGTCGTGGAAGTAGCCCAAGGAGTGACAACGGTTCAAGCGAAGAACGATGATCATTATGTTTGGATATCAAAGCAAGGCATTGTATTTTTTTGAAATATTTGTGTGTGAAATCGGACATTTTGTTTAATGTAATGGACATAGTGTCGCAATTGAAAGACAAAGGGATACCACTCATCGCCCCATTTTGTATGACAAAAGACTGTCTTATATATATATATATATATATATATATATATATATATATATATATATAATATGTTTTAATTTATTTTATTGTGTTCTCCATCGTCGATGTGAAATGTAGCACCACTCATTAGATTTATGGATGATTAAATATTATAATGAAGAGATGTGAAATCTCATGATATGATATAACAAATTAATCCAAACATCACATTCAAATGCACTAATAAAAGTTTAATTGATATGAATATTGTTATAAGATATGTGTCATCTTTTGATGAATAATAAATTTTAAAAAAATCACAATAATTATAATATGATATAACAAATTAATCTAAACATTACATTCAAATTCATTAATAAAAATTTAATTAATATGAATATTGTTATAAGATATGTCGAATTTTGATTAATAATGAATTTTTAAAAATCACAATAATTGCATCATCGAAAGGTCGATGTTTCTAACAAATACAAAATGAACACCAGATGCATGCTAGTTACCGTACACTAGTGTATTTCTATGACCTATGGGCACCGAACAAATACCAATACAAATTATAAATCTCGGTGTGTTTGTGCGATACTGCGTACCCGGTGTATTTATATGAGACTATGCACGGTGCATTTGTACGAACTTTGGGCATCGCACAAATACCAATATGAATTACAACAATCGATGTGTTTGTCCGATACGCACATCGGTGCGCATATATAAGACTACGTACCAGTGCGTTGATACGACATATGGGAAGCTGCGCAAATCCCAATACGAATTAGAACATCTCAATGTGTTGTATCACCTAGAGTGTGTCGAGTGCAGCTAGTATACCTTTACGACTCGGTAGCATGCACCTTCAACCACCCGGCTGACCTTCTATATGACACGCACTCGGTGCATTGACACCTTAGTAGTGCATCGATGAAAAAAAACATCCGTAATAACCTCTAACCGCCCATTTTTTTTAGTTGTGTTGAAACTCGTTAAAAACTCCACCAAAACCTCCATTACAAAAAACAAATGTCGTAGTAAACGTTTTTTTGACAACTTGACCAATTTTATAACACTAAAAACCTCCTTTATAACCTTCACTAGACGAGCCCTTTTTCCTTGTAGTGATGACAGAAATCAACAACTTAACAAGTAGGTTCTACTCTTTATGCTTTTTTTCGATTAATTTTTGCTCAAATCCAAACGATTTGTCTCTTCTTATTTTCGGGTATAGATATGGTATTAACATACCTAGTTTCCCTAAATGGGAATCTCACTCGAAAGTTCTTGAACACATCTCATGGGTTGGTTTCCCTAAATGGGCATCTCACTCGAATTTCATTGAACACATTTTATGGGTTGGTTTCCCAGTTTGGGTTAGCCGCTATTTTTCTATTTTGAATTTGGGATTTCCCTTGAGAATTAGCTTGCCAACTCTAGAGGATGACGAATGTAATTTTATGACCTATATTATATAATAGAAGTAGACTTATTTAGAAAAAAAAACAATATGTATAAATCGGGAGGAGTCTTGAGAACTAAATCATAAGGACAAAAGTGAAATGAAGTAATTTTTAGAAGAAATATAGTAAAATGAGTTGTCTTTAATTCGAAATTTTTTGGAGTTTCGATGGATTTTCTAGCCATTTCTAGCGAGAAACCAACGAAATTTGTTGAGGTGAAATCTTGAGTTTTGTTATTCAAACTAGTTTTTTTGACTACATATATGTATTCAACACCTTGAAAAACCCATAGGGAACTTTCGATTCATGCATAGTGTACCCATCAAACTTGTGAATTTCAATGAATTCTTGTATTATTTTACACTAATTAGATTCGAAAAATTAAATGCGAAAATTTTTTTCAAAAAGTCACATTAAAGGAAAAACTCAATAATAAAATAATCAAAATCAAAATCAAAAGACCGTTTGGAGAAAAAATATAAGGAGTTGTCTTTAAGTGTGATGTTTTAGAGTTTTCGTAGATTTCTCACATCGGAATACGATGAAAAAATTGTGGTCAAATCTTGATTTGTGGTGTTTAAAATGATTTTTTTGACTAGCATATATAGATTCAACACTCGCAAAGGACCCCAGAGGACACTTACTATTGTGAAGAGTTCACCCTTCAAGCTTGTGAATTCAATGAATTATTACCCGAATGAGATTGGAAAACTAAACAAGAAAATTTTTCAAAAAGTCACACTTTAAGACTATTTGAAAAATAAAATGATAAAAATCAAAATAAATAGGAAAGATTCTTGAGAACTCAAAATGAAATAACCATTAAAATAAAACTAATAAAACAATAAAAATTAAAAAACAAAGTATATTTAGGAGAAAAATTAAAATAATAAAAATAAAATAAATAAATAATTAGGTAAACAAAAATTTTACATGACTTTTTATATATAAATAGTAATAATAATGGTTAATACCTAATGAGATTAAATACTCCCAAAGGAATTAATAATAATATATACAAAGAGAAAATAGAGGAAATAAATAGATCATATAGTAATAAATTTAAATTTATCCTTTGAATCTTACATATATTTACATTTATGTACATTAGTTTTCATAGCCATTTTGATATCGTATTAATTTTTGTTTATATTTTCTTTATTTTTAAAATGATGTCTTTAAGGTTAAAGCCATAATCTTTTTGTTTTTCTCACTTTTATTGTATTTTTTTATTGTTTTTGGAGTTAATTTTAATTTTTGATCTTTTCATAAATTTTTCTATATATATATATATCTATATATTTAAGATATATATGTATGCCTATCATAGTACAGTTTTTTTTGTTTTATGTTTTTAATATTTTATTTGAATAAAATATTATATTTTTTTAATTTATGTTACATTATATTTGTTGTATTTCTATTGTATTTATTTTGTTTCACTTGCATCACTATTATCCATCTTTATAGTAATGATGAACTACAATAAATGGTTTAGAAACACATTGATTTTAAAAATTATATGTAATTTATCTAGAAAAAAACTTTTATAAATTATGAATTATCATTGGTCACATTCAAAAATAATAAAAAAGATTAATAAGAAAATAAAATTATAAGAAAATAAACAAATAAGTAATTAACAATATTTAAATAATTTAATAAATAATAATAATAATAATAACATGATATACCTAAATATATGTTAATATTTATATTAACCTAATATATTAAACTAAATATTAATATTAATAAAAAAATATATATTAATATTAATATTATAACCAAACACTTATACATGGTTAAGAGATATAAATAGAATAAATTGTATAAATATTTTAATTCTATTATTTGTTAGTTAGATAATAAATATAATAAGTATATGTTAGTTAAATATAACTCACTAATATAACTCTAGAGTTAGTTAAAAAAAGTAGTTTTTTTACATCTAATTTGTATAGAATTGTAAAGGAAATTCATTGGAATATACGGGGGTGGTTTTTTTACAATAAAAAATAATTCATGGGTTTTTTAGGATATTGTATTCATATATATAGTAAAAAAAAACTAATTTAAAAAAAAGTGAATAAAAAATTTGACCATAAACTTTTTCAAAATCACAAAGTTTGCTAGAAATTCCAAAAAATCAAATTTAAACACTCATTACACAATAAAAAATATATTTATATATATTAGAATTAATTATTGTTTAATTGAACTCACATATTTTTTGGAAGTCTCTTAGATTTGTATCTTTGTTTTATTTAATTTCATTAAGTGTTTTTCAAATATTTTTGAAATATTTTTTTATTATTTAAATTTTACTAATTATATATATATAATTATTATTTTGAATTTAAATATATTTAAATATATATTAGGTTATATTTGAACATGAAAAGGGTCATATATTTTAAGAAATTTGTAAATTAAGTAAAAAGACATCTTGTAGAAAGTTGGCATATTTTATAAGGTAAGGTTTAACTTGCAGAAAAGTACTTGGGTCAAACCCCTTTATGTGGTAACATTTTTTTATAAGGTTTATTTTTTTTCATTAAAATGAAAATAAATTTGTTAAATAAGTCAACACTGCCTCCAACGCTCAACAATTTTTTTATAATTGTTAATTTTTCTTATACCAAAATTCATAATTTTTTTAAGTGTACCTCTCATGTTTGGAATAACATGGTAACAAAAATTTTCTTATTCTTTTGTTAGGAAATATATCATTATTTTATTATTAGGAATTTGGCTTCGTGATCCATAAAATGTGTATAATAATTTTCTGTGAAAATCACATGAATTTTTTGTCAACCTCTTTTCGAACGAGCTAGTGTGGTTCATCATTTTGTCCCGATGATGATTAACCACACCGTCGAAACATGGAACGAGCTAGTGTTTTTTCACCATCTTGTCGTGACGATGATGAACCACACTCACTTGTTTGAAAGTGATGCAGAGCATCTAACTCGGAGTAGACGAAAGATGGTCGATCGGCTCACCGCTACATGTGTTTATGGACAAAGTTACTAAACCCGTGTTTTATTTACTTTTATTATTCGTTATTTGGACAAGAACAAAGTAGAATTAGGAGAATAATACGTTTTTGTAGTTTAATTAGAAGCTTTTTTTTATGAAACTGGAAATGTAGTTAGAATAATGCGGTCGATAGCTCAACCGAAAACCAAAACAGCATTATCACCTACGTGCATGTAAATAGAAAAAAAATCATATTTTGTAGGTTCGATTTCCATCTAGAGAATACGAGAAAAACAAAGTTTGAAAAAAAACCATCTCGCAACCAAAATTGTTCCAGCCAACTTGTTAATTTGCATCGAATATTGTGAAGATTATTTGTTTATTTCCACATTAATATATGTGTAATTCCTATGTCCGAGAACGCAAAATAGAATTGATTTATATGTAAACTAAAAATTTGAACAGAGAAGGTCACTACGTACAGGAGGAAGAAATTTTTTTTTCTTTTCATACTACTAAAAGGCAACAAGATAGTGGAAGATACGCACAGAGCAAGCAAAGAGCGGAGTTCCATTCTTATTTTCTCACAGAGAAACTAAACGAAGAAGAAATTACACACGAGACCAGGTGATTTTCTATACACAAGATAAAGTCGTACTTCATTACAAGAAAAACATTTCTGCATTAAACATTTAAAAAGTTTGCCGAGTTTTCAAAACTATTCAAAGAGAAACGTAGTATGTGACATGTAATCGAGTGAGGGTTTGAATCACAAAAGAAACACAATTACAAAGCAGAACCGCAAAGTTCCCGAAGCCATTTCATATCGTTAATAAATTACATCGAGAAATTTGTCAACCAACAGAAATCCCACAACAAAGCAGAGCTAGCAACGAAAATGATTTACAAACCCTAAGCTACGAGCAGTAAACGAAATGGAGTCGACCCTACCCATAGGGTTTATTTAGTCGCCGAGGGACGAGTAGCCAGTGGTTTTGACCGAAGGAAGCAAGTCCCGCACATTATCCACAAACGTTCGGAGTTAGAACGCTTCAGCACTATTACATGGTGATGTGCTATCGAAATAACGGAGTAAACCTCGTAAACCAAACAAGCATACCATAACAGTAACTCACCTGAAGATTTGGGATTGGAGCAGAAATAAGTAAACTGTGTTTCGAACCAACGAGTCCTACTCACGAAGGAGCGGAATGATTAGAGCCACAAATAGAAGCAAGCAGAGTATAAAACCGTAAAAGATTAAGTATGTGTGTTTTTCTTTGAACCGTAGGCGGCCACAGGAGTTCTGGTCGGCCCGAACCTCGGAGAGAAAAATCGACAAAGCAAATAGTTGTTAACAATTAAAGACGAGAAACGAACATGCATTTGAAACAACAAGGAAACCACCGCTGAAGGAGTTACATACAAATAGTTGGTAAATGCCATTGCAGAATCGAAAGGAGACTAATGGTAACAGGAGGCCACGTGATAGAGACAAGAGCAAAGTCTCGCTTTCGATTTAACAGAAAGTACCCATTACCTTGCCTAGAAATGCGAAAGCGCCGTGAAGAAACCCTCGCAAAGTTTGGAAGACCAACAGAGGTCGAAGAAACCCTCCTCCCGCCTCAGCTTGGCAAAGGAATAGCAATACAACCGTGAGCGTAGTTACAAGTGTGAGAGTGTGGCGCGGAATCGGAGTGTAGTTAATACACCGTAGCTCGAGGGAGAGTGATAAATGCGGAGGTGGATTGTTACGACAACCAATAGATCATATGTACACCAACCTTAAATGCAATTGATTCGTATTGTTATATTTTCATTTAACCATTGTCAAAATCTTAAGTCCGAGTTGGCATATGTTAAACATGTACCACAACAATAATATATTAAAGTTTGAATCTAAAAGACCGTGTTGTGCCACCCGTACATGAGGGCCGGGCCTTCATCGTAAAGGCGTTGACAAAAATTTCTTACATGTGATTTTCACCTAAAATTCTTATACATATTTTATTATTGTTTTGTAGGTAGATTCAAAAAAATACATTGATCTCTTCAATAAATTTTCTATATACAATATTCTTCATCTTTTGTTGCTTTTCAAGAGAAAACCAAAGTGGTGGTGCCTAGGTCAAAGAGGCTAGCACGAGACTTTTTTTTGTTTTATGTTTTTAATATTTTATTTGAATAAAATATTATATTTTTTTTATTTAGGTTATATCTTATGTATTTCATTTTTTATTGTATTTATTTGTTCACTTGAATCACATTAACCATCTTTATTAGTGATGATGAACCACAAGAAGTGGTTAGAAACACATTAACCATAGATTTTATATATAATTTATCTAAAAAAATTATAAATCATGAATAGTCACCTTAAAAAAATAATAATAAGTTTAATAATAAATTAAAATTATAAAAAAATAAACAAATAAGTAATCAACAATATTTAAATAATTTAATAAATAATAATAATAATAATAACAACTATATACCGAAATATATGTTAATATTTATATTAACCTAATATATTAAACTAAATATTAAAGTTAACCTATTAATATTAATAACAAAAAATATATTAAATTTAATATTATAACGAAATACTTATACATTGTTAAGAGATATAATACAATAAACTCGTATAAATATTTTCATTCTATTATTTGTTAGTTAGATAATAAATATAATAAGTATATGTTAGTTAAATATAACTCACTAATATATGATATGTGTAGAGTTAGTTAAAAAGTAGTTTTTTTTACATCTAATTTGTATAGAATTGTAAAGAAATTCATTGGAATATTTGGGGGGTGTTTTTTTTACAATAAAAATAATTCATGGGTTTTTAGGATATTGTATTCATATATGTAGTCAAAAAAAACTAATTTAAAAAAAAGTGAATAAAGATTTGACCATAAACTTTTTTCAAAATCACAAATTTGCAAGAAATTCTAAAAAATCTCGATTTAAACACAACTCTTATTATGACAATAAAAAATATATTTATTAATATTTAGAATTAATTATTGTTTAGTTGAACTCACTTATTTTTTAAATCTCTCGCATTTATATGAGACTTTTTTTTATTTAATTTTATTAACGACTTTATGAAATATTAGGAATTTGGCTTCGTGATCCATAAATTGTGAGAAAATCTTTCGGTAAAAATCACATCGTAATAATTTTGGTCGACGTGTTTCGAACTCAACCAAGGTGGTTCATCATCAGACAAGATGAAGAATCTGATCGGATAACCCAATTAAATAGATAATAAAATCTTCAACTAGTCGTTTGTAAGATAACGGCTAGTTTGACTAAATCTAGGAAAAAAATATAAATAAATTATAAATATATATATATATATATATATATATATATATATATATATATATATATATTTCTTATTTATTTATTTTATGTTACTTTTTTAATTTTATATTTAAGATTAAAATATTAAATATCAACCTAAATAATAAAACCAAATAGAATTCAAAATAAAATAAAAATAACTAATAAAATACATTAAAATTAAATTAAATAAAATATACAAATAAAAAAAAAATAAGAAAATAAATAAATAGTAATAATTTATTTTAAAAATTGTATCATAAATTTTAAAAATAAAAATAAATAGATAAATGTACAAAAATATTAATATTAATATTAATATTTTATTTTTTATTTTATTTTTATTATTATTATTATTTTTTAAATATAAAACTATAAAAATCTCCTACTACATGTTTGTAAAATAACGGCTAGTTTGACTAAACCTAGGAATTGAAATCAAAAAATATAAAATAATGATAAACTATTTAATTTATTATTAAGTGCGTAATGTTTATAATAGGAATGTTATTTATTTTTATTCTTAATAAAATAAAATTAACCAATATATTCTTGAAGAATAAAAATTTTTATTTTTATTTTTAGAATAATAATTAATATATTTATTCTTTTCTTTTCTTTCTAACGGCTAGTTGAGTCATTTCTACATCTATTTATACTTATTGTCTGGATCTGATCTCTCACATAGTCCCGATGATGAACCATCATTGGTTGGTTCGAAACGCGTCGACCTCGTTCTTTTTGCATGTGATTATTACCGAAAAGAATTTCTACTAATTTAAAATATTAAAAGTTAAAATATCAACCAAAATGATAAAACTAAATAAAATTGAAAATAACTTAAAAATAAAATAAAATAAAATTACAAAAAATATAAAAATACAAATAAGTAAATAAATAAATATATATAATATTTAGAGTATTAAAAATTAAATTATAATAATATGAAATATAATAAAAACCATAAGATTAAAAATAAACAAGCATAATAAAAAAAAATATTATATATATATATATATATATATATATATATATATATATATATATATAAATAATAAAAATAATAATAATAATAATAATTAATTAAAAATATATATATAGAAGGGAATGAAGAGTAGGAATCCAACATCCGCTAACCAACCACCCATCGTCCCCGTTGAGGTTAACCGGTCTCTTTTTCGATTTCCAAGGCTTCTCTCAACTTGCGGTGGTGGAAATGGTCAATCCTTGCAATAACCTTAGCATCCTCAATGCAAATATGATGATTGGTCTTCTCAAGCATGCTCGCCTAAAGCCGAGGAGCGTGATCTATTATGCTTAAGGTCGACGACATGTTCATGAATCCTTTGATTAATAGATCGACTGTTTCACCAATGTAAGGAGTCCCACACGAGCAAGGAATCGGGTAAACACCCTTACCATCCTTAGGGAAAAATCGGGTCCTTAACCGATCTAAGTGAACTCCGAATGGTACGGGAGGGTTTGAAGGTTGAGGAAACATTATGTTTCGTAACACCTCCGCTTAGGGAATTTTTATACCCCGAGGTTTACCCTCTCGTTCCCATGATTCATGAATGAGTGATTTTCAAGCATTCTAACCTTATATATTTTTGTTTCTCCTCTAACGTTTTTATTCTTCTAACATATCGAGAATACACTGATATTCGGTATATTAGTGATAGAATGTCTTCCATGTGTACATATACTAATTATCTCCTATCTTTACAAGCAATGTACCCCACATATATTGATATATACATATATCCATAGTTCACCTGGATATACCTCCACCGCCATAACCTCTCCTAGCCCCTCATGCATTTTTAATTTTGATCATAATGAATTCTCCATATAATGCATATCTATAGTGGTGTACCCACATATGTAAAGGGGTTAATGTTCGTCATACCTATATATATATTTATTCATCACCTATACTCTTTGTATATATATATATATATATCCTTTGGCACTACTTTTTTAGAGAGCATATGTATGTGTAAGTTATAGTGCATATAATATAAATATGAATCCAAAGCTTTTTACATAAACAAATCTTGCATATAAATATATATAACGAATCTTATATATATATTTGTATAACGAATCTCGTTATACACATAACACATCTTTTTATATTTATAGCAACTCTTTTATATATATATAACAACCCTTGCATATATATATAACACAATATGCGCACTAGGTAACTTAAAGCACCTACCTCTACCATTCGCATTTATACTCATACGTATGGCATATATTCGTGCCATTTTATATTACACGTTATCACAATGACTCATTATTGTTTTGTATGTGTATTTTTCGCCGGTTTGTAACCTAGTACTATATGCGCAGTATACTAACAAAGTGAGCGCTCATTTGGCTGGGTCGTGGGTACGACCTCACCAATCGCGTTAAGTCTATGACCGCTCGTTTTTCCTTCTACCCTGGCGGCGCCACTGATAAGGAAGGTGGAGCTCGATACATCATCATGGCATCGTTCGATGCATTCCGCATTCTCCATTCGACCGACGCGTGGGAATGTGACCGCCATGGAGTATGGTGGTTTCAACTCGAATTTATTTATTCATACGGGATTAACCAAACAGATTTGTTATTATTATTCTCTCGTTGAATTGTTCGAGCAGACTTTTCGTGGTTTCGACGCGGATATTCCGATGCATATTGCAATAGCCGGCTTCTCGTATTTGAACCCGCATCACGCGTTGAGTTCCCATCCGTGAGTACATGTTGATAGTACTCGGGTCTCGTTGGCATATAGCCGCCTCACGCCAAGCTCGATCGCCGTGGCTATGACTCGACATTCTGATCGGTTATAGGTTCCCGAAAGCGCAGAGCTTCCGTTCCCCTCACCCCGGGTTCCCGCCGAGGTTCTAGGGGCGAGAAATTAGGGTTCCGGGAGCGCTTTAACTTGGAGTCTCTCGATCCGCTCTCCTCATATTACTTTCGCTCCCGGAAACTCGTCTCCTTTGCTTTCTATTGCTCTTGTTTATTGTTTGTTTTGATACTCGCTCTAAATCTGCTAAATAGATTGTGCATAGATACCGTAGGTTTGTGTAGCGCCGGTCTTCTAATGACAGCAGC
Source organism: Pinus albicaulis (assembly GCA_034641835.2). Lineage (NCBI taxonomy): Eukaryota > Viridiplantae > Streptophyta > Pinopsida > Pinales > Pinaceae > Pinus > Pinus albicaulis. Next base: position 660,406,093 of record CM076573.1, on the reverse strand, counting down.
TCTAGCCGGTCATTTGTGGCCGCGTCTCCGCTTTTTTCTTCGCGTTAGTTTCGCATGTATTCGGGTTCTTGGAATTACTCCCCGAATGTCTATTACGTTTTCTTTCTTCCGCTACGCTTCGTGTTTCACGTTCTAGATTTTAGACTGTATGTTTATTTTAAATAGCTCGGTGGTGATGATTTGTCGGTATCTAACTACACAGTGGCCTCCTATCCGCCTACCTCAAAGTGTTATTAATGTTTCATGCGAGGTAGGGTGCCGAAGGTGTGATTTCGGACGTCCTCCTCGCCGAACAACATCCCACGTTTTCCTTTCTCGTTATTCTTCCCGTGGAAGGCACACCTTCGCGCGTGGATTTTGATACGCAAATCCGGAAGGTTTACCGTGTCTTCGAGCGTAGAAAGTTCCGTTACTTAAGTTGCATGCAATTGCGCAATAGCCGAAACCATATTTTGATTGCTATATCACTCTACTGGTGGAGATGCCGTAGCTATTTTTATCGTGGCTTGGCCGGGAGGTTTTTTTTATTTTTGATATGGCTGTCTTTCTTCGAATTTCCGAAGTCGGATAATCGAACGCAATGCATTCGAATTCGTTATCACTTGCGGAGAATCCTTACAGCTAACCTTTCTCCGAAACGTATGTGAATGGCTATGGTTTTTCCTATTTTACTTTCTCTCGTCCATCTTTCAGTAGGGTTTCAACAAGCCAAGGTTAGCTTCTCGTTGACGAAATGGTTCGTGAGAACCCGACCGCGCTAGCTTAAGTTGGCTACCCGTCTCGGTTCAGCTTAGCGAATGAGTTTATTTATATATTTCATTATGGCGTCTTGGCGTTGAATCGCCCCTTAGTTTGTTTATTTCGTGTTACATCTAATTCGCAGCTATATGATTGGCGTTAAAAACAATTTGCGTTTATAACTCGGGGTTTGACCTTGACCATATTTATATGCATATATGAACCGTAAGGTTGATCGAACGATTGTTCACCTCTCGGCGCTAACACGATTTTGTATTGGTTACTTTTTTTTTTCAAACCACATCGTTATCGTAACCCTAGGTTGGGTTTTATGACTTTGCTTTTTGGTTTCAATATATCTATCATAGTTTAAAAGTGGTTATAAAGATCATAGGCGCATTCACTTATTTAACTCTAATTCACTTTTTATAGATATATGTTTTGGATTTGGCTCATATAAGTATTCGATTTAGAAAGACATGCATGCCCTAACTTTGGATACTTGAAATATAAATATATATATATATATATATATATATATATATATATATATTTTTATTTTTGACTTATGCATGTATGCAATAGTTCCTTGGACAATATTCATTTCTCATGGTCTATAGCCATACCATATCCTTTCAATGGCTAGGAAATACATTAACACATAATATACTTTAAAATTTCGTGAATGAAGATTTACTCGTGGAATTTTAACAAGAGTCTATAACTACATGTTCCATAATGCATACTCGTAATTTCTACTTTTTCTTTGATGTATATTATGTGTAGCTAATAGTAATTGTCCGTGAGAACATTACTTATAAAGTAAGTATTTGGCTATGTTACGTGTTCTCAAGAAACAAGAATATAATCGTATATGCGCCTATCCCCTCGATAAATAATCTACTCGCTCATATGGAGTAGAATTACTCTTTTCCTAGCACTATTATAACCGGTAGAGTACTCATCTATGCAATCTACCAAGGTTAGGAATATTATTCAAAGCTCATATATGCAACCTAGTTTTTCACACTTTCTCGCTACAGATCATGTATAGTTCAAAGTGCTAATATAAAGTCTCTCTAATATACACATAAGCATATCATGTCAATTTTTTTTTCTACAAGGAACTCCATAAAAATTTATCATCCGTAGAGGTCAAGTAACTTCGCATTTAAACCGACCTTGGTTTAGAAATTTCGAGGTTTCTACTCTATGGATTTGTCGGGTCTACAACAAGACGTAATCCGAGAGGTGATTACCTTAAGATGGATTCGGTTAAATGTAGTACCAAAATTTCTCATTTGTCATAAGATTAAATTTTTTATATGTAGCCAATTCATACCGTAATAAGACGAGTAACAAGAATTTCGTGAACATACCACAAATCTACAAATGACCAACCTCCCAACCTTAGAATCCTCTTTTATCTCCCGGATTCACCCCCGAGCAGAGATCACCTCCTAGTAACAGATCAACCTCGATCCGCTTAGGAGCAGACTTATTTAAGCTCATAATTTCCCCAAAGCATGTTTCTAATTCTCGCGTCCCGTAATAGCAGTGATGCTTTCTTTCCGTTTAGCCTAGGCTTCCCATTTTTGGGATACTTTAAAGTCGCTTTAAGCTTTTCCCTCGCCTTTTTCCAGCTTTTTCTCACCTCTTCCCAACTACTCCTCTTCATTGGGGAAATTTAGATTCCTCCTCAAATCTAAATAATTCTTTCAAGGATTTTTTTTGAAAGATTTTTGGGGATTTGTTGCCTTATCCATCCTCATGGATTTTGGCAAGTGATCTCACATTCTCTTTTGGTCAAAATGCACAATCATTTTATTTATTTCCTCAAATAAAATATGCAAATACATTCATACTATATTCATCCTTTGGGGTCCACTCCCTTAGGATTTGAGTTCAAATGTCTAACTTTAAAAAATTCAACACACAAATTGGGGGTATTACATATTCCCCCTTCGAAAATAAACACCGTCCTCGGTGTTATTATGCAACTACTAGAGTCTACGTAAACAAAAATGGATATTTCTCCATCATTTCAGCCTTTCCCTTTCCCATGTAGCTTCTTCAGCAGAAAGTGCTTCCACCGCACTTTTACTCGACCACCGTTCGTTTCTCAATTCAATTTCTTCCCGCTCCAATATTTGAAGCGGTTCCGTAGAAACTCCCTCTCCGGTTCCACTCCGTACAACATTCCAATCAACTATGTGAGAGGCATCATGCACATATCTTTTTAATAATGAAACATGAAACACATTATGCACTTTAACATGGAGTGGTAAGGCCACTTGTAAGCCACCGGTCCCACCCTTTTCTAAAACCTCAAAAGGCCCACAATATCTAGGTGCAAGTTTTTGCACAACTTCCCACATAAAGTGTGCTCTTTTTGGGTTTGATGCGTAAATACACATGATCTCCCACTTTGAACTCTCGTGCACCCTTTTTTTATCAAGATAGCTCTTTTGTCGGTCTTGTGCGGCCTTTATATTTCTCTCCGTATTTGTTTAACAATTCTTTCCATCTCTTGTAGTGCATCTCGGTCCCAACACCAGCTTATCCTCCCGGCTGACTCGACTCAAGGGAGTACGACACTTTCTCCCATAAAGTGCCTCAAACTGACTCATCTTAATAGAGGATTGGTAGCTGTTATTATAGGCAAACTCGCCTAAATGCAAGTATTCTTCCCACTTTGATGGCCTATCCATCACGTACATTCTCAAGATATCCTCTAAAATTTGATTTGTTCTTTCTCGTTTGCCCATCCGTTTGAGGGTGATAGGCGCACTAAAATTCAGCTTAGTACCCATTCCCTCGCAAAACAAATCCCTTCCGTAAGGCCGCCGTAAACTTGGCATCCCGATCCGAGACAATCACCTTGGGCACCCCATGAAGCCTTACTATCTCCTTCGTAAAAGACATTTGCTACTTGAGTCGTTCCGAAAGTAGATTTCACTCGGTATAAAGTGAGCAAAGCCTTTTGTGAGAGTGTCTACTACTACCATAACAGTAATCATGTTGATATTTAGTCTTGGGTAATCCCGTTATAAAATCTAGGGAACCGTGTCCCATTTCCACTCGCAATTGGCAACGGGTTTAAAAGCCCCGCCGGGTGTTGATGCTCAACTTTGACCACTTGACATTCCATACACCTACTTAGATACTCGCCACCTCTCTCTTCATTCCCCGGCCGTAATGCCTTCTTCTTCAAGGTCGTTAACATCTTTTGGTATCCGGGATGTCCCGCATAGGGTCTGTTTATGATATTCATCTAGAATTTCTCTTTTCAATGACTCTATATTTGGAATGTACAACCTCGTTTTTGTAATAGAGCAGCCCTTGTTGGTTTTGAGTGAAACCATTTTTATCCTTTTTTCTCGTAGTTTCAACAAGAGTGCTTCATAATTTGGGTCTTGGCTAGCCGCTTCTCTCACCAACTCTTCTATCTCAATCAGTCCACTACTCCTAATGTTGTTTACATGTTGACAAGCATTTCTACTTAATGCATCAGCGAAACTCTATTTTCTTTTCCCCCTTGATATGCTTGATGTCCATATCAAATTCACTTAAAAAAAATAGCCATCCGGCTTTGTCCGGCATTTAGATCGCCTTTTGGGAGAAAAATATTTGAGACTAATATGATCAGATCATCAATGTGAACTTTTTCCCGCAGAGATAGTGTCTCCACATTTTTAAGGCATGGATTACAAATCGCAAGTTCCAAATCATATGCACTATAATTTTGTTCATGTAATTTCAGCTTTCCTAGATTCATAGGCAATGACCGAATTTTCCTATAACCAGACTCCTCCCGCACTCTTCTCTCTGCAAGCATCCGTACATACAATAAACTCTTTATCGGATCAGCAATTTTTAATATAGGGGCTGAAATAAGTTTTTGTTTCAACTGTTCGAAACCGTTTTGACATTTCTCACCCACACAAACTTAACACCCTTCCTTTGCAATGAGGTTATGGGATTTGCTATAGCAGTAAAAATCTCTCCACAAATCTGCGATAATAGCCTCGCAATTCCCATAAATGATCTTACCGCCGAGACATCGTAGGAACTGCCATTCTTTAATGGCTTTTACCTTTTTCGTGGTCAACTCGCCAACCCCTTTTTCCGAAATTATATGACCCAGTATATTGAATTTTATCTTTATAGAATTCACATTTACCGAACTTGGCATATAGTCGGTTTTCTTTTAACGTTTGCAACACTATTCTCGTATGTTCCTTATGTTCTTCTTGATTTTTAGAATAGACTAAGATATCATCTATGAACACCCGAACAAATTTGTCCAAATACTTATTCAACACGTTGTTCATCAAACACATAAAGGTGGCAAAGGGGGCATTCGTCAAACCAAAAGGTAGGACTACAAATTCGTAATGCCCATACCCGGTTCGAAATGTCGTTTTTGCTGATGTCTTCCTCTTTAATTCTCGAGATGGGTGATACCCAAATTCCCGAGGTCTATCTTTGAGAAGACCGAAGCTCCTCTCACTTGATCAAAAAGATCATCAATTCTAGGAAGTGGATATCTATTCTTAATGGTTAATTTATTCACTTGACGATAGTCAATACACATCCTAAAAGTCCCATCCTTCTTTTTCACAAATAAAACCGGGGCTCCCCAAGGAGACACACTTGGTCTAATGTAACCCTTATCCAATAATTCTTCCAAACTCGCATCTTCAGCTCCATCGCTCCAGCGGACTCATTCTATACGGGGCTCGGGAAACAGTGTGTGGCTCTCGGTACCGCATCGATCGAAAAATCAATCTCTCTTTGGGGGGAAGATGAGGGATTTCCTTGGGAAAGACTTCTTTAAATTTTCTCGATGATTGGTATAGCATCCAAACGAACTCTTCCTCGCTTTCTGTTCTATTTCCTCTACATGCACCGCATAGATTTGGTATCCTTTTCTAGCCGTTCTTTTTAACCGTAAAGCTGATATCCGTCTTATTGAAATGGATTTTGGTTTCCCTCTTAGTGTAAAAGTTTTCCCTTCCTCATCTACCCCATGCAGGGTTTTATCCCAAAGCAATTCATCAAGGCTTTCTTCTTTTCCAGCCCAATCCATTCCCTATCGCAGATCATAGGATCCTAATGGAAATATGTTCAAGTTTACTTCGTTGAAAAACCATTTAATTGTATTGTTGTTTTGGGCAACTTATGAGTGACTTTTCTCTTAGTTCCAGAGGGCTGCACCGTACTAACCATGACTCGCTGAAATTTTTTCAGGTTTAATTTTACATTTTTCTACAATTCCAGGACTAATGTAACTCAAATAAGCACTCGGATCAATCAAAACAAGAATGTGTAGGTCAGTAAATCTTACCCTCCATTTCCACCATGGTGGCTTGATGTTCTTCTTGCCTATTTTCCAATGCCGCACCGATGGCTCTGTATGTTTCTCGGCTATGTCATTGACTCGTTGTTGCCTCTCGCTCTCGTCGATCATATGAATATTTCGATGGGGGACAGCCCCTCATCATATGGGGTTCTCCACAGCCCTCCAACATTTCGTAGGTTCCTTCATTCTCGACTGTCCCTTCCTTTCTATTGTTCCCTTCACCGGTTTTGAAGCCACTTGTGATCGAGCAAGCTTGACTTTCTTTTGGTTTGCCGAACTTTTTCCTTTGATGATCTCTACCAAAATTCCTTAAATATGCTGGTTTTGGTCTCTTTCCTTTAAACTCACCCTTGCTCATCCAGACTCTTCCCTTGTTCAGCTTTACCTTTAAACTCGTTGATAGCATAACCTTGCTTTTCTAACAGACCTTCATCCATGGTCTTTGGGTTGTCGAACTCAATTTTCTCCTTGTACACAGTAGGCAAACAATTTAAAAAACCTTTGCACTTTTGCCTTTTCTTCCCTAATGTAGGGGACATACCTCGTAAAAATTAGTAAACTTAGTGACAAACTCACCAATAGTGAGTCGCCCTAACCTAAGCTCATGGAATTCCTTTGCTTTATCGTCATAATAACGTTCATTCAAATAACAACTTTTGAACTTAGTCCTGAAAATCTTCCCAGGTAACCGTCTTTTCATCAATGGCATGCACCATTTTTTGTCTCTTCCCACCCGCAGTGTAGCTTTTCCCTTGTAGCCGGTACTACGCCTAATCTAGCCTTCGTATTGCTTTCATATTCATAGACTTGGAAATACTTGATCATGTTCAAGAACCAAGCTTCAAGATCCTCCTCCTTCTCCCCCATCATAGGAGGGAGGTTTGATCTTTCTAAATTCTCCCCGCAACTCTCTTTTTCTCGCTTATGTTGATTTCTAGTCGCATCCTCATCCTCGCATTCATCCATCTTTCTTTTTTCCGTAACCTTCGCCTTCCCGGGGCTGTTCCGAGAAGTTAGCTCTCTCGATGAGCTTTTCCTCGCTCCTTATCGGGCCGATGACAACATGTCATTTTGGCTCCTTAATTCAGCCAACTCTCGTTGCATCCCGTGCAACATAGCCGCACCGGGGCATTGGGATCCGGAGTAGCAAACTCATCCCGCGTATCCACATAAATCCCTTCACCTTCATCCCATTTTAACCGTACACACTTACAACATAAATTAGCAAAGTTTATAACTTCGAAAAAAAACAAAATATGTAATAAGCAAAGTGAGCACCAAACGACGAAACCCCTCAATTTGTTGTAACTTGGCTCCGATACCATTTGTAACACCTCTAGTTTAGGGAATTTAATACCCCCGAGGTTTACCCTCTCGTTCCCATGATTCGTGAATGAGTGATTTTCAGCATTCTAACCTTATATATTTTTGTTTCTCCTCTAACGTTTTTATTCTTCTAACATATCGAGAATACATCGATATTCGGTATATTAGTGATAGAATGTCTTCCATGTGTACATATACTAATTATCTCCTATCTTTACAAGCAATGTACCCCACATATATTGATATATACATATATCCATAGTTCACTCCGGATATACCCCCCACCGCCATAACCTCTCCTAGCCCCCTCATGCATTTTTTAATTTTGATCATAATGAATTCTCCATATAATGCATATCTATAGTGGTGTACCCACATATGTAAAGGGGTTAATGTTCGTCATACCTATATATATATTTATTCATCACCTATACTCTTTGTATATATATATATATATATCCTTTGGCACTACTTTTTTTAGAGAGCATATGTATGTGTAAGTTATAGTGCATATAATATAAATATGAATCCAAAGCTTTTTTACATAAACAAATCTTGCATATAAATATATATAACGAATCTTATATATATATTTGTATAACGAATCTCGTTATACACATAACACATCTTTTTATATTTATAGCAACTCTTTTATATATATATAACAACCCTTGCATATATATATAACACAATATGCGCACTAGGTAACTTAAAGCACCTACCTCTACCATTCGCATTTATACTCATACGTATGGCATATATTCGTGCCATTTTATATTACACGTTATCACAATGACTCATTATTGTTTTGTATGTGTATTTTTTCATCGGTTTGTAACCTAGTACTATATGCGCAGTATACTAACAAATGGGAGCGCTCATTTGGCAATCGTGGGTACGACCCTCACCAATCGCGTTAAGTCTATGACCGCTCGTTTTTCCTTCTACCCTGCGGCGCCACCGATAAGGAAGGTGGAGCTCGATACATCATCATGGCATCGTTCGATGCATTCCCGCATTCTCCATTCGACCGACGCGTGGGAATGTGACCGCCATGGAGTATGGTGGTTTCAACTCCCCGAATTTATTTATTCATACGGGATTAACCAAACAGATTTGTTATTATTATTCTCTCGTTGAATTGTTCGGCGTACTTTTTCGTGGTTTCGACGCTGATATTCCGATGCATATTGCAATAGCTCTGGTTCTCGTATTTGAACCCAAGCACCACGCGTTGAGTTCCCATCCGTGAGTACATGTTGATAGTATCGGTCTCGTTGGCGTATAGCCGCCTCACGCCAAGCTCCGATCGTCGGTGGCTATGACTCGACATTTTGACGGTTATAGGTTCCCGAAAGCGCGAGCTTCCGTTCCCCTCACCCTCGGGTTCTCGCCGAGGTTCTAGGGCGAGAAATTAGGGTTCCGGGAGCGCTTAACTTGGAGTCTCCGATCCGCTCTCCTCATATTACTTTCGCCCGGAAACTCGTCTCCTTTGCTTTCTATTTCTCTTGTTTATTGTTTGTTTTGATACTCACTTTCTAAATCTAGCAAATAGATTGTGCATAGATACTCGTAGGTTTGTGTAGCGCTCGGTCTTCTAATGACGTAGCTCTCAGCCTGGTCATTTGTGGCCGCGCTCCAGCTTTTGTCTTCTCGTTAGTTTCAGTGGTATTCGGGTTCTTGGAATTACCCCCGAATGTCTATTACGTTTTCTTTCTTCTGCTACGCTTCGTGTTTCACGTTCTAGATTTTAGACCGTATGTTTATTTTAAATAGCTCTGTGGTGATGATTTGTCTGTATCTAACTACACAAAGGGCCTCCTATCCGCCTACCCGCAAGTGTTATTAATGTTTCACGCGAGGTAGGGTGCCGAAGGTGTGATTTCGGACGTCCTCCTCGCCGAACAACATCTCCACGTTTTCCTTTCTGTTATTCTTCCTTTGGAAGGCACACCCTCGCGCGTGGATTTTGATACGCAACTGGAAGGTTTACCGTGTCTTCGTGCGTAGAAAGTTCCGTTACTTAAGTTGCATGCAATTGCGCAATAGCCGAAACCATATTTTGATTGCTATATCACTCTACTGTGGAGATGCCGTAGCTATTTTTATCGTGGCTTGGCCGAGAGATTTTTTTATTTTGATATGGTCGTCTTTTTCGAATTTCCGAAGTCGGGATAATCGAACGCAATGCATTCGAATTCGTTATCACTTGCGGAGAATCCTTACGCCTAACCTTTCTCTCGAAACGGATGTGAATGGCTATGGTTTTTCCTATTTTACTTTCTCTCGTCCATCTTTCAGTAGGGTTTCAACAAGCCAAGGTTAGCTTCTCGTTGACGAAATGGTTCGTGAGAACCCGACCGCGCTAGCTTAAGTTGGCTACCCTGTCCGGTTCGGGCTTAGCGAATGAGTTTATTTATATATTTCATTATGGCGTCTCGGCGTTGAATCGCCCCTTAGTTTGTTTATTTCGTGTTACATCTAATTCGCGTAGCTATATGATTGGCGTTAAAAACAAATTTGCGTTTATAACTCGGTTTGACCTCGACCATATTTATATGCATATATGAACCGTAAGGTTGATCGAACGATTGTTCACCTCTCGGCGCTAACACGATTTTGTATTGGTTATTTTTTTTTCAAACCACATCGTTATCGTAACCCTAGGTTGGGTTTTATGACTTTGCTTTTTGTTTCAATATATCTATCATAGTTTAAAAGTGGTTATAAAGATCATAGGCGCATTCACTTATTTAACTCTAATTCACTTTTTATAGATATATGTTTTGGATTTGGCTCATATAAGTATTCGATTTAGAAAGACATGCATGCCCTAACTTTGGATACTTGAAATATAAAAATATATATATATATATATATATATATATATATATTTTTGACTTATGCATGTATGCAATAGTTCCTTGGACAATATTCATTTCTCATGGTTTTTTTTTCTATAGCCATACCATATCCTTTCAATGGCTAGGAAATACATTAACACATAATATACTTTAAAATTTCGTGAATGAAGATTTACTCGTGGAATTTTAACAAGAGTCTATAACTACATGTTCCATAATGCATACTCGTAATTTCTACTTTTTCTTTGATGTATATTATGTGTAGCTAATAGTAATTGTCCAGAGAACATTACTTATAAAGTAAGTATTTGGCTATGTTACAGGTTCTCAAGAAACAAGAATATAATCGTATATGCACTATCCCCCCGATAAATAATCTATCGCTCATATGGAGTAGAATTACTCTTTTCCTAGCACTATTATAACTGGTAGAGTACTCATCTATGCAATCTACCAAGGTTAGGAATATTATTCACTTTCATATATGCAACCTAGTTTTTTCACACTTTCTCGCTACAGATCATGTATAGTTCAAGCTAATATAAAGTCTCTCTAATATACACATAAGCATATCATGTCAATTTTTTTTTCTACAAGGAACTCCATAACAATTTATCATCTGTAGAGGTCAAGTAACTTCAGATTTAAACCGACCTTGGTTTAGAAATTCTGAGGTTTCTACTCTATGGATTTGCTGGTCTACAACAAGACAGAATCCGAGAGGTGATTACCTTAAGATGGTTTCGGTTAAATGTAGTACCAAAATTTCTCATTTGTCATAAGATTAAATTTTTATATGTAGCCAATTCATACCGTAATAAGACAGAGTAACAAGAATTTCGTAACATACCACAAATCTGCAAATGACCAACCTCCCAACCTTAGAATCCTCTTTATCTCCCAGGATTCACCCCCCGAGCAGAGATCACCTCCTAGAACAGTATCAACCTCCGATCTCGCTTAGGAGCAGCCTTTATTTAAGCTCATAATTTCCCCAAAGCATGTTTCTAATTCTCGCGTCCCGTAATAGCAGGATGCTTTCTTTCCCGTTTAGCCTAGGCTTCCCATTTTTGGGATACTTTAAAGCCGCTTTAAGCTTTTCCTCGCCTTTTTCCAGCCTTTTTTCTCACCTCTTCCCAACTACTCCTCTTCATTGGGGGAAATTTAGATTCCTCCTCAAATCTAAATAATTCTTTCAAGGATTTTTTTTGAAAGATTTTTGGGGGATTTGTTGCCTTATCCATCCTCATGGATTTTGGCAAGTGATCTCACATTCTCTTTTGGTCAAAATGCACAATCATTTTATTTATTTCCTCAAATAAAATATGCAAATACATTCATACTATATTCATCCTTTGGGGTCCACTCCCTTAGGATTTGAGTTCAAATGTCTAACTTTAAAAATTCAACACACAAATTGGGGGGTATTACAGCTTTCTAGGATCCTCTTAATTTTATCCGTAGTACCTTGGATAAACGGAAGGTGAACTCTAGATAACCTATCGCAAGGATCTTTCTTAACCCTCGGGACCCTTTTCACCTCTTTGAAACGCTTTAAGACAATGACTCTTGCTATAACCATTTTTATTAAAGACTTTTAAGAGATGAGCCTTTTCATCTTCAAAGTGGTGTTCATCGGAGATTCTAAACGCTATGGTAGCTAGGGTGCCGAGAACCCCAAGCTTCTTATCGTGGAAATGGTGAGAACTAGCATGTAAATACTACTCTGTGTGTCTTCTTTCTAAAAACTCGATGAGAGAAAGAACCATCTTCATTCCTAGAAATGAGGACATCAAGAAAAGGCAAGCTACCATCGTCTTCAAATTCCATAGTGAACTTAATGAAGTCGATTGATCATTAAGATGCCGGGAAGAAAAGGTCCAAATTCTTCTTGCCATGAGGCCAAACAACACAAAGTGTCATCAACAAACCTTTTCCAAAGTTTAGGTTGAAAAAGGGAGGAGGAAAGGGCTCTAAATTCGAAGTCTTCCATGAAAATATTAGCAACCATAGGTCACTGATCCTGATACTACTCATCTTGTTGAAATTTGCCTTACCTCGACTTTCTTTAGTTTTGCGGGTGAATTCTTTGAATGTACTTGTGGGGTGGCCATGGGTTCCCCCCTTTCTCCCGTGGTTGCTAATCTTTTCATGGAAGACTTCGAATCTAGAGCCCTTTCCTCCTCCCTTTTTTCAACCTAAACTTTAGAAAAGGTTTGTTGATGACACCCTGTGTTGTTTGGCCTCATGGCAAGGAGAATTTGGACCTTTTCTTCCAAAGCATCTTAATGATCAATCCGACTTCATTAAGTTCACCATGGAATTTGAAGACGATGGTAGCTTTCCTTTCCTTGATGTCCTCATTTCTAGGAATGAAGATGGTTCTTTCTCTCATCAATTTTTTAGAAAGAAGACACACACCGAGCAAAGCATTTACATGCTATTTTTCACCATTTCCCTCGCTCGTAAGCTTGGGGTTCTCAACACCCTAGCTACCAAAGCATTTAGAATCTCTCGATGAACACCACTTTGAAGATGAAAAGGCTCATCTCTTAAAAGTCTTTAATAAAAAATGTTTATAGCAAGAGTCATTGTCTTAAAGCGTTTCAAAGAGCCGAAAAGGGTCCCGCGAGTTAAGAAAGATCCTTGCGATAGGTTATCTAGAGTTCACCTTCCGTTTATCCAAGGTACTACGAGATAAAATTACAAGGATCCTAAAGAAACATAATGTTTCCTCAACCTTCAAACCCTCCCGTACCGTTTGGAGTTCACTTAGATGAGTTAAGGACCCGATTTGCCCTAAGGATGGTAAGGGTGTTTACCTGATTCCTTGCTCGTTTGGGACTCCTTACATTGGTGAAACAGTCGATCTATTAATCAAAGGATTCATGAACATGTCGCCGACCTTAAGCATAATAGATCACGCTCCTCGGCTTTAGCCGAGCATGCCGAGAAGACCAATCATCATATTTGCATTGAGGATGCTAAGGTTATTGCGAGGATTGACCATTTCCACCACCGCAAGTTGAGAGAAGCCTTGAAAATCGAAAAGAGACCTAAGTTAACCTCAACCAGGGGATGATGAGTGGTTGGTTAGCGTATGTTGGATTCGTGCTCTTCATTCCTATTTTCTATATATATATATATATATATATATTATTATATTATATTATTATTATTATTATTTATTATTATTATATATATATATATATATATATATATATATATATATATATATATATATATATATATATATATATATATATATATATATTATTTTTTTTTATTATTATGCTTGTTTATTTTTTAATCTTATGGTTTTTTATTATATATCATATTATTATAATTTAATTTTTTAATACTCTAAATATTATATATATTTATTTATTTACTTATTTTTATTTGTATTTTTTATATTTTTTTTGTAATTTTATTTTATTTTTTATATTTTTTTTATTTTTAAGTTATTTTCAATTTTATTTAGTTTTATCATTTTGGTTGATATTTTAACTTTTAATCTTTTATTAGAAAGAATAGAATAAAATAAATATATTAATTATTATTCTAAAAATAAAAATAAAAAATAAAAATAAAAAATTTTTTATTCTTCAAGAATATATTGGTTAATTTTATTTTATTAAGAATAAAAAAATAAATAACATTCCTATTATAAACATTACGCACTTAATAATAAATTAAATAGTTTATCATTATTTTATATTTTTTTTATTTCAATTCCTAGGTTTAGTCAAACTAGCCGTTATTTTACAAACTCGATAGTTGGAGATTTTTTATAGTTTTATATTTAAAAAAATAATAATAATAAAATAAAATAAAATATTAATATTAATATTAATATTAATATTTTTTGTACATTTATCTATTTATTTTTATTTTTTAAAATTTATGATATAATTTTTTAAAATAAATTATTACTCTTTATTTATTTTCTTATTTGTTTTTATTTGTATATTTTATTTAATTTAATTTTAATGTATTTTATTAGTTATTTTTATTTTACTTTCGATTCTATTTGGTTTTATTATTTAGGTTGATATTTTATATTTTAATCTTAAATATAAAATTAAAAAAATAAAATAAAATAAATAAATAAGAAATCTTTTCTTTTTTTTTAATTTATTTATATAATGTAGCCGTTATCTTACAAACTGTTAGTTGAAGATTTTCTTATCTATTTAATTGGGTTATCAGATTCTTCATCTTGCCCTCATGATGAACCATACTGGTTGGTTCGAAAAGGCTTGACCAAAATTAGACTTTTATTATTTAAATTTTACTAATTATATATATTATTATTATTTTAAATTTAAATATATTTAAATATATATTAAATTATATTTGAGCATGAAAACGGTTATATATTTTAAGAAATTTGTAATTAAGTAAAAGGGACAGCTTGAACAAAGTTGGCATATTTTTATAAGGTAAGGTTTCATATTTTCTTGGGAATGAACTTGTAAAGTACTTCGGTCAAACCCATTGTAGTGGTAACGTTTTTTTATAAAGTTTATTTTTTTTCATTGAAGTGAAAATAATTTTGTTAAATAAGTCAAAACTGTCTCCAACGTTCAACAATTTTTTATAACGGTCTTAATTTTTCTTATATTAATACTCAGAATTCTGCCCAAAATTCATAATTTTTCCAGTGTAACTCTCATGTTTGGAACAGCATGGTAACACAAATTCTCTTATTTTGTTAAGATATTCTGATTTCAAATACTTCATTATTTTATTATTGTTTTGTAAGTAGATTATGAAAATACTTTGATATGTTCAATAAATTTTCTGTATACAATATTCTTCATCTTTTGTTGCGTTTCAGGAGAAATCCAGCGCGGTGGTGCGTAGGTCAAAGAGGCTGGCACAGCTGCGAGAGGAGAAGACTACAATTCTGAATATGCCAGATCATTTACTTGGCCAGTGTTTGGTTAGAGTGCCCTACAAATGGCATGCTGCCCTCAAACTTGTATGCAAAAAATGGAGGGATATGGTGTGTGGCCCCCAGTTTCGCAAGGACAGAATAACGGCTAGAACAAGTGAGCAGTTGATTTGTCTGGTTCAGTATTTCAGTCTCTCCTGCACTAATTATGAGTGGGGTAGATATAGGACTGAACGTGCAGGCCGCATAATAGTATTGGAGCCTCTCACTTATACCTGGCAAACTCTATGTCAAATTCCGGATTTCAGCATTGGAATTCCGTTTGGATGTCAGATCGCTTGCTTCAATGGAAACCTGTTTCTCCTGGGCGGACTGCATCCACAAAACCTAGAAGAGCTTCAGACGGTTTATATTTTCGATTTTGCATCTGCCAGGTGGCGGCGCGGAGCCAACATGCCGACGAGGAGGTCTTTCTTCGCCTGCTCTGTATGTGCCTCCACGGGGCATATCTATGTTGCGGGAGGCCGAAATTCTTTGCCCACAGCAGAGGCCTACAACGTGGAAGAAAATAAGTGGGAAACTCTGCCTACAATGACGAATGAAGTAAGGTACTGTCATGGAGTTTTCCTGGAAGAAGAATTCGTTGTCTTTGGCGAAAATGGAAAGAATGCGCAAATTTATGATCCAAAGACAAGCAGTTGGAGAAGCTTGGAGGACATGTGGAGATTTGGGCGATCGTGGGGTTCGTGTTTAGTTGCTTCTGGGCACTTGTATGCATTCACTAAAGAAGGGATGTTAATGAAATATGTTGCGCACACAAATGATTGGGTTCCTCAAACTGATCGTCCTTCTAAGAAACTTCTCCCTCCGGTTTATACTACTGAGTGGAATGGTCATATTTTTGTAAGAAAAGCTTACCTGAGTGGTCCCCGTCAGGTTTGTCATCTGTTAAAGCTGTCAACTAATGAGTTGGTTGATTTGTACGTACCTCAAAGCCTCATGGGCCAAATTGAATCAGCTGCAACTGTAGAGGTCTGAATATTTTTATTAACCGTAGAGTTTTGAGTATTGTTTTTAGTAAAATACGGTAGAGGTCTGAATATTACCCCCACACTTTGTACCACCGTCTCAAAAGGATTTCCAGCCTCACTGAATAAGCACCACATTCCAATTTTTCTCTAAATTCAATGCTGGGCTTTGGTTCTCAAAAGGGTTTTTAGATAATGTTGTCTTTCAAGTTTTGTTATTTGTTTTCAAGAATTATGATAAATTTTAAAATAATAATAAGTTAATTTAATTTAATAAAACATTTCAACCAGAACTAGTTTTAAAAAATACAATTCAAAACACAAACTATTAAAATTTCTTAATATATTAGAAATATTTTTATGTTAATTATTTAAATATAAAAATAATTTGTTTTTCTAAATAATATAAATTTTTGATATCTTTATTAAAAAAATAATAAATTAAATTTATAATTAAGAAATACCTTTTATTACCTGAGTTTATGGTAGTTTAAAATCTATATGAAATTATTTACCTATTCATTAAAAACATATCAATTAATTATTTATTCTTATCATCATTATAATATAAAATATCTTATTGATTTTAAACAATAATTACTATTTAATTAATTAATTAATTAATCTGTTATTATTTTGATTTTGTCAAATCAGTAAGTAAATAAGTAAAATGGAAGATAGGGAAATATCACTCCGCGTAATGGGCAAATACCCTAGAATCTTGAATATTTTAATTAATGTAAAATACCCTAAACTCTTGAATATTGCTTTCACATTTTTTTGTTTAATATGTTTTAAATTTATTTCAATCCTTAATCTCTGCGTTGCTGATGAAACTGGACATCGCCTTTCCGTTCGTCCTGAGTAGTTATCGGATTCTATCTTTGAATCTCTGGAGCTTTTATTTATTTGATCTTGTTAGGGTTAAAGTATTGATAATTATTATTTTAATATTTGTTTTCTTTTCTTTATTGCATGCAGCAATTAGGGCTATTGGAATCATTGGATAGGGTATGTGACCCCCGCAGACTACCGGATCACGATATACATCTCACGGAATCACCAGTTGCTAAGGCTGTCTATTTGTTGCCCATCACAAACGATGTTGGAATGGAATACTTTCTCACCTCTTCAACAAATACTATATAATATACTTTCTGACCTCGTGAACAAATACTTTCAGAATATTTTCCCACCTCTTGAACTATAAATTCATTTTAAAACCCTTAAAAGTCTTCACATTTAAATCATTCTCCTTTTATGGACTAAATAGTACTATGATTGTCCTTTGACCGTAGTAGTGAACATGGTTGGAAATAATCTCAATTACATCAATTTATGTTCATAGTCTTGCAAGTTATATTAATTATTTTTTTACCAATATACATATTACATATTTCTTTTTCAGCAAGGTATCATCAATCAACATGGTTAAACTAAAATCATGAATCAACATCGTTAAACTAAAATCATGATTTTTTTTAATAGGCCCACTTAATAGTTAATAAATGCATTGTTAAATTGTATCTTAAATTAGGGAACAATACTTATTCAAATTTCTCAATTATTTCTTAAATAGTTTTAAATATTTTAATATGTTTTAAAAGGTTTTAAGGGTATAAGTAAAATATTGTTTTTATTGTGTAGAGTTATGATATAAGCTCTGTAAATCTTGATTCAACCTCTCTTTTGTTTTGTAAATGTATTTTTTCCCATAAAATTAAAATCTAATATTTATAGTATTGTGTATTCTATTATGATAATTTTTCTGATTAATCTACTTCATGCTTTGTCTATCTCTATTATTTTTTACTTTACTTCATATAGTATCAAAACCAAAATTTTAATAACTAAAACTAAACGACTTTGGCTAGCTAAATAGATGAATACCCTAGACATATCAATATCATCATTTGAAAAGCACTTTCACAAATTTTCCTTTATTTAAAAATATATGTAGGTTTGAAATTTATTTGAAACCTTAATCTCATAAGTTTTTTTATTTTTATTTTGATAAAATTATTTTGAATGACCTACTCCCTTCCATAAGAATCATCCCTTCTGTTTCATTTCCTGTCTCTCCCTTTCATTCTCTGTGCATTGTCAATGACATTGGAAAGGGGCTTGTGGTGGGATGGTATCTCCACTTGGTTCAAATATTTTGTTATAATATGTTTCATTTTCTGTGGGTTGTCAATGTCAGTTTGTGGTGGGATGGTGTCTCCCCTTGGTTCAAATATTTTGTTATCATATGTTTTTATATAAATATAACTGAGTTCATGTTATGACATTTTTGTATTTACATTAGCTAATTATAGTTAATCACCAAAAAAATAAAAGAAAATTTCCAAATTTTTATTGCCATAAATTATTTCTAATGTATTTAGTCCACTCAATAATGATATGTGGGATCAACCTGTTTCTCTCCAGAAGCTCACTATTCCTAAAATCACCCTTTTGAATGAAATAACTCATAAGATTTCAAGAATTAATCTAGAATGAGAAAGGACAACAAATTTTCTCTACCTAGAGCAGATTCCCTCTTCTCTATCACCTATCACCTAAAACATGTAAACAATTGCACAAACTAGACAATGAAAGAAATGAATTACACACATTTCTTATTGTAGTTAGTTCACTGTGGTGTGCCAATTGATGCCTCTCCACACCTCTCAATTCTGGATGCCCCTTGTCTATGATACCTATAGGAGTTGAATATTTATGTAACAATTGATACAACCTCACAAATAAACAAATGTTGTTGGGGATCTTTTATCCCAGTACCATGAAAATAAGAAATCTAAAGTTTAGATAAACACCAACCATTATGTATTGTGTGATATTTCCAAGTGATATTCCTCCCAATTGAATCTTTGATATATTATCCCTTCTTCCTACTCCTTTGAGTGTTTTCACTACTATCCTTACTTCTTGCATGTAGTAAATTGTTAGACTTACTTCCCCCTTGACTTGGGGATGTTTATGGGGTCATGGGTTTGGCACAGGCTATGGCAAACAATCATTGGGATACATTGCCTCTTCTTGTCCTAAGCTAGGCTTATGTTTTTCTTCCTTATTCCTTCTCCCCTAGTTAATGAGGCTATATGATCTTTCATTACCTCTTTTTGGTGATATTCTATGGGGCCATTGGTCTAAAATGATTTCACCTTATTCTTTAACCTCCTAATCATCCCAACTTTCATTACTGTGTTTATTCCTCCATCTTATAGGCTCACATTTTGATGCAAGCCTCTTCATTATCCCACCACTATGCCAAAATCTAGTTTCATTGCATAACATTCTCCTCACCTCCTCTATCGGGTTTCCTTCTGGAGTCAATGTGCATTTTCTTACTCTTCTAGAATGTTAGGTGCTTTTATCCCTATGATTCCTAGTCATATTTAGATCATTTGGCCTTCACTTGTTCTTTTACTATGTCCCATGTCTTTTTTCCCCTCAAGACATCCTTTGGTCATCCCCCATTCTCCCATCACACAGAAAAGAAATTTAGCCACTCATATTGTTAGATTCAAATGACATAACCCCTTTATCACACAACAACACTTTTATCCATGTAGGAAAGGATCTTAGCTATCTTCCTCATCATCCCTTAAATAACTCCCTTACAATTGTATTGTGTGACTTAGTACGCCTCACAAAATATTCAATAATATAACCTTCCAACACACTATTCAACAAAAAATTAACTATGTGAGAATCCTTGTTACTTACATAGTTCACCTTCTAGATCAATTTGGGGTCCAACTAAGTGGTAAAATAGGAAGCCAAGTTACATGATCTTCTGCCAACCTTTGTAACCACTAGGAAAAAATGAAAACAAACTAGATCCCAAAAGATGTAACAATGTGCTCAAGTCATTAAGACTTTCTACCTCAAATAGCCATGCAAACTAAATGTTCATAGTCATGTTCATCAACAGGAGCACAAATAATCCAAAATCTATCATAGAAAGCCTAAGTTTTAGCAATATAACACACATAGTGCTTCCAAATATATACATCTTCAAAATTATCACCAAATTTCTTTTTTTCTAGAGCCAAGGTTTAGGCCTCAAAATCTGTGCTGAAATCATAGGAGAATACCCTTAGAGATGGTAGAAATTTGGCCTATGAGTTAGCCTAAAAGATCAGAGAGAAACCTCATATAACCTTTCCCAAAAACCTCATTAACCTAAAAAAAATTGAATTAGTCACAACTTATTGCGGAGAAAGAGGCCTGAACATTGCCTCAAATCAGTCCATCAAAGAAATTTAAAATAAACCCTAATGTATTCCTTAGATTGCGAGCTTAAAAGAAGGCTTGAACAAGTGTAAACTTTTTAATTTCGGCCTACCTCTTGCAAATCACCCATAGAGCACCAGCATTCACCACTTACCAGCATTATTAGACTAGCCTAAGAAATCACCAACATTCACCACCACACTTCTAAGCATTCAAACTCTCAAATTTATACAAGAAATAATTACAGAGCACTATTAGACTCGCTGAAGCAATCACCAAAAAAATTCAAAGCTTTCGGGATCGTAAATTTATACAAAAAAATAACTACAATTGCAACACCCTGATGGGTATCCAAACTCCTCGAAGGTTTAGCTCCATAGCATCGGGGAAATGGCACTCTAAATCCCTAGTTCATGCCCTTTCCGGGCAGCTAGTGTCTCAAGGAATGATCAGCTATGTGAGGTGGAGAGGCCAAGGGAAGTTTAATATTTGAAAGTTGGATCATGCACCAACACATCTTCTGAAACCATGAGCCTTGTTGCCCTCGTCATATAATCTGGGCACATTTCATGATGCAAACCGAGAAGATTGAAATTTCTAGGGCAATCACCTCCAAATTCCTCCAACTTCCAGGTCCCAACCAGTAAAAAATGTAAATGTGGGCGAATGTCACATCCCCTGACCTAGTAAATCGCAAATGCCATTAAAATCCACTCAAAACTAGAAAATCTGGAGGTGAATCCATGGTTTAAGGTTTATGCGCATTTATTTTTTGGGGCTAACAGCTAATAATTAATTATTTTCAAAATAATTATAGGGCTAACTATATAAAACTATACAAAAGTGGTTTTATATAAAAAATTCACCCCTCCAAAATCTAAAACCCTTTAAAATTTTCCCTTGGCCTAAAATTAGCCCCTAAAATTTTCCGTGCCAGGGTCTTAATTGTCTCAACTTTATTTTGCTAGAAAACCAAACATTCCATCAAAAAAATTTGAATATCAGATTTAAAACCATCCAAAAAAAATCCTTTTTTCAGCCTATGGTAATTTTTTTTAAATGCTGACTGTCCTCCTAAAGGAGAAGTGTGCAATTCCAAAAGAATCTTTTGTTGTAGCTGGGAGTTCTTACAAAGATATAAGTGATCTTTGTACCATAAGGAATCATTTTTCCAACTAAATGTATCATATGTATTAGGATCTTGCTGCAAATTTTGAATGAGTGTCCACACTTATTCATCCTTCTTCCACGTCTTCATTATTTCTTGAGAGTGCATCTGCAACAACATTTAGTTTCCCTTTTTTGTATATGATTTCAAAGTCATAGCCCAACATCTTTGTGACCTATTTTTGTTGATATTTTGAAGATAGTCTTTGCTCCAAAAATTGTTTAAGACTATCATAATCATTTTTTACCTTGAAGTGTCTTCCCATTAGGTAAGGTCACCATTTCTTTAATGCATGTAGTATTGCTAACATTTCTTTCTCATAAATATATTTCTATAAATACTTTCCTTTGATTGGACAACTTTCAAAAAAAATGGGTCTTCCTTCCTGCATTAAAACGACACCAATTCCATTTCATGATGCATCACATTCCACAATAAATTTTTTTGTGAAGTGTGGCATAGCTAAGACCGGTGCTAGGCACATTTCCTTTTTAAGATATTCAAAGGCCTTCATTGCTTCAGGAGTCCATGAAAATGCATCTTTCTTCAATAATGTTGTTAGAGGCATTGCTATTCTCCCATATTTCTTAACAAATTTGCGATAGTACCTTGTTAACCTGAGAAATCCTCGCAACTGCTTTATGGTTGCAGGGACTTTCCATTCCTTAATGGATTTGATTTTTTTAGGGTCTACCTTAACACCCTCATGAGATACAATATGACCCATATATTCCACCTCTTGTACTCCAAAGAAACATTTGGATATTTTTGCATATAATTGTTTCTCCTCCAATAATTTGAGCACCATGTCAACATGTTGAACATGATCCTTCCAAAACCTCCTGTAGATTATTATATCATAAAAAATACTAGCACAAATTTTCTAAGGAAGGGTTTGAAAATGGAATTCATCAACCCTTGAAATGTATAAGGTGCATTCGTAAGGCCAAAAGACATGATCAAAAATTCATAATGACCCTCATGAGTTCGAAATGTTGTTTTTGGAATATCTTCAATCTTCATTCTAATTTTATGATACCTTGAACGAAGATCCAACTTGGTAAAATAAATTGCTCCATGTAATTGATCCAATAATTCATCAATCACAGGATTGGGAAATGTATCTTTAATAGTGATCTTATTGAGCTCCCTATAATCTAGTCACATGCGCCATGATCCATTCTTCTTGTGCACCAATACTACTGGAGCACAGAAATAACTTTGACTAGGTTGAGTTATACCAATCTCTAACATTTATGTAATCATATGTTCAATATTTTCGCTCCTTTGGATATAAGGATATCTATAAGGCATCATGTTTGGAGGAACACTTCCTAGAATCAAAATTTTAGCATTATCATGATCACGAATAGGTGGCAGTCCTTTGGGAGTTTCAAACACCTTGGAATGATTATCTAAGACTTTCTGGAGATCTAGAGAAATAGATGATTTTGATGTTCGAACTTCTAGTGAGCATAATTGTGAAATTATGCCTCATTTCTCTTTCTTCAGAATCTTTGTCATGAAATTAGAGCTTATTATCTTTCCAGACTTCCCTATGGTACCCCGTAATTTGACTTCCTTTCCTTTTGAAGAAAAATTCAAGAAAAGTTCTTGAAAATTAAAAACTACCGTTCCCAAAGATTGTAACCATTGTACTCCTAGTACAAAATCTGCACCTCCCATTGGAATTGAAAGCATTTAACTATTCAATACGTATTCCCCCATGGTTAGCTTGATATTATGGCATTTTCCAGAGAAATTTATAGTTCCTCCATTTGCAACCATCACTTGACATTCTGGTGCTGGGTATCGGAAACAATTCAATTCCTTGGCAAACTTACAATGAATAAAATTATGGATACTACCTGAATCAATCAACACTATTATCTTTTTCTTCTTGATATGTCCTTATATATCGAGAATTTGAGGAGTGGTAATTCCTCCCAATGCATTACCTGATATGGCCAGACTCATTTATTCTTCTTCTAGGGTTGGTTCTTAGTGTATATCCTCTTCTTTTGAAGTTTCTTGTTCATTTTCTTCCTCCTGTTCACAATCTATGTAAAATAATTTCTTCTCAGCACACTTATGACCTTTAGTGTATTTGCTATCACAACTATAGCAAAGCCCTTTTGCTCTTTTTTCTTCCAATTGTTGTGGTGTCAACCGTGTAGGTTGTGGAAGTCTAGGAGTAGCAACACTTCCATATTTATAGATGTGATTGGTAGGCTTCCTTGTTGCCATAATTTTACATTCAATTTTTCTTGTCAACCTGAATGCCTTCTCCAATGGATCAGGTTCCAAAACGCGAACCTCATGTTGGATGTTATCCTTTAAAGTCCTTAGGAAGACATAAATCTTGTGTTCCTATGGAATATCAGTTACCCTTATATTCAATTTTTGGAAGTCCTCAATCTGCTTCACCATTGAACCCTTTTGTTTGAGATTTATCAATTGGCTAAAAATGGCGTTGCTCTTTGTATCCTCATAAAGTGTTATCATTTCCTCCGTAAAAATTGACCACATGACAATTTTTTTACAGGAGAAAATCCATTGATACCATACAAATGTATTTTTTTCTAAATATAAAGTTTCAATGCATACCTTTTATGTGTTTTTCATGTTGGGTATGTGTTAGTGCTATATGTTGCACCAGGCGTAGCAGGGGGGTCACAAGGGGGGAGGCAGCCCCCACTGTTGGGGTCTGGGGCAGCGCCCCGACGAAAATTGTTTTGGTGTGTGGACCCACTCATAGGCGGACCCACCCATGTTTTGTGCATGAGTTTGCACATGGTTTTGGGGTACGATGGTTTTCATCCCCTGGTATTTTGTAGATCCGATCAAGGGAACTACGGTTATGTTCTAATCCAGGGTTAATGGATTGGGGTTTATGTATGCTTCGGCATGTATATATATGTGTTGTAACACTAAAAGGAATATAATGAAAAATCAAGCTGGTCGTCCCGATTTGGGATCCAGGGAAAAATCTCTGTGTTTATCTATTTTATGTTTTATGCTCTCGCTATTGTTTATTTTCTGTTATAAGATTCATGTGTAGATAATTTCTGTTCAGGGTTAAAACCTACATTTGGTATCAGAGCTATTTCGGCTTCAAGGGGACGCCTTTGTTGTTGAGGGTTTTTTTTTGCTCGGGCCTGTGGTAGACCCTGTGCAGTGGGAGATCTGCGGGATCGATTCTTGCGGTGAAAGAATATGGCGAGCGGCGGAAAGATAGAGATCGAGAAATTTAATGGTCAGAGTTTTGAGTTGTGGAAGCTCAAGATGGAGGATCTGCTGGTGGATAAAGATCAGTGGATCATGGTAGATCCAGGTACTAAACCAACAACAATGTCAGATGAAGACTGGAAGAAACTGGATCGGAAGGCTAAGAGCACAATACGGTTGTGTGTCTCAGATTCAGTATTGTTGAATGTATCTGGGGAAGCTACGGCGAAGACCTTGTGGGAAAAACTTGGGACTTTGTACCAATCTAAGTCTCTGGTGAATAAGTTGTTCCTGCGGAAAAAGCTGTATAACCCGAGGATGAAGGATGGAGACTCGGTGACAGAGCATCTGAACGCCTTCAATACTGTGGTAAGTCAGCTGTCGTCTGTTGATATTAAAATCTCAGATGAAGATAAGTGCATCAGTTTGTTGTGCTCTCTACAAGACTCGTGGGACAGTCTGGTTATTGCAATAGGTAGCAATACAACTACCTTGAATTTTGATGACATTGTCTCAGCCTTGCTGTCGGAGGAAATGAGACGGAGAAATATGGAGGGTCAGAATGGAGATGCCTTATATGTACGAGGAAGGTCCCAGAATAGAAATAAGAATAAGGTTTCGAGTGGGAGATCTAAATCTCCTCGAAAGTTTGTAAAGGTGTGCTGGAAATGTGGAAAGGAAGGGCACTACAAAAAGGACTGCAGATCTAAAGCTCATGAGAAAGGAAAGGGATCCAATGATGCTCCTTCTGCAGAGGCAAAAACCACCTCGGATGAAGGTGGGGATGTGTATTTGGCTTCTTCTTCAAATACACATGTAGATCATGAGTCATGGTTGATTGACTCAGGTGCATCCTTTCACTTCACTCCTCATAGGGAGTGGTTCTGCGAGTATGAGAAATATGATGGTGGTGATGTCTTCCTAGGGGATGATAGGAGGGCCAGAATCATCGGACGTGGAAAGGTCAAGCTGAAGCTGCAAGGTGGAAGGATTAGAACACTTCCCGGTGTTCTGCATATTCCTGCATTGGCCAGACATTTGATTTCTGTAAGCAAGATGGATGATGCAGGTGTAAAAACAGTGTTCGAGAAAGATGCCTGCAAGATGGTTCGGGGAGCACTGGTATTAATGCGGGGAGTTCGGACTGGAACTCTGTACAAGCTACAAGGTAGCACTGTTATTGATGGGTGTAACAGTTCTATGGTTCCTAAAAGTGGAGCGGAAAGCCTAGCTGTCTCTGGAGAAAAGACCATGCTATGGCATCAAAGGCTTGGACATATTGGAGAGAAGGGCCTTCGGATACTGCATAGAAATGGTATGGTAGAAGTTATGTCTAATTTCTCTCTGGATTTCGATTTCTATGAACATTGTGTATATGGGAAGCAGAATCGGGTGAGTTTTCCTTCTGGTGCTAAGAGGGCGAACAAGATATTAGAAATTGTGCACAGTGATGTGTTTGGACCTGTGTCAGTTCCATCACTGGGAAAGTCTGTGTACTATGTTTCATTCATAGATGACTTCTCAAGGAATACATGGATATATTTCTCGAGGAAGAAATCTGAAGCTTTTGACAGATTTAAAGAATTTAAGGCTCTGGTGGAAAACCAGACAGAGAAGAAGATAAAGGCGCTGAGGACAGATAATGGTGGGGAGTTCTGCAAGAAGGAATTTTAAGAGTTCTGTAAGAAGTGTGGTATAGCACGGCAGAAGACTACTCCATACACACCTCAGCAAAATGGAGTTGCAGAAAGAATGAATAGAACACTGATGGAAAAGGCAAGAAGCATGCTCAGTGGTACCGGGTTAGGACAAGAATTCTAGGTAGAGGCAGTGGAGACTGCATGTTACTTAGTTAACAGATCACCTTCATCAGCGTTGGAGGATAAGACTCCACATGAGGTATGGACTGGTAAGAAACCCTCTCTTTCACATCTAAGGGTATTTAGATGTGATGCATATGTACATGTTCCAAAGGAGAAAAGGACCAAGTTGGATAATAAATCTGAAAGGTGCATCTTTATTGGGTATAAGGATGGTTTAAAGGGTTACAAGTTATGGAACCCAGAAACAAGGAAGGTTGTGTACAACCAAGATGTGGTGTTTAGAGAGGTTAAATATGTTGTTACACATGAATTCCTTCCAAAGGAACCTGAGAAGATAGAGTTTGAGCTAAAGGAGGATGAATCAGACTCTACAACAGAAGAAGACTCAGAAGAGGAAGAGCCACAAACTCCAGCTTTGAGAAGATCAGCTCGGGAAAGAAGACAACTAGAAAGGTATAGTCCATTTGCTTTCTATTCAAATTTTTCCTTAACTATAACTGATGATGATCCCAGAACTTTCAGGGAGGCAGTAGATTCAGAGGATGGAAAACTCTGGAAGGAGGCCATGGTTGATGAAATGGCATCCTTGCACAAAAACGATGCATGGGATCTGGTGGAGTTGTCGGCTGGAAGGAAGCCCATTGGGAGTAAATGGGTGTTTAAGAAGAAGATGAATGTAGAAGGCAAGGTGGAGAAATACAAAGCTCGGTTGGTAGCGAAAGGTTATTCCCAGGTGCCGGGAATTGATTTTGGTGATATTTTTCTCCTGTTGCCAAGGTTACTTCTATTAGATTACTTTTATCTGTTGCTGCTGCATTTGATTTTGAGATAGAACAGATGGATGTGAAGACAACATTTCTTCATGGGGATCTAGAAGAGGAGATCTACATGAAGCAACTTGAAGGCTTTATGGTGAAGGGTAAGAAAGAACTAGTATGCAGGTTGAAGAAGTCTCTGTATGGGTTAAAACAGTCACCAAGGATGTGGTATAAAAAATTTGATACCTATATACGGGGACTTGGCTTCACCAGAAGCAAGGAGGATCACTGTGTTTATTTTAAATTAATTGGTGACTGTGTTATTTATTTGGTCTTGTATGTGGATGATATGTTGTTGATTGGAAATGAGAAAGAAATTATCCAAGATTTGAAGACCCAACTGTTCTCCAAATTCGACATGAAGGATCTTGGTGCTGCAAACTATATTTTGGGCATGGAAATTAAGATAGATCGGGCAAAGAGGAAGCTCTGGTTAAACCAGAGGAAGTATGTCGAGACTATATTGCAGAGGTTCAATATGCAGGATAGTAAATTGGTGAGTGTTCCTATTCCTGTAGGTGTAAAGCTATCTGCTGAACAGTGTCCCAAGACACAAGAAGAAGAGGAGGATATGTCCCATGTTCCATATGCAAGTGTAGTGGGTAGCCTGATGTATGCAATGGTCTGTACTAGACCAGACATTGCACATGTAGTGGGAGTATTGAGCAGGTTTATGTACATGGGTTTTTGAGGATATTGAATTCATATATGTAGTCAAAAAACTAATTTAAACAAAGTGAATGAGGATTTGACAATAAAAATTTTCACAATCACAAATTTGATAGAAATTCCAAAAAATCAAATTTAAACACCACACAATAAAAATATATTTATTAATTAGAATTAATTATTGTTTAATTGAACTCACATATTTTTGGAAGTCTCTTAGATTTGTATCTTTGTTTTATTTAATTTCATTAAGTGTTTTTCAAATATTTTTGAAATATTTTTTATTATTTAAATTTTACTAATTATATATATATAATTATTATTTTGAATTTAAATATATTTAAATATATATTAGGTTATATTTGAACATGAAAAGGGTCATATATTTTAAGAAATTTGTAAATTAAGTAAAAAGACATCTTGTAGAAAGTTGGCATATTTTATAAGGTAAGGTTTAACTTGCAAAGTACTTGGGTCAAACCCTTTATGTGGTAACATTTTTTATAAGGTTTATTTTTTTTCATTAAAATGAAAATAAATTTGTTAAATAAGTCAACACTGTCTCCAACGCTCAACAATTTTTTATAATTGTTAATTTTTCTTATACCAAAATTCATAATTTTTTAAGTGTACCTCTCATGTTTGGAACAGCATGGTAACAAAAATTTTCTTATTCTTTTGTTAGGAAATATATCATTATTTTATTATTAGGAATTTGGCTTCTGTGATCCATAAAATGTGTATAATAATTTTCGGTGAAAATCACATGAATTTTTGTCAAACTCTTTCGAACGAGCTAGTGTGGTTCATCATTTTGTCCTGATGATGATTAACCACACTGTCGAAACATGGAACGAGCTAGTGTTTTTCACCATCTTGTCGTGACGATGATGAACCACACTCACTTGTTTGAAAGTGATGCAGGAGCATCTAACTCGGAGTAGACGAAAGATGGTTGACTGGCTCACTGTTACATGTGTTTATGGACAGGTTACTAAACCTGTGTTTTATTTACTTTTATTATTCGTTATTTGGACAAGAACAGTAGAATTAGGAGAATAATACGTTTTTGTAGTTTAATTAGAAGCTTTTTTTATGAAACTGGAAATGTAGTTAGAATAATGCGGTTGACAGTTCAACCGAAAACCAAAACAGATTATCACCTACAGGCATGTAAATAGAAAAAAAATCATATTTTGTAGGTTCGATTTCCATCTAGAGAATACGAGAAAAACAAAGTTTGAAAAAAAAAACCATCTGCAACCAAAATTGTTCCAGCCAACTTGTTAATTTGCATCAGAATATTGTGAAGATTATTTGTTTATTTCCACATTAATATATGTGTAATTCCTATGTCTGAGAACGCAAAATAGAATTGATTTATATGTAAACTAAAATTTGAATAGAGAAGGTCACTACGTACAGGAGGAAGAATTTTTTTTTCTTTTCATACTACTAAAAGGCAACAAGATAGTGGAAGATACGCACAGGCAAGCAAAGAGCGGAGTTCCATTCTTATTTTCTCACAGCAAAACTAAACGAAGAAGAAATTACACACGAGACCAGGTGATTTTCTATACACAGGATAAAGTCGTACTTCATTACAAGAAAAACATTTCTGCATTAAACATTTAAAAAGTTTGCCGAGTTTTCAAAACTATTCCAAGAGAAACATAGTATGTGACATGTAATCGAGTGAGGGTTTGAATCACAAAAGAAACACAATTACAGCAGAACCGCAAAGTTCCCGAAGCCATTTCATATCGTTAATAAATTACATCGAGAAATTTGTCAACCAACAGAGTCTGTCAACAAAGCAGAGCTAGCAACGAAAATGATTTACAAACCCTAAGCTACAGCAGAAACGAAATGGAGTCGACCCTACCCATAGGGTTTATTTAGTCGCTGAGGGACGAGTAGCCAGGGTTTTGACTGAAGGAAGCAAGTCCTGCACATTATCCACAAACGTTCGGAGTTAGAACGCTTCAGCACTATTACATGGTGATGTGCTATCGAAATAACGGAGTAAACCTGTAAACCAAACAAGCATACCATAACAGAACTCACCGGAAGATTTGGGATTGAGCAGAAATAAGTAACCAGGTTTCGAACCAACAGGTCCTACTCACGAAGGAGCGGAATGATTAGAGCCACAAATAGAAGCAGCAGAGTATAAAACCAGAAAAGATTAAGTATGTGTGTTTTTCTTTGAACTGTAGGCGGCCACAGGAGTTCTGGTCAGCCCGAACCTGGAGAGAAAAATCGACAGCAAATAGTTGTTAACAATTAAAGACGAGAAACGAACATGCATTTGAAACAACAAGGAAACCACCGCGGAAGGAGTTACATACAAATAGTTGGTAAATGCCATTGCAGGAATCGAAAGGAGACTAATGGTAACAGGAGGCCACGTGATAGAGACAGAGCAAAGTCTGCTCGATTTAACAGAGTACCCATTACCTTGCCTAGAAATGCAGAGCAGCGTGAAGAAACCCTTGCAAAGTTTGGAAGACCAGCAGAGGTCGAAGAAACCCTCCTCCCAGTTCAGTTGGCAAAGGAATAGCAATACAACCAGAGCGTAGTTACAAGTGTGAGAGTGGCGTTGGAACGGAGTGTAGTTAATACACCGTAGCTCGAGGGAGAGTGATAAATGCGGGAGGTGGATTGTTAATACAACTGGCCATCATACCCAATCCTAATGCAATTGATTCATATTGTTATTTTTCATTTAACTATTGTCAAATCTTAAGTTTGAGTTGGCATATGTTAAACGTACCTCACAACAATAATATATTAAAGTTGTAATCGAAAGACCGTGCTGTGCCACCCGTACATGAGGGCTGGGCCTTCATCAGAAAGGCGTTGACAAAAATTTCTTACATGTGATTTTCACCTAAAATTCTTATACATATTTTATTATTGTTTTGTAGGTAGATTCAAAAAATACATTGATCTCTTCAATAAATTTTCTATATACAATATTCTTCATCTTTTGTTGCTTTTCAAGAGAAAACCAAAGTGGTGGTGCCTAGGTCAAAGAGGCTAGCACAGACTTTTTTTTTGTTTTATGTTTTTAATATTTTATTTGAATAAAATATTATATTTTTTTATTTAGGTTATATCTTATGTATTTCATTTTTATTGTATTTATTTGTTCACTTGAATCACATTAACCATCTTTATTGTGATGATGAACCACAGTAAGTGGTTAGAAACACATTAACCATAGATTTTATATATAATTTATCTAAAAAAATTATAAATCATGAATCATCACCTTAAAAAATAATAATAAGTTTAATAATAAATTAAAATTATAAAAAATAAACAAATAAGTAATCAACAATATTTAAATAATTTAATAAATAATAATAATAATAATAACAACTATATACCGAAATATATGTTAATATTTATATTAACCTAATATATTAAACTAAATATTAAAGTTAACCTATTAATATTAATAACAAAAATATATTAAATTTAATATTATAACGAAATACTTATACATTGTTAAGAGATATAATACAATAAACTGTATAAATATTTTCATTCTATTATTCGTTAGTTAGATAATAAATATAATAAGTATATGTTAGTTAAATATAACTCACTAATATATGATATGTGTAGAGTTAGTTAAAAAGTAGTTTTTTTACATCTAATTTGTATAGAATTGTAAAGAAATTCATTGGAATATTTGGGGGTGTTTTTTTTACAATAAAAATAATTCATGGGTTTTTAGGATATTGTATTCATATATGTAGTCAAAAAAAACTAATATAAAAAAAGTGAATAAAGATTTGACCATAAACTTTTTCAAAATCACAAATTTGCAAGAAATTCTAAAAAATCTGATTTAAACACAACTCTTATTATGACAATAAAAATATATTTATTAATATTTAGAATTAATTATTGTTTAGTTGAACTCACTTATTTTTTAAATCTCTCAGATTTATATGAGACTTTTTTTATTTAATTTTATTAACGACTTTATGAAATATTAGGAATTTGGCTTCTGTGATCCATAAATTGTGAGAAAATCTTTCGGTAAAAATCACATCAGAATAATTTTGGTCGACGCGTTTCAAACCAGCCAGTGTGGTTCATCATCAGGACAAGATGAAGAATCTGATCAGATAACCCAATTAAATAGATAATAAAATCTTCAGCTAGTCGTTTGTAAGATAACGGCTAGTTTGACTAAATCTAGGAAAAAAATATAAATAAATTAAAAATATATATATATATATATATATATATATATATATATATATTGATTTCTTATTTATTTATTTTATGTTATTTTTTAATTTTATATTTAAGATTAAAATATTAAATATCAACCTAAATAATAAAACCAAATAGAATTCAAAATAAAATAAAAATAACTAATAAAATACATTAAAATTAAATTAAATAAAATATACAAATAAAAAAAATAAGAAAATAATAAATAGTGTAATAATTATTTTAAAAATTGTATTTATAAATTTAAAATAAAATAAATAGATAAATGTACAAAAATATTAATATTAATATTAATATTTTTATTTTATTTTATTTTATTATTATTATTTTTTTAAATATAAAACTATAAAAATCTCCAACTACCCGTTTGTAAAATAACGGCTAGTTTGACTAAACCTAGGAATTGAAATCAAAAAATATAAAATAATGATAAACTATTTAATTTATTATTAAGTGTGTAATGTTTATAATAGGAATGTTATTTATTTTTATTCTTAATAAAATAAAATTAACCAATATTTTCTTGAAGAATAAAAATTTTTATTTTTATTTTTATTTTAATTTTTAGAATAATAATTAATAGAATATCTTTTCTTTTCTAGAACGGCTAGTTGAACCATCTCTACATCTATTTATACTTATTGCCTGGATCTGATCTCTCACATAGTCCTGATGATGAACCACACTGGTTGGTTCGAAACGCGTCGACCTCGTTCTTTTGCATGTGATTATTACCGAAAGAATTTCTACTAATTTAAAATATTAAAAGTTAAAATATCAACCAAAATGATAAAACTAAATAAAATTGAAAATAACTTAAAAATAAAATAAAATAAAATTACAAAAAATATAAAAATACAAATAAGTAAATAAATAAATATATATAATATTTAGAGTATTAAAAATTAAATTATAATAATATGATATATAATAAAAACCATAAGATTAAAAATAAACAAGCATAATAAAAAAAAAATATTATATATATATATATATATATATATATATATATATATATATATAATATATATAATAAAAATAATAATAATAATAATAATTAATTAAAAATATATATATAGAAAAAAAAAAAAAGGAATGAAGAGCAGGAATCCAACATCTGCTAACCAACCACCCATCGTCCCTGTTGAGGTTAACCAGTATCTTTTCGATTTCCAAGGCTTCTCTCAACTTGCGGTGGTGGAAATGGTCAATCCTTGCAATAACCTTAGCATCCTCAATGCAAATATGATGATTGGTCTTCTCAGCATGCTCAGCTAAAGCCGAGGAGCGTGATCTATTATGCTTAAGGTCAGCGAAATGTTCATGAATCCTTTGATTAATAGTTTTAATTCGTTTCCACCAATGTACTGAGTCCCACACGAACAAGGAATCGTGTAAACACCCTTACCATCCTTTAGGGAAAATCGGTCCTTAACCGATCTAAGTGAACTCCGAATGGTACTAGAGGGTTCGTTGAGGAAACATTATGTTTCCGTAACACCTCCAAACTTAGGGAATTTTTTTTTTTTTTTTACACTGAGGTTTACCCTCTGTTCCCATGATTCGTGAATGAGTGATTTTCAGCATTCTAACCTTATATATTTTTGTTTCTCCTCTAACGTTTTTATTCTTCTAACATATCGAGAATACACTGATATTCGGTATATTAGTGATAGAATGTCTTCCATGTGTACATATACTAATTATCTCCTAGCTCTACAAGCAATGTACCCCACATATATTTACATATGCATATACCCATAGTTCACCTGGATATACCTCCACTGCCCTAACCTCTCCTAGCCCCTCATGCATTTTAATTTTGATCATAATGAATTCTCTATATAATGCATACCTATAGTGGTGTATCCACATATGTAAGGGGTTAATGTTCGTAATACATATAGATATATTTCTTCATCACCTATACTCTTTATATATATATATATATATATCCTTTGGCACTACCTTTTTTTAGAGAGCATATGTATGTGCACGTTATAGTGTATATAATATATATATGAATCCAAAGCTTTTTATATAAACAAATCTTGCATATAAATATATATAGCGAATCTTATATATATTTGTATAACGAATCTTGTTATACGCATAACAAATATCTTTATATTTATAGCAACTCTTTTATATATATATAACAACCCTTGCATATATATAGCACAACATTTGCAATAGGTAATTTAAAGCACCTATCTCTACCATTCGCATTTATACTCATACGTATGGCATATATTCGTGCCATTTTATATTACACGTTATCAAAATGCCTCATTATTGTTTTGTATATGTATTTTTAATAGGGTTTATAACCTGGTACTATATGCACATGTATACCAACGTTGGAGCAACTCATTTGGCGGTCGTGGGTAATATTCATTACCAACCTCGTTATGTATCTTACCGCGCGATTTCCTCCTACCCGACTGCGCCAGCTGATAATTAAGGTGGAGCTATGATAAATCATCATGGTAGCATGCGATACATCCCGTGTACTCCATTCGACCGACGCGTGGGAATGTGGCCCATGCATGGAGTTTGGTGGTTTCAACTCTGATTATATTTATTCATACGGGTTAACCAAACGAGTTTGTTATTATTATTCCTTTGTTGGTGTTCGAGCGGACTTTTCGGGGTTTTTCGACGGATACTCGGAGTGTATATTGCCATAGCGGGTTCTCATCTGAACCCAGTACCACGCGTTGCGTTCCCATCCGTAAGTACATGTTGATAGTACTGGTCACGTTGGCGTATAGCCGCCTCACGCCAAGCTCTGATCGTCAGGTGGCTATGACTCGACATTCTGACGGTTATGGGTTCTGAACGCGCAGAGCTTCCGTTCCCTCACCCTCGGGTTCTGCTGAGGTTCTAGGGCAGAGAAATTAGGGTTCCGGGAGCGCTTTACCTTGGAGTCTCTGATCTTCTCTCCTCATATTACTTTCGCCTGTAAACTCGTCCCATTGCTTTCTATTGCTCTTGTTTATTGTTTGTTTTGATACTCAGTACTAAATCTGCTAAATAGATTGCGCAGAGATACTGTAGGTTTGTGTAGCAGTCGGTCTCCTAATGACAGAGCTCTGGCGGGTCAGTTGTGGCCGCGCTCTAGTTTTGTTTTCTGCGTTAGTTGAAGTGTATTTGGGTTCTTTGGAAATACACCTGAATGTCTATTACGTTTTCTTTCTTCTGCTACGCTTCAGGTTTCACGTTCTAGATTTTAGACTGTATGTTTATATTAAATAGCTCGGTGGTGATGATTTGTCGGTATCTAACTACACAGTGGCCTCCTATCTGCCTACCTGCAGTGTTATTAATGTTTCATGCGAGGTAGGGTGCCGAATGTGTGATTTCGGACGTCCTCCTCGCTGAACAACATCTCCACGTTTTTTTTTCTATGATTCTTTCTGTGGAAGGCACACCCTCAGCGCGTGGATTTTGATACGCAAATCTGGAAGGGTTACCGTGTCCTCAGGCGTAGAAAGTTCCGTTACTTAAGTTGTATGCAAGTACGCAATAGCCGAAACCATATTTTGATTGTTATATCACTCTACGGTGGAGATGTCGTAGCTCTCTTTATCGTGGCTTGGCCGGGAGGTTCTTATTTTGATATGGCTGTCTTCTCTGAAATTCCGAAGTCAGGATAATCGAACGCAATGCATTCGAATTCGTTATCACTTGCGGAGAAATCCTTACAGCTAACCTTTCTCTGAACAGATGTGAATGGCTATGGCTTTTCCTATTTTACTTTCTCTGTCCGTCTTTCAGTAGGGTTTCAACAAGCCAAGGTTAGCTTCTCGTTGACGAAATGGTTCGTGAAAACCCGACCGCGCTAACTTAGGTTGTCTACCTGTCTGGTTCAGTTAGCGAATGAGTTTATTTATCTATTTCATGATGGCGTCTTGGCGTTGGATCGCCACTTAGTTTGTTTATTTCGTGTTACATCTAATTCGCAGTTATATGATTGGCATTAAAAAAATTTGCGTTTATAATTCTGTTTTGAACTTGACCATATTTATATACATATATGAACCGTAAGGTTGATCGAACGATTGTCCACCTCTCGGCGCTACCACGATTTTGTATTGGTTATTTTATTTTCAAACCACATCGTTATCGTAACCCTAGGTTGGGTTTTATGACTTCGCTTTTTGTTTCAATATATCTATCATAGTTTAAAAGTGGGTATAAAGATCATATGCGCATTCACTTGTTTAACTCTATTTCACTTTTTATAGATATATGTTTTGTATTAGGCTCATATAAGTATTCGATTTAGAAAGACCTACATGCCCTAACTTTGGATACTTGAAATATATATATATATATATATATATATATATATATATATATATATATTTTGTATTAAAGACTTATGCATGTATGCAATAGTTCCTTGGACAATATTCATTTATCATGGCTTTTTGTCTATAGCCATACCATATCCTTTCAATGGCTAGGAAATACATTAAAACATAATATACTCTAAAATTTCTGTGAGTGAAGATTTGCTTTGGAGTTTTAACAAGAGTCTATAACTACATGTTCCATAATGCATACTCGTAATTTCTACTTTTTCTTTGATGTATATTATATGTAGTTAATAGTACTTGTCCAGAGAACATTACTTATAAAGTAAGTATTTGGCTATGTTACAGGTTCTCAAGAAATAAGAATATAATCAGATATGCAGTCTATACCCTGATAAATAGTCTACTGCTCATATGGAGTAGAATTACTCTTTTCCTAGCACTATTATAACTGGTAGAGTACTCATCTATGCAATCTACCAATGTTAGGAATATTATCCAGCTCATATATGCAACCTAGATTTTCACACTTTCTGCTACAGATCATGTATAGTTCAGTGCTACTATAAAGTCTCTCTAATATACACATAAGCATATCATGTAAATTTTTCCTACAAGGAACTCCATAAGAATTGTATTTTGTAGAGGTCAAGTAACTTGATTTAAAGCGGAGCCTTGGTTTAGAAGTTACCAGACCCTTACTCTAGTTCTTCCAATGCACAACAAGGCAGAATCTGAAAGGTGATTACCTTAAGATGGATTTTGTTCAATGTAGTACCAAAATTTCTCATTTTCATAAGATTAAATTTTTATATGTAGCCAATTCATACTGTAATAAGACAGAGTAACAAGCATTTCAGAACATACCACCAAATCTGCAAAATGACCAACCTCCCAACCTTAGAATTTTCTTTATCTCCCAGGATTCACCCCCGAGCAGAGATCACCTCCTATCACTGATCAACCTCTGATCTGTGTAGGAGCAGCTTATTTAAGCTCATAATTCCCCAAAGCATGTTTCTAATTCTGCGTCCAGAATAGCAGGATGCTTTCTTTCCTGTTTAGCCTAGGCTTCCCATTTTTGGGATACTTTAAAGCTGCTTTAAGCTTTCCTCAGCTTTTCCAGCTTTTTCTCACCTCTTCCCAACTACTCCTCTTCATTGGGGAAATCTAGATTCCTCCTCAAATCTAAATAATTCTTTCAAGGATTTTTGAAAGATTTTTGGGGATTTGTTGCCTTATCCATCCTCATGGATTTTGGCAAGTGATCTCACATTCTCTTTTTGGTCAAAATGCACAATCATTTCATTTATTTCCTCAAATAAAATATGCAAATACATTCACACCATACTCATCCCTTGGGGTCCACCCCCTTAGGATTAAAGTTCAAATGTCTAACTTTAAAAATTCAACACACAAATTGGGGGTATTACATATTCCCCCTCTGAAAATAAACACCGTCCTCGGTGTTATTATGCAACTACTAGAGTCTACTTAAACAAAAATGGATATTTCTCCATCATTTCAGCTTCCCTTTCCCAGGTAGCTTCTTCAGCAGTAAAGTGCTTCCACTGCACTTTTACTCTGGCAACTGTTCTGTTCCTCAATTCAATTTCTTCCCGCTCCAATATTTGAAGCGGTTCTGGTAGAAACTCCCCTTCTGGTTCCACCTGTACAACATTCCAATCAACTATGTGA
Source organism: Pinus albicaulis (assembly GCA_034641835.2). NCBI lineage: Eukaryota > Viridiplantae > Streptophyta > Pinopsida > Pinales > Pinaceae > Pinus > Pinus albicaulis. The sequence goes on along the minus strand of CM076573.1, from coordinate 660,367,647 downwards.
GAGGCATCATGCACATATATTTTTAATAATGAAACATGAAACACATTATGCACTTTAACATGGAGTGGTAAGGCCAGCTTGTAAGCCACTGGTCCCACCCTTTCTAAAACCTCAAAAGGCCCACAATATCTAGGTGCAAGTTTTGCACAACTTCCCACATAAAGTGTGCTCTTTTTGGGTTTGATGCGTAAATACACATGATCTCCCACTTTGAATTCTCGGTGCACCCTTTTTTGATCAGCATAGCTCTTTTGTCGGTCTTGTGCGGCCTTTATATTTCTCTGTATTTGTTTAACAATTCTTTCCATCTCTTGTAGTGCATCTGGTCCCAACACCAGTTTATCCTCTGGTTGACTCCAGCTCAAGGGAGTACGACACTTTCTCCCAGAAAGTGCCTCAAACGGACTCATCTTAATAGAGGATTGGTAGCTGTTATTATAGGAAAACTCAGCTAAATGCAAGTATTCTTCCCACTTTGATGGCCTATCCATCACGTACATTCTCAGCATATCCTCTAAAATTTGATTTGTTCTTTCTGTTTGCCCATCCGTTTGAGGGTGATAGGCAGTACTAAAATTCAGTTTAGTACCCAGTCCTGCAAAAAATCCCTTCCAGAAGGCTGCTGTAAACTTGGCATCCCGATCTGAGACAATCACCTTGGGCACCCCATGAAGCCTTACTATCTCCTTCAGAAAGACATTTGCTACTTGAGCTGTTCCGAAAGTAGATTTCACTGGTATAAAGTGAGCAGCTTTTGTGAGAGTGTGTACTACTACCATAACAGAATCATGTTGATATTTAGTCTTGGGTAATCCTGTTATAAAATCTAGGGAAACTGTGTCCCATTTCCACTCTGCAATTGGCAACGGGTTTAAAAGCCCTGCTGGGTGTTGATGCTCAACTTTGACCAGTTGACATTCCATACACCTACTTAGATACTCTGCCACATCTCTCTTCATTCCTGGCCAGAACAGCTTCTTCTTCAAGGCTGTTAACATCTTTTGGTATCCGGGATGTCCCGCATAGGGCTGTTTATGATATTCATCTAGAATTTCTCTTTTCAATGACTATATATTTGGAATATACAACCTGTTTTTGTAATAGAGCAGCCCTTGTTGGTTTTGAGTGAAACCAGTTTTATCTTTTGTCTGTAGTTTCAACAAGAGTGCTTCATAATTTGGGTCTTGGCTGGCTGCTTCTCTCACCAACTCTTCTATCTCCATCTGTCCACTACTCCTAATGTTGTTTACATGTTGACAAGCATTTCTACTTAATGCATCAGCAACTCTATTTTCTTTCCCCTTGATATGCTTGATGTCCATATCAAATTCACTTAAAAAAGACAGCCATCTGGCTTGTCTGGCATTTAGATCAGTTTGGGAGAAAAAATATTTGAGACTAATATGATCAGTCATCAATGTGAACTTTTTCCCCAGCAGATAGTGTCTCCACATTTTTAAGGCATGGATTACAGCTGCAAGTTCCAAATCATATGCACTATAATTTTGTTCATGTAATTTCAGTTTCCTAGATTCATAGGCAATGACTGAATTTTCCTGTAACAGGACTCCTCCCAGCCCTTCTCTGCAAGCATTTGTACATACAATAAACTCTTTATCAGGATCAACAATTTTTAATATAGGGGCTGAAATAAGTTTTTGTTTCAACTGTTCGAAACTGTTTTGACATTTCTCAGTCCACACAAACTTAACACCCTTCCTTTGCAATGAGGTTATGGGATTTGCTATAGCAGAAAATCTCTCCACAAATCCGCGATAATAGCCTGCAATTCCCATAAATGATCTTACTGTTGAGACATCAGTAGGAATTGGCCATTCTTTAATGGCTTGTACCTTTTCAGGGTCAACTGCCAACCCTTTTTCCGAAATTATATGACCCAGATATTGAATTTTATCTTTATAGAATTCACATTTACTGAACTTGGCATATAGCTGGTTTTCTTTTAACGTTTGCAACACTATTCTCAGATGTTCCTTATGTTCTTCTTCATTTTTAGAATAGACTAAGATATCATCTATGAACACCAGAACAAATTTGTCCATATACTTATTCAACACACTGTTCATCAAACACATAAAGGTGGCAGGGGTATTCGTCAAACCAAAAGGTAGGACTACAAATTCGTAATGCCCATACCTGGTTCGAAATGCTGTTTTGCTGATGTCTTCTTCTTTAATTCTGAGCTGGTGATACCCAGTCCTGAGGTCTATCTTTGAGAAGACTGAAGCTCCTCTCACTTGATCAAAAAGATCATCAATTCTAGGAAGTGGATATCTATTCTTAATGGTCAATTTATTCAGTTGACGATAGTCAATACACATCCTAAAAGTTCCATCCTTCTTTTTCACAAATAAAACTGGGGCTCCCCAAGGAGACACACTTGGTCTAATATAACCCTTATCCAATAATTCTTGCAGCTGCATCTTCAGCTCCATCAGTTCTGGCGGACTCATTCTATACGGGGCTCGGGAAACAGGTGTGGCTCCTGGTACCAGATCGATTGAAAAATCAATCTCTCTTTTGGGGGGAAGATGAGGGATTTCCTTGGGAAAGACTTCTTTAAATTCTCTGATGATTGGTATAGCATCCAGTAACTCTTCCTCAGTTTTCTGTTCTATTTCCTCAACATGCACTGCATAGATTTGGTATCCTTTTCTAGCTGTTCTTTTTAACTGTAAAGTTGATATCTGTCTTATTGAAATGGATTTTGGTTTCCCTCTTAGTGTAAAAGGTTTCCCTTCCTCATCTACCCCATGCAGGGTTTTATCCCAGCAGTTCATCAAGGCTTTCTTCTTTTCCAGCCAATCCATTCCTATCAGCAGATCATAGGATCCTAATGGAAATATGTTCAAGTTTACTTATGTTGAAAAACCATTTAATTGTATTGCTGTTTTGGGCAACTTATGAGTGACTTTTCTCTTAATTCCAGTGGCCAGCTGTACTAACCATGACTGCTGAAATTTTTCAGGTTTAATTTTACATTTTTCTACAATTCCAGGACTAATGTAACTCAAAGAAGCACCTGGATCAATCAAAACAGCAACAGGTAGGTCAGAAATCTTACCCTCCATTTCCACCATGGTGGCTTGATGTTCTGCTTGCCTATTTTCCAATGCTGCACTGATGGTCGGTATGTTTCTGGCTATGTCATTGACTGTTGTTGCCTCTCTCTCTCTGCTGATCATATGAATATTTCGATGGGGACAGTCCCTCATCATATGGGGTTCTCCACAGCCCCAACATTTCAGAGGTTCCTTCATTCTGACTGTCCCTTCCTTTCTATTGTTCCCTTCTACTGGTTTTGAAGCCACTTGGGACTGAGCAGTTTGACTTTCTTTTGGTTTACTGAATTTTTTCCGCTGATGATCTCTACCAAAATTTCTTAAATATGCTGGTTTTGGTCTTTTACCTTTGAACTCACCCTTGTTCAGCCAACTCTTCCCTTGTTCAACTTTACCTTTAAATTGCTGATAGCATAGTCTTGCTTTTCTAACAACTTCATCCATGGTCTTTAGGTTGTCAAACTCTATTTTCTCCTTGTATACAGTAGGCAAACAATTTAAAAATCTTTGCACCTTTGCCTTTTCTTCCCTAATGTAAGGGACATACCTCAGTAGATTAGTAAACTTAGTGACAAACTCATCAATAGTGAGCTGCCCTAGCCTGAGTTCATGGAATTCTTTTGCTTTATCGTCATAATAACGTTCATTCAAATACCGACTTTTGAACTTAGTCTGAAAATCTTCCCAAGTAACTGTCTTTTCATCAATAGCATGCACCATTTTTGTCTCTTCCCACCAGAGTGTAGCTTTTCCTTGTAACTGGTAGACGGCTAATCTAGCCTTCAGATTGCTCTCATATTCATAGACTTGGAAATACTTGATCATGTTCAGCAACCAAGCTTCAACATCCTCCTCCTTCTCCCCATCATAGGAGGGAGGTTTGATCTTCCTAAATTCTCCCTGCAACTCTCTTTTCTGCTTATGTTGATTCCTAGCTGCATCCTCATCCTCAGATTCATCCATCTTTCTTTTTCCAGAACCTTCACCTTCCTGGCTGTTCCGAGAAGTTAGCTCTCTGATGATCTTTTCCTGCTCCTTACTGGCTGATGACAACATGTCATTTTGGCTTCTTAATTCAGCCAACTCTCGTTGCATCCTGTGCAACATAGCCAGTACCGGGGCATTGGGATCTGGAGTAGCAAACTCATCCCGCAGATCCACATAAATCCCTTCACCTTCAGCCATTTTAACTGTACACACTTACAACACAGATTAGCAAAGTTTATAACTTCAGAAAAAAACAAAATATGTAATAAGCAGTGAGCACAAAACGACAGCCCAATTTGTTGTAACTAGTGCTCCGATACCATTTGTAACACCTCCAGTTTAGGGAATTTTTTTTTTTATTTTTTTATTTTTTTATTTTTTATTTTTTTTTATTTTTTTACACTGAGGTTTACCCTCTGTTCCCATGATTCGTGAATGAGTGATTTTCAGCATTCTAACCTTATATATTTTTGTTTCTCCTCTAACGTTTTCATTCTTCTAACATATCGAGAATACACTGATATTCGGTATATTAGTGATAGAATGTCTTCCATGTGTACATATACTAATTATCTCCTAGCTCTACAAGCAATGTACCCCACATATATTTACATATGCATATATCCATAGTTCACCTGGATATACCTCCACTGCCCTAACCTCTCCTAGCCCCTCATGCATTTTAATTTTGATCATAATGAATTCTCTATATAATGCATACCTATAGTGGTGTATCCACATATGTAAGGGGTTAATGTTCGTAATACATATAGATATATTTCTTCATCACCTATACTCTTTGTATATATATATATATATCCTTTGGCACTACCTTTTTTTAGAGAGCATATGTATGTGCACGTTATAGTGTATATAATATATATATGAATCCAAAGCTTTTTATATAAACAAATCTTGCATATAAATATATATAACGAATCTTATATATATTTGTATAACGAATCTTGTTATACGCATACCAAATCTTTTTATATTTATAGCAACTCTTATATATATATATATATAACAACCCTTGCATATATATAGCACAACATTTGCAATAGGTAATTTAAAGCACCTATCTCTACCATTCGCATTTATACTCATACGTATGGCATATATTCGTGCCATTTTATATTACACGTTATCAAAATGCCTCATTATTGTTTTGTATATGTATTTTTCGCCGGGTTGTAACCTAGTACTATATGCGCAGGTATACTAACAGTGGAGCGCTCATTTGGCGGTCGTGGGTACGACCCTTACCAACCGCGTTAAGTCTATGACCGCTCGTTTTTCCTTCTACCCGGCGGCGCCAGCTGATAATGAAGGTGGAGCTCTGATACATCATCATGGCATCGTTCGATGCATTCCAGATTCTCCATTCGACCGACGCGTGGGAATGTGACCGCCATGGAGTTTGGTGGTTTCAACTCCTGAATTTATTTATTCATACGGGATTAACCAAACAGGATTTGTTATTATTATTCACTGTTGAATTGTTCGGCAGACTTTTCAGGGTTTCGACGCGGATACTCCGATGTATATTGCCATAGCCGGTTCTCGTCTTTGAACCCAGTACCACGCGTTGCGTTCCCATCCGTAAGTACATGTTGATAGTACTGGTCACGTTGGCGTATAGCCGCCTCACGCCAAGCTCTGATCGTCAGGTGGCTATGACTCGAAATTCTGACGGTTATGGGTTCTGAACGCGCAGAGCTTCCGTTCCCTCACCCTCGGGTTCTGCTGAGGTTCTAGGGCAGAGAAATTAGGGTTCCGGGAGCGCTTTACCTTGGAGTCTTTGATCTTCTCTCCTCATATTACTTTCGCCTGTAAACTCGTGCCATTGCTTTCTATTGCTCTTGTTTATTGTTTGTTTTGATACTCAGTACTAAATCTGCTAAATAGATTGCGCAGAGATACTGTAGGTTTGTGTAGCAGTCGGTCTCCTAATGACAGAGCTCTAGCGGGTCAGTTGTGGCCGCGCTCTAGTTTTGTTTTCTGCGTTAGTTTCAGTGTATTTGGGTTCTTTGGAAATACACCTGAATGTCTATTACGTTTTCTTTCTTCTGCTACGCTTCAGGTTTCACGTTCTAGATTTTAGACTGTATGTTTATATTAAATAGCTCGGTGGTGATGATTTGTCGGTATCTAACTACACAGTGGCCTCCTATCTGCCTACCTGCAGTGTTATTAATGTTTCATGCGAGGTAGGGTGCCGAATGTGTGATTTCGGACGTCCTCCTCGTTGAACAACATCTCCACGTTTTTTTTTCTATGATTCTTTCTGTGGAAGGCACACCCTCAGCGCGTGGATTTTGATACGCAAATCTGGAAGGGTTACCGTGTCCTCAGGCGTAGAAAGTTCCGTTACTTAAGTTGTATGCAAGTACGCAATAGCCGAAACCATATTTTGATTGCTATATCACTCTACGGTGGAGATGCCGTAGCTCTCTTTATCGTGGCTTGGCCGGGAGGTTCTTATTTTGATATGGCTGTCTTCTCTGAAATTCCGAAGTCAGGATAATCGAACGCAATGCATTCGAATTCGTTATCACTTGCGGAGAAATCCTTACAACTAACCTTTCTCTGAACAGATGTGAATGGCTATGGCTTTTCCTATTTTACTTTCTCTGTCCGTCTTTCAGTAGGGTTTCAACAAGCCAAGGTTAGCTTCTCGTTGACGAAATGGTTCGTGAAAACCTGACCGCGCTAACTTAGGTTGTCTCCCTGTCTGGTTCAGTTAGCGAATGAGTTTATTTATCTATTTCATGATGGCGTCTTGGCGTTGGATCGCCACTTAGTTTGTTTATTTCGTGTTACATCTAATTCGCAGTTATATGATTGGCATTAAAAAAATTTGCGTTTATAATTCTGTTTTGACCTTGACCATATTTATATACATATATGAACCGTAAGGTTGATCGAACGATTGTCCACCTCTCGGCGCGACCACGATTTTGTATTGGTTATTTTATTTTCAAACCACATCGTTATCGTAACCCTAGGTTGGGTTTTATGACTTCGCTTTTTGTTTCAATATATCTATCATAGTTTAAAAGTGGGTATAAAGATCATATGCGCATTCACTTGTTTTGTATTAGGCTCATATAAGTATTCGATTTAGAAAGACCTACATGCCCTAACTTTGGATACTTGAAATATATATATATATATATATATATATATATATATATATATATATATATTTGTATTAAAGACTTATGCATGTATGCAATAGTTCCTTGGACAATATTCATTTATCATGGCTTTTTGTCTATAGCCATACCATATCCTTTCAATGGCTAGGAAATACATTAAAACATAATATACTCTAAAATTTCTGTGAGTGAAGATTTGCTTTGGAGTTTTAACAAGAGTCTATAACTACATGTTCCATAATGCATACTCGTAATTTCTACTTTTTCTTTGATGTATATTATATGTAGTTAATAGTACTTGTCCAAAGAACATTACTTATAAAGTAAGTATTTGGCTATGTTACAGGTTCTCAAGAAATAAGAATATAATCAGATATGCAGTCTATACCCTGATAAATAGTCTACTGCTCATATGGAGTAGAATTACTCTTTTCCTAGCACTATTATAACTGGTAGAGTACTCATCTATGCAATCTAGCAATGTTAGGAATATTATCCAGCTCATATATGCAACCTAGATTTTCACACTTTCTGCTACAGATCATGTATAGTTCAGTGCTACTATAAAGTCTCTCTAATATACACATAAGCATATCATGTCAATTTTTTTCCTACAAGGAACTCCATAAAAATTTATCAATTGTAGAGGTCAAGTAACTTCAGATTTAAACCGACCTTGGTTTAGAAATTCTGGGGTTTCTACTCTATGGATTTGCTGGTCTACAACAAGACAGAATCTGAAAGGTGATTACCTTAAGATGGATTCTGTTAAATGTGGTACCAAAATTTCTCATTGTCATAAGATTAAATTTTTATATGTAGCCAATTCATACTGTAATAAGACATAGTAACAAGAATTTCAGAACATACCACAAATCTGCAAATGACCAACCTCCCAACCTTAGAATCCTCTTTATCTCCCAGGATTCACCCCCGAGCAGAGATCACCTCCTAGAACAGATCAACCTCTGATCTGCTTAGGAGCAGCTTATTTAAGCTCATAATTTCCCCAAAGCATGTTTCTAATTATGCGTCCAGAATAGCAGGATGCTTTCTTTCCTGTTTAGCCTAGGCTTCCCATTTTTGGGATACTTTAAAGCTGCTTTAAGCTTTTCCTCAGCTTTTCCAGTTTTTTCTCACCTCTTCCCAACTACTCCTCTTCATTGGGGAAATTTAGATTCCTCCTCAAATCTAAATAATTCTTTCAAGGATTTTTTTGAAAGATTTTTGGGGATTTGTTGCCTTATCCATCCTCATGGATTTTTGGCAAGTGATCTCACATTCTCTTTTTGGTCAAAATGCACAATCATTTTATTTATTTCCTCAAATAAAATATGCAAATACATTCATACTATATTCATCCTTTGGGGTCCACTCCCTTAGGATTTGAGTTCAAATGTCTAACTTTAAAAATTCAACACACAAATTGGGGGTATTACAGTTGACTTGATATTTGGTGAAAGTGGACTTTCCACAACACATATGTGGTTTGTACTTGTGTTGTGTGTTGAGCTTGACTTGATATTTGGTGAAAGTGGACTTTCCACAACACATATGTGGTTTGGACTTGCGTTGTGTGTTGAGCTTGGTCTTCGCTGTTGTGTATTGGTTTGGACTTGTGTTATGTGTTGAGCTTGGTCTTAGCTGTTGGACATGGAGATTGGGCCTCGAGCCCAATATTTTAAAGATATTTCCTGAGCTTGGTCTTGTTGTTGACTTGATATTTCTTGAGCTTCAGCTTGGTCTTGTTGTTTCTTGAACTTGGTTTTGTTTTTGACTTGATATTTCTTGTGCTTCAACTTGGTCTTGTTGTTGATTTGATTCCTTGATCTTCAGCTTGGTCTTGGCTTTTGACTTGTCGTTGACTTGATATTTGGTGAAAGTGGACTTTCCTTTTGACTTGTTGTTGACTTGATATTTGGTGAAAGTGGACTTTCCACAACACATATGTGGTTTGTACTTGTGTTGTGTGTTGAGCTTGACTTGATATTTGGTGAAAGTGGACTTTCCACAACACATATGTGGTTTGAACTTGCGTTGTGTGTTGAGCTTGGTCTTCGCTGTTGTGTATTGGTTTGGACTTGTGTTATGTGTTGAGCTTGGTCTTAGCTGTTGGACATGGAGATTGGGCCTCGAGCCCAATATTTTAAACCACAAGAGTTGCTTGTCTTCACCACAATAATTCCTTTAGACTACAAGAGTCGTTTGAGGGCTATTTTCTTGGGTGCCCCCAAAACCCCAATAATTTTTAGACCATAAGAGTCGCTTGAGGGCTATTTTCTTCGAGTGCCCTAAAACCTCGTAAATTCAGTGATATAACTTGGGTCTCGAGCCCAATCATTTTTTTGATCCCCATAAATTTAGTGATATAATTTTTGTCGCTTTAAGGGATATTTTCTTCGGGTGCCCCCAAAACCCGATAAATTCAATGATATAATTTTGTCGAGAGGCTCCTTGTGAGGTGTTCTTTGCCCTAAGGACCCCAGACATGGTGTTATGTATTCCTAGACATATATCCTCTTTGGCTTTCTTTTCAGCGATGGAAAGGTTGACTTACATCATGTATGGCCAATTAGAGGACAATCTACGACTAACCCACTTCTTGAGGGCAAAGTAGGAGATAGATGACCTTTGGATTTTAGTTCATATTTGTGTTGGACCTAGGCGATAAGGGGGACATGTGAATGCCTTGGGTATAAAATTTGAGGGAGGTAAGGGCTAGAGTGAGTGGTGTTGACTCACTTAGTTAGTTTAATTGAATTTGGTCAAAGAAGACCATAAGTCAAGGTTTCACGGGGATTGTTGGCAAACTTGACTCAGGGAAAGAGTCAAAGTTAATTGAGTCAAAGAATGGTGGTACTGGGCACAGGGTTTTGTGTACCCATTGTTTTGTGCCCATGAAATTCATGTAATGAAGCATTAAAAGGGTTAGGTGAATATTTTCTTATAACAAGCTAGGAAAGTGAGTAGTTAAGACTCACTTAACCCACTTGAAATTGAGATTTTTTTTTTAAATAAATACTACATACATATATATTACTATTGTTAATAATATTTTTTTCTATAAAATTATTAATTTTCCTATATTAAAAAATAAATTCTTTGATGCACTTTATTCATATCACACTTTTGAACTATGCAATTAACCATGTGTCCCCAAGTTGGTACACACGACTATGTTGAGTAATTATCCATGGTCTTTCAAGTTCGTGTCATCTCCATTTTTGGAAGGATAATTAAGATGATTAATTAATTAAATATATTATTATATTAATTTATTATATATTATTTTTTATTATTGTTATTTTTTTTCTCTCAATATTATTTGTTTTGAATATTTGATATGAGAAATTTAAATTCTGATATTTTTTTTCCAATTTAATATAAAATTGCACTTTAAATATAAACATAATAATAAATTCTAATCTTCTCCATTGTAAACATTAGAAATTTCTTCTATTGTAAACATTAGAAATTTCTTCACCATCAATGTTTAGTTTTGAAACTTAACTAAACATGATAATAAACTCTAATCTTCTCCATTGCAAACATTAAAAATTTCCTTCATCGCAAACATTAGAAATTTCATGACAAACATTAGAAATTTCCTCATGATTAATGTTTAGTTTTGAAATTTATCTAATAACTTGTTTAAATATTTAAATATATTTTAATAATATTTAAAATTAATTATTTTATTTACTAAAATTTATTTTAAATTTAAAATATATTTTTATTTATAAAATTAAATAATATACATTAATTTTAATATATAAAAATAATTTTATAAAATTATTTAAACTATAATATTTTTATTTATTATTTTCTAACTTGAAATTAAGCATTTTGTATTATTTCAAAAAAAAATTACATAATAAAAAAATAATTGCTTCATATATCCGGAAGGAAACCAAAGTTTTTGTATTAGATATGCATAAATCCATGTGAATGCCCCAAACAATGGCATACACTTGCAAAATCCCCTGCAAAATTATAAATAAAAGGTAGTTGAAACCAGAAATAAAAAAACTAGTAAAGTAGAGTAGTGATTAGACCAAATCTTTGGACCGCTAGATGAACATCTTCTCATTTATAGAAAAAGAGTTCTTAATTGACCACTCGATAAAAGTATGTGAACTTATTATTTATACTATCAATTTTATCATCAATTTTATCCTTAACACTTCTAGCCAGATTGAGTTCTCCTGGTCACTGTCCATGAAAAGTTAACCGATAAAAATGCCAATTAACACTAACAACTTGCGTATACACATAGAAACACCATCTAATTGAAGTGGCTGGATCAACATAATAATCAAGGGTTCAACAGCATCTTTACCTTCACATGTTCAATCTTTTGTCGAACCAACTCAAATATTATTTAATCGAGCTATAAATAAACTCCTTAGCTTGAGCATGAGCACGGAATTGAAAGTTTCAAATGACAGCTATATCCCTTCACTAAGAGGATATGAATATGAAAACTTTCAACAAATTACTTTATCAGGATCATTCCGAATTGCCAATTTATAAAGCATGCTAATACAAGTAGAAGCATTAAATGACTTTGAAGGGAAATATACATTTAGGTCTGTTAAAATCATGAGAGCGGAGGGAATTCAGGCCGTTAACGAATTAAAAATGAGGTTGAGAGTGTGCTTTATAAAGCACGATTTTTATAGCCGTTGGTGAACGTGCACGCGAAGGCAAAAAGAAATAGGCGTTCGAACGCGTGCACTGCATGCTGACAAGGATATTGGAGTCTTGTTTATTGAGACAATACTAGCATTTTGCACCGAGAAGTGCAAAGTAATGTTGAGGAGCAGGGATACATCTTTCATGTAAGATTATTTATTTTTAGACACTTTTATCAATCTAGCAGTTTCTGTCATCACCACAAATTTAATATTCATGAACATGAAATGATTTTAGTTCAAAAAAGCATATTTTTCCTTATAACCCATCTAGAATTGTTCTTATCTTTATTAATCTGGAAAATTAAATGCAATACTTTTGCTTTTTATAAAGCATTTGTTGATTTGTTTATTCATGTTTCATGAATAGCAGAACTTGATCTGGACATTCGTTTCCATTTTCATCTCTCTAAAATACATGTCCCGAGGAAACCTACCAAACACTTTCCCTCATTTCAAGGATGGTTTCCAGGGTAAAAGGGATTATTCAAAGCTTGAGGCTAATACAACAATTTACTCGCTAAAAACTCAACATGTCACTTGGATGAATTGATCCTGAGTAAGGAAGATGCCACTTGTCCTTCTCAACCGCCTGAGCTAAATCCTATTGACAATTTATTTTATCAATTATATTTGATATTTTCCTTAGATTATACTCTCAAAATTTGTGACTCCATATGTGGTTTACCTATCACTCAGCCACTAACTGACATTTAGATCCTTGGTTATTCACATGAAAAGAGTAATTTACACCAGAGGTATATCTGATGTCAAAAGAAGACGAGAAGAAGGTTTATTTTTATATGGCTCTCATCAATTATCATCTGGGATAATATATAGTATTTACTGTGACACTGATAATATCCAGTGTATAGTATAGGAAAGTAGCCTATCACAGCAAAGGAAAGTAGCCTATGTCACAGGCTGATAGTAAATACTGTGACATTTAGATCCTTGGTTATTCACTTGAAAAGAGTAATTTACACCAGAGGTATATCTGATGTCAAAAGAAGGTGAGAAGAAGGTTTATTCTTATATGGCTCTCATCAATTATCATCGGGGATAATATATAGTATTTACTGTGGCACTGATAATATCCAGTATATAGTATAGGAAAGTAGCCTATCACAACAAAGGAAAGTAGCCTATGTCACAGGCTGATAGTAAATAGTGAGACATTTTCATTTTTAGAGCTTGTCTTCTAAATTAATTTTTTCAAGTGTGTTCTTATCCTTCGTGTCCAATCATGGCACTACTTTGAAGTTTCTACCATATTTACTACTGTCTAGTACCTGAAGATTGCAAGAGTATATGTACAGTTGAAATTCTCACCCTCTTTCATCTCTCTATTTCCTTTCTCTTTTGTTATTGTATCAGTTATCCAAGAATTTATACCTACAATGCATTTTGAAAATGCACGAAGAAAACCAAAATGTGTTGGTGTTGGGCAAGCTACATCATAACATTGGTGAGTTAAGCTCATACTAAAATCTATTTAGGTCAACTGAGATATTATTGTAGTTTATCACCAATGTGCCATTCCAATGTGAGTTTGGTTTCGTGGTGAGCCACTGTTGCTCCAATGATTTGGTGATTGCATCCAAATCCTCCTTACTCATCCTGTGGACATAGACATGTAAGTCTGCTTGGGTTGGCAGAACCAATTCATGATAGTTCCAATTCACCACATAGTATGACACATGCCAAACTTGATGTCTCCTAAAAAAATAATTACCCTAATGTTCAGATCCCAGAAACAGAAATCAAGTAAAATTAGGCATATGAACAGGTGAAGATCAGGCTACTGCCCTTGGTTGAGAGCCATATCGCTAAATGAATAAGAATATTGGTAAATGAATAAGAATATTCGATCAATCTTTAGACTACTGACAAGGAAAACTAAAGGAGAAAGACAAAAGAAAACTCTATCTGCAACTGAATGCAGTTGTTTGGGCTCTTTCCCCAATGCTACCATGAATGGCGTACTCAAGGACATTGACAGCATCCTTCTCCAAATACACTCATGCCCTCTGAAAACAACATCCTCCTCTTTGATCGAACCTTTTGGACCCACATTAAACCTTTACATGATCCTGTAGAGGATTTTAGAAAATATTTGAAGGATAAAAGGTTTTCTCCAATCCAGTTGCTCGTACAACAAAGACAACATTTTCATCTTCTATCTAAGTTCAGGAACAAAATTTTGGGATTGCCGTACTGAGATAGGATGACTTTGACAAAAGACATATTTTGTAGATTTATTGTCAAAAATTAAAGCAAAACTACATCCCCTGCCAAATTACTTGTTGACATTTTGGCTATTGGATTGTGGAGGACCTCAAAAGGGACCTCTGGATTAATGAGCTCCAGAAAACCCTGAATTAGAGGACCCGATTCCATAGTATTAACAATATGACATTCTTAAAGAAAAGCCAGGCGGTACTAGCTGGGCAAACTCCCAGCATACTCAGCCAAAACGTTCTCAGCATACTTCACAATACCAAAAAAATAGTTCAAGCTAAATCATTTTACAGCAAGAAAATTTATCGAGGAATATAGCGAGTATTGATTTGGGGATACTTTGCAATGTGCATACTCAGTAAGTACTCACCAGTACTTTGGGAAGTAAGCAAGTATTGACAAAATTCCAAAGAATTTTGAGCCGAGTACTTGTCCCAGGGATATATTCGCCCTACTGGAAAGTATGGCACCGATGCTCTCAAATAGGAAACTATTCCTTGAACTGATGATTTCTCAAGTGGAACGGCTCTGCTCCAAGGCTCCCCTGCAGGTTCCATCCATATTTACTCGTTAAATTCAGCCATATTTTCAAGTATGTTCTTATGCACATAATAAATCCATATAAATGGAAACTTGGTTCTCCCTACATCAACAATTGTAAAAGATCAAAAGTATGTCGATGACTGCCATTGACAACTTAACTTTTTAAAACTACAATCCGTTAGTTGTTGTGCTTGGTGACCAAGGTGGCAAAATTTGCATGATTGGAGACCTTTATGTGATCATCTCTAAAGTACTTAATTCCTGCTTAGTGGACCTGATACCAAACTTTGCATGATCAGCAAAGTTTGTATGATCATATATATCTGAATGAATTATAACAACTATTTTCAGAATGATAGAATTATATCTGAATGAATTATAACAACTATTTTCAGAATGATAGAATTATAATAGCAAATTGAAGTTCATTGCAGTTATTAAATTTTACGTCAGATGAAGAGAAAGTCATCAGCTATTTCAAGAAAACAATTTGAATTTACATTTAGATGTCAATGTCAACTAGTGACAAGAAAAGTAAAATAACATAAGTGAACATCGCAAGTTGTAAGAGAATCTCCGCTAAAACAACAAATGAAAAAAACAGTACAGTGATCTAAGTGAACAGTAGTGTTACGAGCCTCTTGACCACTGCAAAAATAAAAGAAATAATAGTGTCCATTGAAGTGCTAAATGTGTCTCCGAGAAAAGAAGCAGGAAGAGAGCATAAGCTGGAAAAGAGGTTCTACAAGAGAGACAATGAGGCAAAACAAAACCCAAAAGAAAAGATCAAAGAATGCTGAAATGCCTCTGAATAAATTTAGTTTCCCCATCTCAACAAACTGACTTGACAGAAAGCAAGCCAAAGCAGCATGTAAACCAGAACAATTTCATATAATGCAACCCTAAGTTGAATCAACAATTACTACAACTAAATCACAATTGTTTTCAGATATATAAAATCCCAATAGCAACTTTAAATTTTATCACAGTCGATCATCAACTAATTTTTCGATGCAACTCATTAGCTATTTCAAGTAAAGGATAAAACAAACAGCATAACCTCCGAAGAAATTTACTTTCCCGTGTCTCAATAAATTGCATGGTAGAATATAGTGCAGTGCAGCACCTAAATCAGATTACGGACACACATAAATTAATTAATATGAATAGCGCATATAACTTGCTGGAGACGCTCAATATCCAGAAAGGTTGCAGCAAGCATCCCGCAGTTTTCTTTGGCTCTCCTGATGAAATAAGGGATCACACTCTCCACTGGTCCAAACGGAAGATATTTGCTGACCTCTAATCCCGCTTTGACCAAACCCAAAGATAGACTGTCCAACATGCCCTTCAATTGAGCGAACTGTAACCAGCTCTGCTCTCTTTTCATAATTCCCAATTCTTCAGCTTTACCAGCGGCCAATTTTGCTGATTAATCGTTCCCATTACAAATAATGAATCAAACCCCGTAATTGATCATTCTGATGTAAACACAATAATAATGAAATTCTGAAATCAAGCTTACCAGACTCGAAATTGTGTGTAGCTAGTAGCAATGATGCTTCGCCTTTAAAAACCTTCTCCAGCATCAACGAAGTGCAGGCGTTGTAACAACTGTGTGTGTCCGTAATCAGAGAATGTACAGGGGAAGGGGCGCCCAATAATTTTTCCTCGGCACTTTCTCTTGTGATGTAGGTGGTCCGCACAAGTTTCAGAGCCATTGAAATGCCCTGCTTTTTAGCTGCTTCGGATGCCTCTATCAGACGAGGCAAAGAATCTTTCAAGTAAGCTTGTATAGTCCCGTACACCAGGGGCTTGTGATCTTTGTTGTATTCTGCAAATGCTCTGTAAATAAAGTAATCAATGGCAGGCTGAACGGCCGTGTATTCTGCATCTACCAGTAAAGGAAGCGAAACGGCCTCGCAGGCTCGGCAGAGTTGAAACAGCGTTTGCTCCGCTGAAATTAGATCATTTTCCTCAGTGGGGCTCAGGCTCAGAGCATGTGTAGTAAGTAGGGCTTGACGGAGTAAGAACAGGTAAAGCCTCTGCCTTCCAGGGCAGGCTGAAGGCCGGATGGCTGTGCTACCATCTTAGCAAGTGGTTGATTCTTTCCAAAAGAGCAAGAGGACAGATGGCCGTGATTTTCACACAGGCAAAACTTAACTGTAACACCAAATCCGCCGAAGTTAGCAGAAAATTTTGAACAAATAACTTGACAGAGGATTGAAAGGAAGTAAAGATGAGTTACTCGCCGATCCAGGTGGAAGCAGAGGCGTGGACTTGATGGTGATAAGAAACTGGCGGAGATTGGCATCACAGGCTGCGTTATTCACAACATTTTCTAAGCTGTAATCAAGAATGCCCTTCAAACCTAGCGCCCACATTCTATTCAATGTATCCGAGGCCTCTGCGACATTCTCTCCAGCGCATAAATGAGAAAATGCGGTCCGCTTTACGGCTTTGAGAATCGGAACTCTGTAAGGCGCGTACTCCATTAGAGGTGATTTCAGAGCCTTCATTCCCAGATGCTCTACCGGCTCGCAGGAAACAAGAAGGAGATTGAAAAGCGAAGTAATAAGCTCCCCAGCCGTTAACCCAGAAAATAATCTCTGCATTTATTGAGACATGGAGCAGGCAATGGTCGAGCTCTCGTAGGGCGCGAGGGAGGATGAAGATGAGTATGGCAAGGCAAAGGCGGTCCAGTTGGGAAACAAATATTTTTCAGTCTATTGGAATGTCTATTGTTGAATTAAAGCAAGTACACCATCTAACTGTGGGCATTTATTCCCCAGGGGTATTTATGGGCTAATAGACTGAAAAGTATTTGTTTCCGTCTAGTTGTAGGTCGAAGTCTTCACATGCAAACCCTTGGACAGACAAACAGACATAAATTAACTTTCGATAAAAGGGGCAAATGGAAGATTTTGATTGGTTTGAGGAGGTGTCACATGTTTAATTTTTATTGGTTGGAAAGGCGATAAGAAAGACTTCTTATTCGCTGGGGTGAACAGTGTCTGCTCATCCAAAATCAGCAAAGAGAACACCTCCCGCGTAAAAATAATTTGGATGGTAGTTTTTGTTGGAATTTATTGGGTAAAAGAAATGTCAAAAAATCAAGTAATTGAAGTGTTTGAATAATTTTTTTGACATTGGAAATAGATTCAACTCCATTTAAAACAGTTGGGCACCTAAAATTCTAAAGTTTGACAAACCCATGCACTACCGGTCTGAGGTGGATATTGGAGTCTTATTTAGCAGTTTTTCAAAAAAATCATATAGCTGGACTATTTCAATTATTTTTTATGGTGGAAATGGATTAACACTAAACACCCAAAATCCTGAAGTTTGACACTCTTAACTCAAAATTTGAATATTGAAATCTTATTTAGCCGTTTTTCAAAAAATTGGAGTATTTGAATATTTTTTTATGGTGGAAATAGATTAACACTATTAAAACTCTTAAGACATCCAATTTTAAAAATTTGTACTGGATTTTTTTTAAATTTTAAAAATTTGTACCTGATTTTTTAATTTCATTTTATAGATTTTTTAGACTACGCTGCCGTTAAATCGCAGAGCAGAGCGGAGCATCAGAACGGTTTTGATATGGGTTGAGAAGTCGTTTATTGCTGTGAGGAGATAGAGGGGCTTTGGCTTCGTTTGGAAGCGAGACGGATAAAGAGTAGTGCAGAGTATACGAGAGTTCAAGAAGAGGGCATGGCAGAGTAGAGTTCGGTGTTATGGGGTTGAACGAGAATGGAAGTTTTGGAGAACAGAGCAGGGCATATCAAGCCCTGGAGAGGAGAGGAGAGGTGAGGTGAATCTCAGATAAGAGAAGAAAGCAGGGAAAGATTGGGCCCTGGGGTTGAACGAGCATGGAAGTTTTGGAGAACAGAGCAGGGCATATCAAGCCCTGTAGACATTTTGTTGAGAGAGCAGAGCTTTGAGTTTCTCCTGGTGATGTCTGTTTTAGTTTTGTAGAATGGAGTCATGCGTGGCCATGCTTTTCTTTACTTTGTTTGTACTGTTTTCAATTATCTGGGTTTTCTTTTTTACTTTTGTCTCTTTTAGGTTTTTTTGGTTGCTTTTTGTGGCCAAGAGGGATGGTGTTCCCTGCAGAAAAGAGACAAAACCAGGAATGGAATGGTGGGTTGTTCAATTAGAGGAGGTATGTTGCATGGCGAAACTTCTGGTTTAATTTATTAGCAGTTCGTTATTTATTTGCCTTGTCTTATTAATGCGAAGTGCAAATGCAGCGAGGAAGGCGAAAGGCGGAGAGAAACCAAGAGAGACGCAGATGCAGAGGAATTATAGTGGGTGAGTGGTTAAGTTCTTTCATCTTACTGTTGAGATAAAAGACATGCAATTCTAGTTGTTTGACACAATTTCACAGCTTAATAGGGTCAATATGATAATATCTACATAAACTATTATCAACTCGAGATTTATCAAACCCTAGGAGAATAAAAGCGTTTAAACGTCTCTCCTTCACCTTCCTCGTTGGCCTGATAGGACTTGAGTGAAAGGAGTGGGAATTCATGTCAAGATCTCGGCGAAGGTATGGGGATAGCTATTCGTTGGATTGTAAATAGATCTCTAACCTTGTCTGATCTTTTAAACTGCTGTGTTTGGGTAACCATAGTGTTAAAAGAAGTATTGTAAGGGTGAAAACCTATATCCGGTCACAATGCACGGTAAGAAAGTAGCCATTGGTTCGTTTAGTTCTGGTTCCCAACTAAGCCACTTAGCATAGGAAGATAGATCAGAGATCCAAGGCCTTTGGCAAACAACCGGATTTGATAGTTCAAAGTGTTTGGCAAGCTTGGCAGAAGGTGTATATATATATATATATATCTCCCTGAGTCCAAGGTGTTTGGCAAACAACCGGAATTACACATGCCTATGGATTCATCTCTGCCTTTGATCCAGTTTGAATATGGATTACACATCTCTCTGGATTCATCTCTGCCTTTGTCTCTACTGATTTTGGATAACCCCAATGTTACACATTCTTCGTCCTTTCGAGATATGCCCCATTTGAAATAGGTGTTATTTGGTTTTACCTATAGCTAATAGTATGTCCCAAAACCTAGTGTTGTTGCTCCAGTGTGGGGAGCGACCATTAGTTCATGATTAGTATTTAAATATAGCAAAGGATCACTAGCATTAAAGGAAAATACGAAACCAGATCAGCGAGGCACAAAAAGAGCATCTTAGGAGCCAGCATCAAAGCCATACTACATGGTAGTTTACTGAGTCATATATAGAGCTTCTGACAATAAAACCCTGAATAATTTGTGTTAAAATGAGTTATAATTGGTGTTTATTTCCCATATTGCATTTTCTGTTTCAGTTCTAGTCAATTCCAGTTCCCTTAGTTGTTATATTTCTTCGCAACTGAGGCATATTAGTCCGATTCTTCTGATGAGCTATGTTGACAGCACCATATATTTAAATACTTCCCCAGTTCTTTCTGCGTGTCCCTCATACAAGGGATGTTCCAAACCAGGAGGCTAGACTGACTTCCCTTTAATTGTAGGAAGAAAACACTTTCACAGGGATGTTTTAGACTTTGGTTTAGGTTTCCACCATGCTATCAATGTTAGGTGTATTTAATCTCCGAGCCGTGTGAGTATCAAAAGCTTTGTAGTGTGTTCAATTTCACCCTCTTCGTAGGCAATCTGAAATCACATGGGCTAATTTGAAGCATATGGGGTGATCAAACATTTTTCAGTTATGTTGCTATCACAGGAGTAATCTCCTATCAAATTCAGCCAGTACTTTTACCTGGCCCCAATTCCAATTTGTGCTTTGGAATTGGGAGAAGTTGAGTATTGTTGCATGGTATGACGTTGCATCTATAGTTAACTACAGCCTTATTTGTATAATTTATGGATTTCCAGATGTTCTTGGCAGGTAAAATCAGAAGATTGGATACAAACTAAAATTAGTTAACTTTTCCATAGATAGCACAATGGAAACTAGGCATACATATATATTGTGAAATTTGAACAATTGTTTATGCCCAGTCTCTAAAGTCAAAAACTACAATGAAAAATAGCACGCAATACTGAAATGCCATCTTATACTCAATACAATGGTATTTTGCCTGTTGGTACTGTGATTTCTGTGTGGTTCATTAGAAAGAAATCAAGTTATTTATTTATGCCTTCTTGATACCTTTTTTGTGAGATCCAATTGCAATTTAATACACGTTTGAGTTGGAAAACGATGATCCAAGTTATGTTAATGTTGTCTTTTTTGCTTCATTCTTTTCCGTTTTTATTCTGTTGTTTTTAATCAACTGTAAGAGTAAACTTAGAAGCTTCTTAATCTGAATTTGCATATTATTTTCTCCCACCCCACTTTCAATTTCCTTAATACTTATGTTTGATTTCCCCTCTGACTTTAACTATGTACTCTCCCATTCAATTGAATACTTTCTATACATGATTTGTGTTTACAAACATTGTAAGATTTATAAACTCCATTGATTAAAAACACCATAATATTCAATCAGCCAAACTACACTGCATGCCGTGGATGGTATTTTGACATACAATAATATTAAATAACAGTCAGTCCAGATACAACTTCGCACAGTACCATTTTACGTAATATATACAGCTAATCATTTTGGACACAGGATAAGATGTAAATTTTGAACATCTTGAACAAAATCTATTTGATATGCATGGTAAAACTCTGATTTCAATTGTGTTATAGGCTGTTTTTTAATCTGATAATTTTATACCTATACAATTAGGAGTCGTTCCTAATTACTACTATAATTTAGTATCACGGCTTTTATCATTTTTCTTTATGATTTACTTTATTTTATATATATAATGGAGATGGGGTTTATGATTCCTAATGCCATTATTATAATTTACTATCATCGTTCATATATATAATTGGGATGGGGTTTA
Organism: Pinus albicaulis; assembly: GCA_034641835.2. NCBI lineage: Eukaryota > Viridiplantae > Streptophyta > Pinopsida > Pinales > Pinaceae > Pinus > Pinus albicaulis. The sequence continues at coordinate 660,346,009 of CM076573.1, read as the reverse complement.
TGAAACCAAATTAGTTGAAGTTGAATGGAAAAGTGAAAGTAGAACGCACAAATTAACTATATATTTTTTATTATACTATATTGATGATGATAGTTGTGTAATTATGGTAAGGTAAGAATGCAAATGCATTTTAATTTTTACTTTACAATATTGGTTGAAAGTAGGAATGGGATGTTTTAAAAGTTTTAATAAATAAGTGGCAAATAGATATTGGCAGATAAATATTAAGAAATGAGAATTTTGAATAATGTGTTTCTAGAGCCTTAGCGAATATGGAATAAATAATCCCGGATGTGTGTGTGCTTTAAGACTAATACGGAGGTTGGCCCAAGGCAAGACACTGGCTAGGCCACTTGCCTACACCTGAGAACGGTACCAAGGCATTAAAGCCCCTCGGTGCACTGCGTTTTGCATTCATAGCTCCCTCTCTCCGCCTTAACTCTGCAACTTGCTTGGCACACACATCAATGGAGACGCGTCCCATCTTCATCACCGCTACTTATGCCTAGCACTCTCTGGCATTGTCTTTCACCTCGATTCGGCTCTTGAGCTCCATCTCTCCACTCCATCTCTATCTTCAGCTCGCCAACCAGTCGACCAGAGCTATTAGCCCTCCTTCGGCTCAGCGGGCTGTCCATCCTTTGTTTCTCCACTGTAATCACTCCCCCTCCGAGGCAGATCTCACGCCATGCTTGCCTCACGCCTCCCCTCTGCATTCTCCTCCCTTCAAGTTTGGCTGTTGTGAAAATTCGCAGTGCTCGCCTTCTTGTCCTCCACATTTGCCCTCTGGTTCGCCCTCATTGTCTCCTTATCCGGCCTCCAGCCCCAGTATGCCACGTAGGCACCGCATGAGGTGTAGGCAAGGCGGTGGCAGAGGTGCTGGCTCTCGCCCGCCTCTATCCATCCACGAAGCTTGCAGCACCATGCCTTCGGCCGACAATGTAGCTCAATTCCACTTCGACAGTGCCTTGGACAATCCAAGAATTATCACCACCATTTTTGTTGTGTTTCAGGAGGGGCAGCGTGGTGATATCGCCTTTGGCTCCAGAAAGCGCATGAGGAAGTCTACCATTTTCGTGAGGCCTTCTCAAGATTCCAAAAAATCTGCTGCCCTCCCTGCCAAATCAGGTTCGCAGACCTCCAGCAACACGGGCAATGGCAGCAGGCATTCCGCGCACTCGGACAAGCAGCTGAAGAAAAAACGCTTGACTTCCTCTTCTGAGAACACTGCTTAGCAATCCAAGGGAGAGGAAGATGATTTGGAGGATGACTACAGTTGTCCAATTGTGGAGGAGATTCCTCCTTCACACACTGACAACTAGCCTGATGACAGGTCTCCTTACCTTTTTGTTTGGACGTTCCTTATGCTATGTTGCATTTTTTGACTCAATGATTGTAAACGCTGTGGCGGTAAAAGCTGTTTTTGTAAACGCTGTTTTTTGTACAACTTTGTGATTGCTAGTTTCCCAGTTATGGGCGGCCTCCTTTGGGCCGGTTTCCCCGTTAGGGGCAGTCTCTTTTCTGACTTTCTGCTTAAGACTCCCTTCGGAGTTGGCTAGCTCTGTAGCTCCAGAGGCAAGTCTCACTTTGTAAAATATGTTTCATATCAATAGATTAAACCAACTTAGAAAAAAAAATATGGAACAAATAAAGAATTATGAATAATGTGTTTTAAGATCTTAGCAGGAGCAAATAGATATTAAACAAATAAATATTAAGAACCGAATTAGGAATAGTGAGTTACACAATGCAATTTAATATTTAATTTATGTAAATTGAAAGTAGATAGCAAATAAAAAAAGTTTTTTTTTTTAATCTAATTTTGTTTGGTTGTATGCGAATTAATAAAAAATAAAATAAATGAGAATGGTACCAAGGCATTAAAGCCCCTCGGTGCACTGTGTTTTGCATTCATAGCTCCCTCTCTCTGTCTTAACTCTGCAACTTGCTTGGCGCACACATCAATGGAGACGCGCCCCATCTCCATCACTGCTACATATGCCCAGCACTCTTTGGCATTGTCTTTCACCTCGACTCGGCTCTTGAGCTCCATCTCTGTCTTCGGCTTGCCAACCAGTCGACCAGAGCTGTTAGCCCTCCTTTGGCTCAACGGGCTGTCCATCCTTTGTTTCTCCACTGTAATCACTCCCCCTTCGAGGCAGATCTCACGCAATGCCCGCCTCACGCCTCCCCTCTGCATTCTCCTCCCTTCAAGTTTGGCTGTTGTGAAAATTCGCAGTGCTCGCCTTCTTGTCCTCCGCATCTGCCCTCTGGTTTGCCCTCATTGTCTCCTTCTTCAGCCTCCAGCCCCAGTATGCCGCGTAGGCACCGCATGAGGTGTAGGCGAGGTGGTGGCAGATGTGCTGGGTCTCGCCCGCCCCTATCCATCCACGAAGCTTGCAACACCATGCCTCCGACCGACAATGTAGCTCAATTCCACTTCGACAGTGCCTTGGACAATCCAAGAATTACGACCACCATTTCTGTTGTGTTTCAGGAGGGGCAGAGTGGTGATATCGTCTCTGGCTCCAGAAAGCGCATGAGGAAGTCTACAATTTCCGTGAGGCCTCCTCAAGATTCCAGAAAATTTGCTGCCCTCCTTGCCAAATCAGGTTCGTAAACCTCCAACAACGCGGGCAATGGCAACAGGCGTTCTGCGCGCTCGGACAAGTAGCTAAAGAAAAAATGCTCGACTTCCTCTTCTGAGAAAACTGCTCAACAATCCAAGGGAGATGAAGATGATTCGAAGGATGAATACAATTGTCCAATTGTGGAGGAGATTCCTCCTTCACACACTAACAACTAGCCTGATGACAGGTCTCCTTACCTTTTTGTTTGGACTTTCCTTATTCTATGTTGCATTTTTGGACTCAATGATTGTAAACACTGTGGCGGTAAAAGCTGTTTTTTCTACAACTTTGTGATTGTTGGTTTCCCAGTTATGGGCAGCATCCTTTAGGCCGGTTTCCCTGTTAGGGGTGGTCTCTTTTCTGGCTTTCTGCTTAAGACTCCCTCCGGAGTTGGCTAGCTTTGTAGCTCCGGAGGCAAGTCTCGCTTTGTAAAATATGTTTCATATCAATAGATTAAACCAACTTAGAAAAAAAAATATGGAACAAATAAAGAATTATGAATAATGTGTTTTAAGATCTTAGCAGTAGCAGATAGATATTAAACAAATAAATATTAAGAAATGAATTATGAATAGTGAGTTACAAAATGCAATTTAATATTTAATTTATGTAAATTGAAAGTAGATAGCAAAGAAAAAAGTTTTTTTTTTAATCTAATTTTGTTTGGTTGTATGTGAATTAATAAAAAATAAAATAAATGACTAATAATAAAATAATTTTAGAAAAATATATAATTTTATTTTATTGTAAATAAGTTTTTTACTATATAACATGTAATTATTTTTATAATTATATAACATTTTTGTTAAAAAAAGGGAAAAAAAAATGATATAATAGGATAATTCTCACATAGTAAAGGAAGGTATAATAGGATAATTCTCACCTAGTAAAGAAAGGGAGGTATTAGATAGTAAATTCCAATGATCATAGTGTTTCTTCTTATAGGAAAACATTCTTCATTCTTTTGGAGAATTTGTGTAACAACTACACCATTAAAAAAATTTACACAATCAAAACAAATTTAACATAAGTAATAGATCAATAATACTATATCATCTCTATATGCATATTGCCAAAAATGTAAACCATAAACGAAAAAGTAATGATGCATGTATACTTTATAAGGCACAAGGGTTAAATTTTCTTTGGCTTATCATTAATCTCATGATTTCACTATCAACCTTAAGGTTTGCTCTATTGTGGATAATAAATATTGATGATCTGTAAGCTGTATTGTACCTACCCTCAAACCAATGGTTGCAAGCTATCAAAGGTAAATAAGTGTATTAGTATTTTCCTATCTGCTGCGGATGACAATCACGTCTTCACGTGACACAAGGATCCCTACGCTTGCTAGCTCCTTTCGCTAGCTAGTCCTGGATCGTCCGATCCTTCCCACTCTGATCGACGACGAAGGCTTGGCAGGGGTAGGGTTAGGGTAACTACCCACCCCCAACCTCCCGCCAATGGTTCATTCCGTCTGTTGCCGCTCCAAAACCTTGCTCTGCAAGATTGTAATTCTGCTGTGCATTCTTCTCGGGTGTTCTTCCTTCGAGCTTATGATGTCGCCGATGGATAGTCTCCAAATCCTCTCGCCAACAAAAGAGGTAAGTTCCTTGGGTTCATTTAAGTGATTTCCATCCATTGAATTTAATGTTCTCTTTAATCTTCAGATTCTGGCTTTTGGTCTAAACTCTGGTTTATCTTATTTTGTTTCAAGGAGTCTCCTTACAGTTTCGGTTATCGGAACAGTCTGGATTTTAGTCTCCTTAATCCTATTCCAGGTATACTCGACTGTTTCGGTTGGATTGTGGAAATGGGTAGCAGTAAGGCTTCCACTACTGGCTTCGGTTATTCGTCGACCGCCTCAGCTCCTTGGTGAATGTCTCACCTTGACATTGTCTTGGATTACAATTCTTTTGTTTCTTTGGTTCCGCAATTCTACATGATTACGTTCTGATCTTTGTTTTACTTTGATTTTAGAAAATAACCTCTTCCCACTGTGCCTGTAGGTTCGTGAATCTGGACAGTAGGGATTCAACCCTCCTTAGAGTCCTTTCCCAACTTGGCGTTAGTACGATAAAATCCTATTCGAGCTCAGTTCTTTGTTGCTCAACGGTATTTATCCTTACAACGTTACTCAATGTTTTTTCCTCGTTCTTCTTAATGCAGGTAGGGTTTGGGTTCACAGAAATGGTTGCAGGTCAACTGAGATCTTTAGTTCTCTTTTAAAAACTTGTAATTAATGACTAAAGTTTCAAATGGGCTCAACCCCTTTAGTTTTGAATGTGCGGTCGTCCGTGTTGTACTATTAAACTCTTGGACTGTAGATTTTGGGTCCAAATGTTATTGCTGGAAAAACCCTCTTTTCTATTGCTAGTGTTTGAATGGTTTAATTTTCAGTGCTTGCTCGATGAGTAACTGGTCATGGCAGTTTTATCTCTTATTGCATGCTTTTACACTTGAGCTAAGGAAGCTTGTGACATTTTTTTCTGTGGTCCTTATCTAGTAAAATGGGTTGTCGTTTTGTTGGTTTTTATTCTTATTATAACCTATTTCCTACTCCTGCTATTGAGCCACAACACTCCTTCCACAGTGCCGGGTGGTTAGGCAATAGTGGGATCGGAGCCTTGACTCTTCTCATGGGTCGGGGTTCTAAACCCTTGGCCAATTTTACTGAATCACTTAAGTATAATGACAACGTGATTATCATGTGTTTTCTCTATACCTCAAATGAATATTATGGTTTTAGAATGGCTGAGAGTTGGGTTACTCTACAGTTGAGAATAAACAAGGTTTTTAGTGCTGAGATTTACATAGCATTACAACCTAGATTATAATTCGACTAATTTTTCTTTCTATGGTTTCTATGGTGTACAGTTGCAATTAAATAATGCGTTTTTCTTTCACCTTTCTTATATAATCAAACTATTTAATTTTTCGTACTGTATTTCGAAATCTTAGGAAACACAGTGAGAAAACAACTTGTTATGTTGTTTGTATTCAAGCATGGAATTTTGTATATATTTGCACTGTTTTTTTTTGCTATATGCGGATTCCAGTATTTTTAAACATAATCTGCAAATCTTAGCATTCTCTCGTTTTTCTGTACATAAGAATAACTGTAATATATTTATGCATTTCTCTTTTATTGGGGAGATATACACAACTGGGTTTTCTTGTTTACAATTTCTTTTCTGTAGATAATCATGCTATATTTCTACACATTTCTTTATTTTTTGTAACTAAAGAAAATAAAGACAATAGAGCTTCTAGAATTTTAGTAATATACTTAAAGATGCAATATTTAATCTATAGGAGTGTTCAACCGTTTATAGTATTCAACAATACATATAATTACTCGAAAATACCTATTCCGAGACCTAGTTTCCAGTAACTATTGGTCCACCCAACCTTGAGCGAGGCTATTACCTCCTCGGATCCCCCCTTGCTCCGCACCAGCCTGAGGTAATTTTCTTGAGACAGAAGCTAGACCTCAGTTCTAAGTCCAGTCTATTTCTTCTCTGGGTGATACTGAGTTCCATTGGTTCTCACACCAGCTCAGGACATCTCAGTGCAACCATCTATTGCTTAATCCCACACCCCTTTCTACACAGAACCCCTTTCCTCCTTCGGATTTTCCTTTAAATCATTTTTTAGAAAAGTAACTGCCAGAACTGTCTCGACCTCTTTTCCCTGAGTTGGAAAATTTACCAAACAATTACCTTCTCCCTTTTTACTCAGAAAACCAAAAAAATATATATTAAAGTAAATCTCTAAATAAAGAGTTAAATAATAATGTATCATTAATGAATGCCCCCATTCGTTACTCATTTGTAATTGTCTTAAACAACTTAAATAATAGTTGGTAATAAAAAAAATAGAGGTTACATCCTCCCCCATTGAAGTAAACACCGTCCTCGGTGTTAGGTGTTCTTTGAGAACAACTCTGGATAAGCCTCATAAATGACTTTTTCGTCTTCCCAAGTAGCATCCTCCAAACCAAAGTGCTTCCACTGCACTTTAACTTGGGGGATGACTCGCCTCCGGAGCGTTATTTCTCTCTTCGTTCTAGAATACGCTGTAGTTCTACTAGGAACTCGCTGTCCATTTCTACCTGCACCCAACAAGGGTTTTCCAGTTAGTTCAAATCAGAAGAACAAATTCGTTCTATTTGGATTGCGTTGTTAACTTACATGTATCTTCTGCCAATGTATGACATTCTTGGGATCGTGTACATAATGCTTTAGTAGTGATACATGAAATACATTGTGCACTAATATATGGCTAGGTAGCGCTAATCGGTAGGCCACCGGTCCTATCCTTTCCAAAATCTCGAAGGGTCCGCAATAGCGGGGAGCCAACTTGGCACGAGTACGCCACCTCAGAGTACTTTTCTTGGTTTTGATTTTTACATAGACATGGTCTCCTACCCCAAATTACCAAAAGGTTCTTTTCCTATCTGCATAAACCTTTTGTCGGTCTTGTGCTGCCTTTAGATTCTGCCTGATCTTCTTGACTTCCTGCTCCATCTCTTCTAGCATATCTGGCCCAAGCATCATCTTGTTTTCTGGACTACTCCAGTTAATAGGAGTCCAACATTATCTTCTGTACAATGCTTCGAAAGGGCTCATCTTAAGGGATTCCTGGTATCTGTTATTGTACGCAAACTCAACCAAATGTAGATACTATTCCCACCTTGTTGGTTGTTGCATTACGTACATGCACAACATGTCTTCTAAAATTTGATTTACCCTTTTTGTTTGCCCATCAGTCTGCGGGTGATAGGCAGTGCTAAATTGGATTTTTGTCCCCAGGCCACTAAACAATGTTTTCCAGAATGCTGATGTAAACTTTACATCATGATCTGAAATGATTGCTTGGGGTATACCATGCAATCTGAAGACCTCTTTCATAAAAATGTTAGCAATTTGCATTGTATTATAGGTAGATTGAACAGGGATGAAGTGAGCCACTTTACTAAGTCTATTGACTACCACCATAATCAAATCATTGTACCTTTTGTTCCTAGGTAATTCTGTAATAAAGTCAAGGGAAATTACTTCCCACTTCCATTCAGGGACATGAATGGGTTGTAGTAATCCAGTAGGGTGTTGATGTTCCACTTTAATCTGCTAGCACTCTAGACACTTTGTTAAATATTATGCATTGTCTCTTCTCATCCCTAGCCAAGAATAATATTTTCTTATTTTCGTTAACATTTTTTGGTATCCTGGATGTCCGGCATAGGAACTCTTGTGATACTCATCCAAAATAATTCTTTTCAGATTATTTTGGTTGGGGATATATATTCTCTTCCGAAAAACTAGAAGCTGCTTCTCATTGAGTTCATATTCGAGTTGTTTCCCTTGTCTTTCATCATCTTTTACTTGCTGCCACAAGGTCTGATATTCTGGGTCCTCCCTTGCTGCTTCCATAATCTAGTCTTGAAAATTAAATTCAATCTGATTGAAGTAAAGTTCATAAATGCCATGCAGTTTTCTGCTTAAGGCATCCGCCACCTTGTTCTCTTTTCCTTTCACATGCTAATATTGAAATCAAATTCACTAAGAAACGCATTCCATCTGGCTTGGCGGGAATTCAAATCGGCATGCTTAAAGTAGCTGGTTAAGCTACTATGATCAGTTCTTAGCACAAATCTTTTTCCTAGTAGATAATGCCTCCATATTCGCAAGGCATGCACTATTGCAGTTAGTCCCAAGTCATATGCTGAGTATCTCTGTTCGTGATCCTTTAGCTTCTTAGACTCATAAGGTATGACGCTTCCCTCCTGAGTCAACACCACTCCTACACCCTCCTTGCACACAACAGTGCATACTTCAAATTCTTTACTTGGATTTGCTACCCTCAGGACAAGAGCAATAGATAACAACTTTTTTAATTACTCAAAACTGTTCTGACATTCTTGAGTCCATTTAAAGACCCGTCCTTTCCTTTGCAAAGAGGTAATATGATAAGCTATTTTGGAGAAACCATTGATAAATCGTTGGTAGTAACTAGCCAAACCCATAAACGAGCGTATGTCTGCTATTTTGGAGAAACCATTGATAAATCGTCGGTAGTAACTAGCCAAATCCATAAACAAGCGTATGTCTGCTATGTTTTTTGGGACCCTCCATTCCATAATTGTCTTTATCTTTTTCGGGTCCACAACTATCTCTTCAGCCGAAATCACATGCCCCAAGTATTGGATCTGATCCTTAAAGAAATCACATTTACTAAACTTGGCATAGAGCTAATGCTCTCTTAGCATTTTTAGCACAATGCGCAAATGTTCCTTGTGCTCTTCCATATTCTTAGAATAAATTAATATATCATCAATGAAAATTAACACAAATTTATCCAAATATGGGTGAAAATTTCCATGCATTAAGCTCATAAATGTTGCTGGTGCATTGGTTAACCCAAACGGTAACACCACAAACTCATAATGTCCATACCTGGTACGAAAAGTTGTCTTGCTTATGTCTTCATCCTTGATACAGATTTGGTGGTAGCCTGACCTTAAGTCAATCGTGGAGAATACTGTAGCTCCTTTGACCTGGTCAAACAGATCGTCGATGCACAATAGTGGGTACTTGTTTTAACTGTCAGCTTGTTGAGCTGACGATAATTCATGCACGTATGCATAGTACCATCCTTCTTCCTTACGAACAACATCGGTGCTCCCCATGGGGACACACTTGGCTGAATATAGCCTTTATCCATCAATTCCTGCAATTGCATCTTTAACTCTGTTAACTTCGACACACTCATTCTGTATGGAGTCCGGAACATAGGTGCTGCCTTGGGTATTAATTCAATAGTAAAGTCTGTATCTCTTTTTGGTGGCAGCCCTGGAATCTCCTCAGGGAAAACATCTTGGAATTCTTGCACAATAGGAATATTATTCAACATGGTAGTCTTATCTTTTGTGTTGTTGAATCCTACTTGAATTGCATAAAGCTGACAACCCTTCCTTATGCATTTACTTAGTTGGGATGTAGTAATGGGTCGCAACTGCAAGGGCTTTTTGATGCCCTGCAATTCCTATCTTGTTCCATCATTTGACTTAAAATGTATGACCTTATTCTTATAGTCCACTAAGGACCAATGACTCTCCATCCAATCCATCCCCAATAAACTATCATAAGATCCCAGCGGTAGAACATTGAGTTCCACAGTTATGTGCTGGTTCCCAATACTCAATTCACAATTGGGTACCTTAGCATGAACCCGCCTTCTTGTCCATGTAGCCAGCTGAACTAGCCATGGCTTTTTAAATTTCTGGTCCTGCAAATTACTGCTTTCAACTACACGAGGGTGTATGTAGCTCAAGCTGGCACTAGGGTCAACTAAAATAGAAATGGCCCGGGTTTGAATCTTACCTTCTAACTCTATCATGGTTGGCTGGTAATCTGCTTGTCGATCCTCCAGCATTGCATTGATTCTGGGCATGTTTCGAGCTACATCCCCCACCGTTGATGCCTCTTGCAGATTTGCTGTAACTTCATTTCTTCCTCTGTGTGGACAATTTTTGAAATAATGTGCCTCACCACATCCCCAACATTGCAATGGAGGTTTTTGGGGTTGTCCCATGTCGGGTCTACTAGAAGCTTCAGTATGTCGCTCCTCACCACTCCACTTGGTCCTTGTTTGACCTTTTCCATTCTTTTTACTCAGTGGGTTCCTGGCAGCATTCTTGAAATTGCTTGATTTGTTGTTTCTATTATTGGCGACATTTTTCTGCCTTTTTCGAGGTGGCTAACTTTTCCCAGCTTCCCCCTTTGTCTTGGATTGCTGATAGCACATCCGTGCTTTCCTTATTGCCTCATCCATAGTTTTTGGATTTACAAATTCAATTCTTTCTTTCATGTGTATCGACAAGCTACTCAAGAAACGTTGTACCTTTTCCTTTTCATCGCGCAGATAGGGTACATATCTTAATAATGCGGTAAATTTGTAATAAATTCATCCATGGTCATTTGACCCAATTTCAGGTCATGAAATTCTCGGGATTTCTCATCGTAAAAGCGTTTCATCAGATATTTATCTTTGAAATACTGCTGAAACTCATCCCACGTTACATTCTGATCTTCTACCCCTCGTACGTTCTTCACTTCCTCCCACCATATCGTTGCTTTTTCTCGCAGTTGGCAGATAGTTAACCGGGCTTTAAATTTGCTGTTATACTCATACACTTGGAAGTATTTGTTCATGTTTATTATCCAAGCTTCCGCCTCTCTGTCAAAGGTAGGAGACTTGATCTTCCAGAATTCTCCTTGCAATTCCACTTTCTGCTTTTCCAGCTCCTGCTCTTCCATGACATTTCCAGATTCTGCCTCATTGTATGTTCGACTTTTAGGACTTCTTGGTGTTCGGCTGTCTTCAACATGGTCATGTACTACTTGGCGTCATCTCTGTCTTCCTGAGTGTTTCTCTCGGGGCTAGGTTGTCCACTGGGAGGATTTTGTCTATCCGACAGAGTCTTTAATATCCTCTCTTATTCCCTCATCAACCTTTCATTGTCACTGCGAACTTTAAGCATTTCTGTTTGTAACTGTTGTATAGTATCCAACAACCTATTAGTCTGTCGTTGTCGTTCTTCTAACATTTTGCTTGTTTGCTGATGCTAGTCTACACTAAACTGTGCCCACATTTCAGGACTGACTTCAGGATTTGTCACAGGATGGGTCTCCCCTGTAGTTCTGGGTGCATGATGACTCGACCTCCTTTCAGATGGTAGCTTGCAAAAATCTGTTCCTGTACTTAACACAATTTCCACCATTAAACTCTAATAGGAGTGGTCCATCTGGCCCCAGTTTTGTAACTGGCTCTGATACCACTTGTAAGAACTACACCATTAACAAAAAATTTACACAATCAAAACAAATTTAGCATAAGTAATAGATTAATAATACTATATCATCTCTATATGCATATTGCCAAAAATGTAAAACATAAACGAAAAGGTAATGATGCATGGATATATTATAAGGCATAAGGGTTAAATTTTCGTTGGCTTATCATTAATCTGTTGATTTCACTATCGACCTTAAGGTTTTCTTTATTGTGGATAATAAATATTGATGATCCGTAAGCCATATTGTACCTACCCTCAAACCAATGGTTGCAAGCTATCAAAGGTAAATAAGTGTATTAATCTTTTCCTACTTGCTGCAGATGACAATCACGTCTTCACGTGACACGAGGATCCCCACACTTGTTGGCTCCTTTCGCTGGCCAGTCCTGGATTGTCCGATCCTTCCCACTTTGATCGATGGTGGAGGCGTGGCAAGGGTAGGGTTAGGGTAACTACCCACCCTTAGCCTCCCGCCAATGGTTCATTCCATCTGCTGCCTCTTCGAAACCTTGCTCTGCAAGATTGTAATTCCGTTGTGCATTCTTCTTGGGTGTTCTTCCTTCGAGCTTATCATGCCACCGACGGATAGTCTCCAAATACTCTCGCCAACAAAAGAGGTAAGTTCCTTGAGTTCATTTAAGTGATTTCCATCCATTGAATTTAATGTTCTCTTTAATCTTCAGATTCTGGTTTTTGGTTTAAACTCTGGTTTATCTTCTTTTGTTTCAAGGAGTCTCCTTATAGTTCAGGTTGCCAAAATAGTCTGGCTTTCAGTCTCCTTAATCCCATTCTAGGTATACTCGATTGTTTCGGTTGGATTGTGGAAATGGGTAGCAGTAAGGCTTCCACTGTTGGCTTCGGTTATTCGTCGACTGCCTCGGCTCCTTGGTGAATGTCCCACCTTGACATTGTCTTGTATTACGATTCTTTTGTTTCTTTGGTTCCGCAATTCTACATGATTACGTTCTGATCTTCGTTTTACTTTGATTTTAGAAAATAATTCCTTCCCACTGTGCTTGTAGGTTTGTGAATCCGGATAGTAGGCTTTCGACCCTCCTTAGAGTCCTTTCCCAACTTGGAGCTGGTACGATAAACTCCTATTCGAGCTCAGTTCTTTGCTGCTCAACGATATTTATCCTTACAACGTTACTCAATGTTTTTTCCTTGTTCTTCTTAATGCAGGTAGGGTTTGGGTTCACAAAAACGGTTGCAGGTCAACCGAGATCTTTAGTTCTCTTTTAAAAACCTGTAATTAATGACTAAAGTTTCAAATGGGCTCAACCCCTTTAGTTCTGAATGTACAGTCGTCCGTGTTGTACTATTAAACTCTTGGACTGTAGATTTTGGGTTCAATGTTATTGCTGGCAAAGCCCTCTTTTCTATTGTCAGTGTTTGAATGGTTTAATTTTTAGTGCTTGCTCGATGAGTAACTGGTCATGGCAGTTTTATCTCTTGTAATTTAAGATTGCATGCTTTACACTTAAGTTAAGGAAGCTTGTGACAGTTTTTTTATGGTCCTTCTCTGGTAAAATGGGTTGTCATTTTGTTGGTTTTGATTCTTGTTATAACCTATTTCCTACTCCTGCTACTGAGCCACGACACTCCTTCCACAGTGCCGGGTGGTTAGGCGATAGAGGCGCCGGGCCTTGACCCTCATGGGTCACGGTTCTAAACCCTCGACCAATTTTACTGAATCACTTTAAGTATAATGACAACGTGATTATCATGTGTTTTATCTATACCTCAAATGAATATTATGGTTTTAGAATGGCTAAGAGCTGGATTACTCTACAGTTGATAATAATCAAGGTTTTTAATGCTGAGATTTACATAGCATTACAACCTAGTTTATAATTCGACTCATTTTTCTTTCTATGGTTTCTATGGTGTACAGTTGCAACTAAATAATGTGTTTTTCTTTCACCTTTCTTATATAAGCAGACTATTTAATTTTTCGTACTATATTTCGAAATCTCAGGAAACACAGTAAGAAAACAACTTGTTATGCTGCTTCTATTCAAGCGTGGAATTCTGTACATATTTGCACTGTTTTTTTCCTATATGCGGATTCCAGTGTTTTTAAACATAATCTGTAAATCCTAGCATTCTCTTGTTTTTCTATACATAAGAATATTTGTAATATATTTATGCATTTCTCTTTTATTCTAGAGATATACACAACTAGGTTTTCTTGTTTACAATTTCTTTTTTGTAGATAATCATGCTGTATTTCTACACATTTCTTTCTTTTCTGTAACTAAAGAAAATAAAGACAACAGAGCTTCTAGCATTTGAGTAATATACTTAAAGATGCAATATTTAATCTACAGGAGTGTTCAACCGTTTACAGTATTCAACAATACATATAATTACTGGAAAATACCTATTCCGAGACCTAGTTTCCAGTAACTATTGGTCCACCCAACCTTGAGCGGGGCTAGTACGTCTTCGGCTCCCCCCTTGCTCCGCACCAGGCTGAGGTAATTTTCTTGAGACAGAAGCTAGATCTCAGTTCTAAGTCCAGTGTATTGCTTCTCTGGGTGAATATTGAGTTCCACTGGTTCTCACACCAGCTCCGGGCATCTCAGTGCAACCATCTGTTGCTTAATCCCACACCCCTTTCTGCACATAACCCATTTCCTCCTTAGGATTTTCTTTTAAATCCTTTTTGGGAAAAGTAACTACCAAAACTGTCTCAAACTCTTTTCCCTCGGTTCTTGGAAAATTTACCAAACAATTACCTTCTCCCTTTTTACTTAGAAAACCAAAAAAATTATATTAAAGTAAATCTCTAAATAATTTAGAGTTAAATATTAATGTATCATTAACGAATGCCCCCATTCGTTACTCATTTGAAATGGTCTTAAACAACTTAAATAACAGTTGGTAATTAAAAAAACAGAGGTTGCAACTTGAGGGCTATCTATCTTGACAACATCTCTGCCACAAATGCCTTAATAGGATATTCAAATCCATGGTCCACTGTAAAGTGAAGAGTAATCAATGTGACTAGTCCTAAGCTAGGATATTCAAATCCATAGGTCTATCTATGACTAGGTCCACTGTAAAGGGAAGGGTAATCAATTTGTCTAGTCCTAAGCTGATTTGGATATTGTCTAGAGAAGAGAAATCATCCTTCAATTAAGAAAAATGAATACAATTACAAATATATAATCCAAAAAACTTCAGAGTAGGTGTCAACAAAAGTATCCAAACACAAAAATTGCTGACCATACCACTGATAAACATCATATGATCAGGATATAAACTTACTGGTATATGAACAAAATTACAGAAAAAGTTCAGACCCAAAAATATTCTGATACTTTAAACCCCTCTATCTATATAGGAGTAAACTTTGTAGACAAAAATAAACTGTTCAAAAGCTGACTGGAAGGACAGAGTTTCATGACATATCAAATGAAGTGTGCCAACTGAAGCTCACTATATATGTAACAAAGGTAGCAGCAATGAAAAAGATAGAGACAAATGCAAAGCAAATGTTAAGGAGACTAACGAAGGAAAGAAACATAAGTTGAACCCATTTATTCAGTTAGAGAAATCTCTTCAGAATTCCTACAAATAGTCATATAATACCTAAAACAAATACGAAAGATGCCTATGAACGTCAATGAATCCTAAATATTCTACTTGATCTTTCCTAGAGTTACAAGGATATATATCTCAATGTTTGGGGTGAAAGGGTTTCACAAAGTAAGTGAAATACAAACTCTCTCTGCCCTCTTTTCACCACTTCTGCACCAGATTTATGAAGCAAAATTCTGTGATACAACGTCCCGAAAGTGCGCGAAAAAGTCGCGGTTATACACTATATAATAGAAAGTGCGGCGGTAAAGCCCTTTGGGGTAAGGGTATAGTGGAGCTTTCTAAACGAAGGTCATATTCTTAATAAATGAGGAGCTTTATAAACGAAGATCAAAATCTTATTATATGTGCCTCTGTGATTTATAGTCCCCGTGTTCATTCAGCTAATAAGAGAAGATGATTCCGACAGGTATTTATCCCACCTCCCCTTGTGGTTTAGTGATGAACATGTCAATTGGCTTTGGCACCACCAAGAGTCTTTTCCAACTCTTGAATTTGGAACAAGTCTTAACTCGGTTATGCTTCTCCTGTTCCCTTTCAGTCAGTCTCTTCTCTACTCTTCATTCTATTCGTTCTTTCCCTTCGTTCTCATGCACCCTTTTTTTCAAGCTCATGACTTGCCTCTTGAGTGAGTTTGCGGGGTGGCAGTCAGTAACGGATAAGCTCTTGTATAATAGTTATTGAGAAAAAGAGATTAGTGATGAGCCAAATTATTATCATACTGAGTCTCAATCAATACGGCTACCTTTGACACGGTTTCTTATTGTCAATGGGTACTTCGATATAAAAAGACCAATGCTGAAAGTTGATGAACTTATATTCTTTCTTTCCTGTATTTTGTTTTCGAAAGTAGTTAGTTTGTAACTAGGAAGATGGATCACTCGAACTACCTTGTCAGGAGGAAAATGTGATACGTTGACTGCAGTTACAGTGCTAGAATTCCATACCTTGAGTTTCATCTTTGGACATACCCCTAAAATTTAAGAGTTTTTTCTTTCTAACTCGTGCAATTGATATTTAATATTAAAATTTTCATACCTGAAAATGGAGGTAAGAAGAAATTATGGAGAAAATAGAAAATATATGAGAATGAAAACTGGGGAAGAAATATTGAAGAAACAATATATAAAGATCTAAGAAGAAATGTTAGAGATATAAAAATGTTTTTATGCTTTCACCCACATTTCTTTTCACCCCACATTTTACATATGTAATATAATATAATATGTTTTCACCCAATTCACTATACATTTTAATATGGTAGGAAATAGAAATTAACTTGTAAAATAAATATAGAATTTTTTATTAAAAGTAAACTTAAAGTATTGAAATTAATTAATCAATACAGTTTAATAACAATAATAATATATTTTTATTTTCAATAAAAAAATTATTTAGTTTTATAATAATAATATAATTATTATTAAATTTTTTTTTTATAATAATAAAATAATATTATTAATGTGAATATAACGTTAAAGTTAATTGAAATGTTTATTTTAATATAGAATTTTAATATTAAGTTAATATGTCACTGTAATTTTTTGAACTATTTTGTATTAATTTAATATTTTGTAGTGATGTATTTTCTTAATTCATTTCATTAAGTAGATTTTTGTATGGACTTTTCTAATCATCTACAAGTTTTATTATGAAGAAATGGAGAAATGGAAAAAACTGATCTCAAGACAGTCAAATAACACTAGTATACGGAGGACACTTTTAAGACAATAGAAATCTATTGTTTTAAAATGTCACTTTTTATTTGTCATTTTAAATTAAAATTTAATATCAATTGAATTGTTTTAAATATAAACTTTTAGACAAAAAGAGTTTGAGACAGAAATTGTTTTAAGACAAAACTTTATATTTAAGACAAAAAGAGTTAGAGACAAAAATATTTTAAGACAAATATTTATATTTAAGACAAAAACAATTTAAGACAACATATTTTAAGACAAAATATATATTTAAGGCAAAAAGAGTTTGAGACAAAAACAATTTAAGACAACTTTATATTTAAGACAAAAACCTTTTTAGACAAAAACAATTTAAGACAAAAATATTTTAAGACAAAACTTTATATTTAAGACAAAAACAACTTGAGACAAAAGTATTTTAAGATGAAACTTTATATTAAAACAATGACCACTTAAGACAATGGCAATTAAGACGAAATTCATTTAAAACAATTATAATTAAGACAAAACCATATCAATTGAAGACAATATTATCTAACATGACTTGCAAAATTGACTCTGATAGTGCACCCTAAGTCTGCCAACCTTATTGTCTCACGCCTATTTCGAGATTGCTATTTCACTTATCATTCACGTTATCTTATATAGAGACAACAATTTGTTGGGCTCTTCGTTTTGGTGGGGTAGCTAACTCTAAAGAACACGACAACTTTTCCTGGCAAGATTTCTCAGACATCAATCCCTCTTATGTCCCTTCAATCTATATTGGTACGATTAGAGAGAAGTTGTATGTTGTTAAATTCAACACTACTACACGGACGGGGAATTTATGACAAAATAAATATTTTGTCTTAAAATTTTCAATATGGGGCGCTAGTAAAAAAGGAAAAAGTAAAGGATTAGGGATTTGTCTATGTTGTTGATGGGTTCTTCAAGAAGCAGAGTGATGGAGGCCAAAAACAACTTATGGGATTTAGGGCAATGGAGGCCGACAACAGAGGTGCTTAGTGAGAGGAGCGACGGAGGCACTTTCGTTGAACATGGATAGGTAGTAACATAGTTGGAGTACTTTTTGGGGTCTCCATCGATTGTGTTTTAATTTGTGTTTTTTGACTGTTTCATTTATTTTGAACGCTACTTCTATCTGTTGGTTGCTGCTAGTAGTACATTGTTGTGCTGAAAATTCTGACGGTCATCGACAACATGGATTAGATTAACTTAAAGGATGGTTGAGACAAATTACAGAATATCAGTTGGTAGACAATATGCCTACCTCAAAATCTCTACGACAACTTTTGCAAGAAGCAGACGTCGAGGACAAAAGATAGGATTGTGGAAGCATTGGACACAAAATTCACAAGGGCGGTAATTTTGGTTGTAAGTGTGGAGGTAGATGGATTAAATGAAGCATTTGTTGGTGCAATTACTAGTTTTTTTGGATGTGCAATGCATTTAAGCATAATTATCTAAGCTAGATTCAATTTTTATCCTGATTCTAAATGATATCAGGGATCTCTACTGGTTCTTTTGTTTCAAGGTACAGTAATAACAATGTATTTTCCACTCTAGTTGTTGGTATACTATGTTGTCTATCTGAGACGCACTAGATGGTTGTTTACATTGTCTTTCTTTTGAACCTTTTCCCCTGTGGATCTTCCTGCTCCTTCTCTGGTTTGGGAATGGTCAAACAGGGGATTTTCGAGGATCTTAGTTGCTACATGTTGTTCTTCTCTATGGTCTATCTAATACACACTGGCTGGTGTTTTACATGGTATTTATTTTGAACCTTTTCTCCAATGGATCTTCCTACTCCACTCTAGGTTGGGATTAGTTGATAGGAGGATTTACAAGGATATTTAATGCCATGTAAGTGCATTAATTTTGATTGGTGGAGTTGGTAACATATTTAAATTTTGAATTCTATCACGAAGGATTTTCTTGGGTTCATTAATTGGTCTGGGGGATATTTATTTTCCAAGTTGGTCATTGATTATATGAGGGATAATTCATTAATGGTTTTTTCCATAATTGAAGATCTTTGTCGATTGTGTGCTTGATTAGGTTTTATGAAGGAAATTGGTCGATGGTGATTGGCCAGTCTATTTTATTTGAAGCGGTTTCCTAGTGGATTGAGCTGGTGACAACCTACATCGAGCGGTGTCAATAATTGATAAGTGACATTAATTTACCTTGTCTACATATTTTATCAAGGTTTTTTCAGACACTACTACATAAGGTACTTTTAGCAATGCTCTCTACTTCGGTGCATATATAGGCAGGATTGCAGAGTGTTAGTGGTGTACGTTGTACAACTTGTTGATTTTTGTAGCATTCGGAAGTGTTCCAAGTCTCAAACTTTTGCAGGGATGCTTGGACAACAAAATTCTAAAGAACCCATAAATAGTTTGTGGAAATTCCACTCGGTTCAAGAATTATTAAAATAATTAATGGAGACCCTAAGTCCAAACTTAGGAAAATGAAATAATTAAAAGGCATTAATAATTCAGAGTATGAATCTTCTAGAAAACATGGATCAAGTCAAGATTTAATCTTAGCCATTGATTAATCTTTTAATATGGGCCGTTGGTTCTCCAACAGGAAGATTATAAAAGAGGGCTTGAGGGTCACTTGGAAGACAAGCCGGACACACACTCAGTATTCGAAGGCGATCCATTCTGATGTAGAATTCGATATCAGCGGGAGATTTGTAGGGCGAGAAGTTGCAGAAGCAGGAGGAGGTCAGGGGTGATCGAGATCAGGGTCGGAGAGCAGCAGTGGGTCACTGAAGGTAGCTTGAGGCTATAGCGCAGAGACCCCAAGCGGATTCACGCAGTCCAACTCTGGGACTACACAGAGAATCATGCAGACTGACGCAGGGGCTTGCAGGGGCTATTCTAGGTGTTAGAAATTTGTCCAAGAGAGTTGGGCATTCAGTCTCAGGTGGTTTAGAATTTATCTGCCGAATATTTCCTTGTAAAGATATCATTTTCTGAAGAATTAATAAAACCCTCATCTGTTGCATCGGTTTTCCCACATTGGGTTTTTCCAGGGACATTTGTCCAAAAATAACTGTGTACATGTGATTGATTCCTGTGCTTGTGTTCTATACTGTTTATTTCTCTGCATATATAATTGTGAATGTTGCAGTAGTATTTATTTCGATATTTGCTAGAAGATTTGTGAATAATAACTTATTGAAATAATAAGTAGGAGAAATAAATCTATCACTGCAACTCGTTGAGAATTTTCACATGGTATCAGAGCCAGAGATGAATAACAGAGAGGGTCATCTATCGGTGAACAAAGGTCCACGTAGTTCTCCAGGGCAACAATGTAGAAGGGTTCACGCAGTCCTCGAAGAGGGGGGCAAGCACGACAGAACAAATGGATCACGATGTATATGTATTAGCATCCATATTAGAGGAAGATTTTTATTGTGTATCAAGCACTACGTCCTCAGATGTCTGGTATATTGACAGTGGAGAATATGCATACATGACGAGAGTACGAGACTGTTTTTTCGACTACCAAGAAGAGCAGATGAATTTCAAAATAGCCATGGGTAATAAAGAAAAGTGCACTCCCATTGGGAAAGGTACTGTAGTTTTTCAGACTGAGGCAACAAACATAATCCGATCCACTAATGTACTGCATGTGTCGGGTTTGGGGATGAATCTACTCTCAGTGTCACAACTTCAAAACCGAGTATATGACGTCTACTTTATTGGCAATAGATTCTATGTTAAGCACCCCAGTTGGAAGAAGAAGGCACAAATCAGGGTAAGAAGCAACAAGCTATACAAACTGCAGCTTGATTCCCCAATGGCACTGGTTGGAAGCGTAGATGAAACGGATTTGAATGAGTTATGACACAGGAGAATGGGGCATTGAGAACTCTCCAGAAGACTGTCACAGGGGTTCCAGAATTGAGCACCAAGCAGGATTATGTCTGCAAGGGGTGCGTATTGGGGAAATATGCCAAGGCAACATATCAGAGAAGAAACAATAGGGCCAAGGGTGTGTTAGATCTAATACACTTAGACATCTGCGGACCAATGTCCACGAGAGCTCTTAGTGGTGCCGAATATTTCATGACCTTCATTGATGACCATTCCAGGAAAATCTGGATCTACTTCTTGAAAACCAAGGATGAAGTCTTCAGTCGATTTAACGAGTTCAAAGATCTTGTGGAGGATTTGACAAGGAAGCAGATCAAGGTTTTGCGATCAGATAATGGAGGTGAATACATAGATAAATAATTCACCGGATTCTGCACAAAGGTAGGCATCAAAAGAGAATGGACAACTCCATACAATTCGGAACAGAATGAAGTGGCAGAAAGGAAGAACCGGACCATTGTTGAAGCAACCAAATATTTTTTTTATGACCAAGACATGCCCAAATTCCTATGGGCTGAAGCATGTAATACAACTGTCTACATTCATAACAGAACTCCTCACATTGCACTGGCAGCAAGGCCGAAGTGAGTCACTTTAGGATCTTTGGCAGTACAACTTACTGTCATGTACCTAGTGAGAAGAGGAAGAAGTTGGATATGACTGTTGAAAGGGGGTATTTAGTGGGATATAGTGAGAATGCAAAGGCTTATTGCATCTATGTTCCTAAGAGCAGGAAAGTAGTGGTGCGAAGGGATGTCAAATTTATGGAGGAGAAAGCCTTTAGAAGATCACGAGAACTTCCTTCTTTTACACAGTTAGAGGAAGAGTCTCTGGTCCATCCCCAGCAACCAGCAACAGAAAATTCAGTGGCCTCTCCAAGGCATAGTGATCCAAAGGATGGGTCTCTTGAGGATTTACAAGAAGGAGAGCCAGTAAATCCACCCACCACTAGTGGAAGAACGAGCAGGGAACTTTGACAGATTCTGAAGGATGCAGAGGATTTTTTTGGAAATCCTAGGAATGAGAAGAGATAGCGTAAGCATCCTGAGAGGTATCAAGCCTTGGTTGCTCAAGTCGGAGAACCCTCCAGTTTTCAGGAAGCTGCTCAGCACCAGGTATGGGTTGATGCAATGGTGGAAGAGTATAGTTCCATCATGACAAATGATGTTTGGGAAGTATTACCCAGACCACAGGAGATATCTGTTGTAGGATCCAGGTGGATCTACAAGATCAAGCATGTTGCAGATGGCAGCATCAAGAAATTTAAAGCCAGGTTCATGGCTAAGGGGTATGCTCAAAAGGAAGGAATAGACTATGAAGAAACCTTTGCCCTGGTAGCCAGATACACATCTATTAGGTTCGTGATATCCCTTGCTGCGCAGATGGGATGGGAAATTCACCAGATGCATGTCAAGATGACATTAGTGAATGGCGTGATAGAAGAAGAAGTATATATAGAACAACTGGAGGGCTTTGAGACACATTATCAGAAGACTCATGTGTGAAGAAAACATTATATGGACTGAAGCAAGCTCCCAGAGCCTGGTATGGTCGAATTAACAACTATCTGCAGAATATGGGATTCGTCAAGAGTGATGTAGATCCCAATCTCTACTATCTAAGGGTAGGGAGTGAGCCATTGATACTCGTGTTGTATGTGGATGATCTGTTCTTCATAGGATTACCAAGGCTCATCATAGATTGCAAGAAGAATTTAGCTAAAGATTTTGACATGAAGGATATGGGATAGATACACTATATTCTGGGGTTGGAAGTTTGGCAGCAGGATGGGGAGACCTTCCTTGGTCAAGGAAGATACACTACATATATTCTGAAGAGATTTTAGATGGAGGATTGTAGACTCATGACTACTCCAATGATTACCAACTGGAGGAAAATCGACATGTCCGATGATGATGAAGTTGATCCTATGCTATATAGACAGCTCATAGGGTCATTGATGTATCTGGTAAATACAAGGTCAGACATATGTTATGTTTTTAATACCCTAAGTTAGTTCATGGTGGAACTGAAGAGGGCACATTGGTCAGCAACCAAACCTGTTCTCAAGTACCTTCAAGCAACAATCAAGCTTGGATTGAAGTACACCCGTGACAATGATGTCATATTGAGTGGTTTTACTGATGCAGATTGGGTTGGTAGTTCATTTGATCTGAAGAGTACCAGTGGGTACTGTTTCAGTTCAGGATCAGGAATCAATTCCTGGTGCAGTAGGAAATACAAGTCCATGGCACTGAGCTCAGTAGATGCAGAGTATATGACAGCTAGCACAGCTTCGTGCGCAGCCATATGGCTTAGGAAAATGTTAGTAAATATACTCAAGGAGAAAATGGAAGCGACCAACATTTTATGTGATAATCAGAGTTGCATAAAGCTCTCTGAAAATCCCGTGTTTCATGATAGGTCGAAACATATTGACATCTGGTGTCACTTCATCAGGGACTGGGTACAACATGGAGCTGTTCAGCTGCAGTACACTTGAACAGGAGAACAGGTGGCAGACATCCTTACCAAGGCTCTAGGAAAGACAAAGTTTGTATACTTCAAAGAAAATATGGGGATGATGAAGAATCCCTTCCAGTAGCAGGAATGGAGGATTCAGTATTCAAAGGGAGTTGTAGTACAAATGCAGCGAGTGACAGTGGCAGTGTCAAAGGCAACAGTACAGGGGGCAGTAGCATAAAGGGTGTTTCAGAATCAGAGCAGCATGCACCAGGCATATTGTTGGAACACTTTCCTCGCTAAGAGGGAGTGTTTATTTTTGTAGCATATGGAAGTGATCCAAGTCTCAAAATTTGCAGGGAGGCTTGGACAACAACATTCCAAAGAACCCAGAAACAGTTTGTGAAAATTCCACTTGGTTCAAGAATTATTAAAATAATTAATGGAGACGCTAAGTCTAAACTTAGGAAAAGGAAACAATTAAAAGGCATTAATAATTCAGAGTGTGAATCTTCTAGAAAACATGGATCAAGTCAAGATTTAATCTTAGCCATTGATTAATCTTTTAATCTGGGCCGTTGGTTCTCCAACAGGAAGATTATAAAAGAGGTCTTGAGGGTCACTTGGAAGACAAGCCAGGCACACACTCAATACCCGAAGGAGATCCATTCTGATGTAGAATTTGATCTCAGCGGGAGAGTTGCAAGGGGAGAAGTTGCAAAAGCAGGAGGAGGTCAGGGGTGATCGAGGTCAGGGTCAGAGAGTAGCAGTGGGTCATTGAAGGTAGATTGAGGCTACAACGCAGAGATCCCACGCAGTCCAGCTCTGGGACTACGCAGAGAATCACGCAGACTGACGCAGGGGCTTGCAGGGGCTGTTCTGGGTGTCAGAAATTTGTTCGAGAGAGCTGGGCATTCAGTCTCAGGTGGTTCAGAATTTATCTGTCGAATATTTCCTTGTAAAGATATCATTTTCTGAAGAATTAATAAAAACCTCATCTGCTGCACCGGTTTTCCCACATTGGGTTTTTCCAGGGACATTTGTCCAAAAATAACTGTGTACATTTGATTTATTCTTTTGCTTATGTTCTCTATTTTTTATTTATCTGCATATATAATTTTGAATGTTGCTGTAGTGTTTATTTCAATATTTTTCGAAAGATTTCTAAATAGTAACTTATTGAAATAATAAGTAGGAGAAATAAATCTATCACTGCAACTCGTTGAGAATTTTCACAAGACTAGCCTTTACATCTATCAGTAGGATGTCACTTGATATTGAAGGAAACTGGGGTGATGATGTGCCACTACTCGATCTGTTGGTACATGTGACTATTGAGGCGGAGAGTCGTGGTTCCCCCAAATCGGGAGTTGATCCCTTTGGGACATCTCCTGTACATGCAACTATACACGTGGATTTGAATGTTTCGGTATTCCCATTGTTTATTGAACCCTAATGTGGTAATCCAGAGAAAATGTTTTTCCATCATTCATGGAAAAAGAAGGAAGTTAAGGTTGATCTAGATTATCAAAAACTCGTTTTTGATTCCAATGCTTTTTGGGACCGGGTGGTAGGATTACAACAATGAGATTGGATGGGATGGGTAAGTGGTTTTATATGCGAATGGATGGCTCTCAAATGGCGTCCTGGGTTAAAGAACATTGGTACTCTATTCTTAAGTACTCTTCTCTTTTCAACATTTTATACAATCAATGGTTATGCTTCCACTTTATTAATGATGGAAATGTTGTGAATATTTTGGGATCATATTAGGTTCATGGTTGTGGTTTCCTCTCTTTAAATCACTAACACGTGGGATTTGATCCATACCTATAATTTCCACGAAAGAAATCGGTTTCAAGCTAAACTCCCTAGTTTACTGCTCATATTCTGGTCATGTAAATCACTAATGATGATCGAAAATTCCATTGGTAAATTTTCTTTCCTGGTGGAAGCAAGCCTATTACAGAGAGATAAACATATCACATGGATTTTGGTGGAGGTGGACTTCATTGCTGGCCTTCATGAAAAGGTAGAGCTCATTTAGGGTGGCATCTCTACTTGGCAACAAATTGACTATTGGGTAATTCCTTTTCATTGCCTGGGTTGTCATAATGTTGGACATTTTATTGACGAGTGCGCGCGTAGATTTGGAAATCGACGACATGGAATATCAGAGACTATTTGCGATGGGGGTCGTTCATTGACATCTATACACTCTCCGATAGCCCAGGAGATTGGTCAGCACTCTCTCTCGGGTAAGCTTAAAATCACACCACCTATGACATGTCTTGAGCAACATATTCGTAATGATTTGGCATTGAGTGACGTTTCTCTTAATAATTCTACTTTCTATTATTTATGTATTGTTTATCTACATATTTAGTTATCACATTCTTATTGGATTGAACATTCTTCATTGTTATAAGTACCGAAAATTGTTCCTTCTTTGGACAATCTGGAATCTACCCACACTCTATCTTTTGATGCGAATGGGACGACCTCCACTATTGATGACTCATTAAATGTTAGCCCTAACCCTACTCACATTCAATTTGGGACTTTTTTTGGAGACCTTTCTCCTACCAATTCAGTGGAGAGTGATATCGAGTTTCTCTTCCTTCACCTTGATATCCATCTAGAGACCTTGTTGATTCATTCATCATCCTCTCCTAAGATCTCTGTTAATTCCAATTCTCGTCATAATGTGACCATTAAGAAGGAATGATGTTCAAAACCTTTGAATCATTCGAATGGGGTTGATACTGATCTTCATAACATTTCTATAACATTGGATCCTGGTCCATCATCTTCTTGTACATCACCTTTTGTTTCTTCTTTCTATCCTATTCGGGCCCTTAGAGATTATTTTCTCGATTATGAGGGCTTACCATGATAATCATGTCCTTAAACATCATGGGCTTGGGGAGTGCCTGAAAAATCATCGTACTATGCCATTGATTGGCGTTAATCACCCCTCTATTATCCTCTTACAAGAGAAGATGATGGTTGGAGATAAAATTTGGCCCATTCTCCTTCGTATCTGTCCTGGGTAGCGGGTATGTGCTGTGGATGCTTTGGGTTTATCTGGTGGTCTTGAATATTTTTGGGATCCTAAGGTCATGAATTTTTTTGTCTATAAATCCTTTGGAGGTATCCTTCTACTTGGTTTCATCAGGGTCTTGAAGGACATATTTAATATTCTTAATACATATGCACCATATTCTTCGAGAAGATACTTCTAGGATAAATTGGAATCTTGTGGCTTGTTAGAGATGGGGTCCCTTATTTTAGCGGGGGATTTGAACCTCACCATTGAAGATAATGAGGGCTAGGGGGGTCATTGCAGAGTGGACTCATTGGGGGGGTACTTCAATGATATTTTCGACAGGAACCACGTAGTTGATATTTTGTTGCCCCCTTTATTCTGAGATGGAGAAATGGTTGGGTTGGGTCTGTAGGCATCACTAAGAGACTTGATTGTTTCATGCTTCACAAAAAATTGGTAGAGTGCTTAGGGTCTGTGAAATATTGGGTTATTCCATCCCAAATTTTGAACCATTACCCTATCATACTCCAGTGGCAGGCAGATAGGGATTAGGGTGGTATCTCATTCGAATTTGATTCATTAGTGAATACTTTTTGGGCACTATAATCAAACAAATTGATCACATTTCCTTTGGAAATTATTGGGATTAAGTTGAAGGCTCTTAAAAATTTTGTTAGTAACTGGATTAAGACTAAAAAAGGGAAGCATATTAATGAAAATTTGGCTATTGATAAAAAAATGGTATATTGGTTGATCCTTCACATGCATATTATTTTTCAGTGGTGCATCAATTACTAGTTGTGGATTTAAAAAAGAGGAAGAACGATGTTTTGCAATTACAGGAGGAGTGGAGATTGAAATTTCATGCTCTCTGAGTATCAGTAGGAGACAAGAATACATAATTCTTTCATAATTATGCAACAAAGTGTTGAGAATTAGGTAGGGAAAAAATTAATACAAATTATCTTGCATGATAACTGTTTGTGTTACATCTTTATTTATTATCTTCGTTCATCACTATTATTATGTTAAATACATTGAACAGTTATCAAAACAATAATATCAGTGACACAATAGTTAGGCTCCAAGCCAGGGCTAAAATCCCTCCTCTTGAGGGGAAAACCCACAAACCTATTCTTATAGATCCTTCACCAGATAAGTACAAATACCATGACCAGAACCTTGACCTAAACTATCTCTCCTAGACCAAGACACAATCACCCTCCTTGATTGCACCATGTAGCACCGTGTAGCACTAATTTTTCATCATTAAGCACTGTGATGCATATATCATTACTGATACCTTCTACTGAGCATCACCTATGCACTGAGAAACACCATGACAAATCTCTTGTATTTGTTGGAGTATCCCTTCTTAATGTTGTGTATTACTGAGCTTCATGCGAGAGGATGAACTAAATGACTGAGGCTAACACTGCCTCTCCTTTGTCATTTATCACAATATTCTTAACACTCCTTGTAATATTCCTTCCTTTGCTGTAAATACACCTTACTTAAGGATCGTTATCCTTGCTTAAATGTGGACTAGTCCGAGACCTAATCCTCTTCTTCGCACTATGCTCTTAATACAATTCAGATTTATGGATATTGTCCGTGACTGAGATATTTTGACCCAAACATATAGCCCTTATTGTTTTGCTATACTTCTTTTATCCCTCGTTGTATTGTCTCTGATTTATGCACCCAAAAAACAGAACCTTTCTTGCACCTCTCTATAGATCCTTGTCTGAACTGTGGAATCCCATCCGAGAGCCTCAGAATATGATCTGAACTATATGCATTCGAGATGAGTCGAGATTCCTTTATATAGTTATTGGAGCCTATAAATGAGCCGAAATGACACAGGTGAATCAATATGTCTCCAATTATGAGCTGTCAGGTCAAATATATATATTTATATATTGAAGCTGACATGTCACTTCTTTAAGAATATGTTGAGGTTGACTTAAGGATGACTGTGTCTTGTCTTTTTGGAGGTCTTATTTCAAGTGTAAAATGACACTTATTTTTATGATAAATCCTAAAGACATCAAGAAGAATTATTTGACCTATAAATAAAAATCTTGCTCATGAAACCCATGATGCAAGGAATGATGTGTCTATCTCTCCCTCTCAATTAGGGAGGATCCATTCACCATGTGTCTACATTTCTCTTCATGGCCTTCATTAAGACTTACGACTGTTAGTCCTGGTCTAGTGCATGACACATGAGATAGAAAAACATAACTATCACTCCCTCTTAATTAGGGATGACTCCAAGCTCCCTGTTAAATAGGGACTTGCAATAGATTCATGGAACATCCAACTGCTCAAAGTAACTTTCTTCTTTCGATGTCGTGTTGTGAAGTCTTCTTCTTTCGGGACTTCTTCATCAGGCACATACCATCCATCACTTTCATCATTCCTTCATAGAGTGATCCATCAATCTTCTCATCTAGTATATCTTCATGTCATGCTACCATCTTCATACCATATTTCTTTAACGATCTTTCGTCTTGCTAAATGGTCATCAACGGTGGAAGACATATACTTCCCTTTGGCAGCCCTACATAAGCCCATCCAGATATTATTCAAAAATAAGAAATGAATACTTACTCAAAATTACCTTTATGATGGTCTTTCATCTTGACATCTTCCTATAGATATCAACATCCTTCATACATGTTGACACATCTCCCCAGGTTATTTATTATCAAGGTCTCTATCTCTTCCATCATATACTTTATATTTTTCTGGGAGATCTTTCTAGTCAAATCTTATTGGTCTTCTTGGATGTTGATTGCTTCTCCATGGTTGAATTTCTTTGTGATATATTCCTTTCATCACACATATTTCTTAATAACTTCCAATTAAAGTTCCTTGATTATATTTGGCCAACTCATACTCCATAAGAGGACATATTATGTTGATTTCACCTAGTGTGACTTTATGCTTTGATAAAGATAGAGACTTCAATAAACACATCCACTGTTGAATAAGATAGAGGCTTCGATAAACACATCCCATAACAATATTTTTTTTGATATTAAGAATATATCCATACACGAGGCCACTTATTGTTGACTCCCTCATTGATTATTGCACGTAAATATACTATTTTCAACCTCCACTACGAGGAAGAAATTATTTCTTGAAATTGTTCTGCATCTGCATACATTAACCTTCAAATATAAACCTTCTTCTCATCAAATAACTTAATAATATTAAAGTCGCTCCCGATAACCCATGGAGAGGGATGTATTAGGGAACTTGTTTTCAATATAGAATTAAAAATCCATGGATTATCATTTAGTAAATTTAGGCAAACACGTTTGATAAGTGATAATATTCTTCTGATACCGCAATCTAGAACTTGACTGTCAAAATGCGAAATGTAGTGAAAATATTAAAGAATAAAATGTATTGATCATCTTATATAATAGCTAATCCTCTAGAGAATCCATGAGCATCTATTTCCGTTGTTTAACATTTCTACCTCAAGTTGTTGTTTATTCTTTTCGAGGCCTCCCATGAAATTTTAGTTTCATGGATAATCATTAATATTAGTTTTTCATCCATCCATTTGTCTCTCAAGAGCCTTACATTTTCTTCTCTTCCCCATGCAACTTACTTGAATCCTTTCTGGCACGAGGGAGCAAACGACAAATGGGCCGCACGAATGTGCACAAGGCACATAGGTGGTCACAACTTAGCATTTTTGATACGACTGCCCTCACACGACCCAACCCAACCCGCCCCGCCCTAACACATTTCCTTGGGCGCCCTCACACGATCCGACCTTGTTTGTTCTCTTCCCCATGAAACTTCCTTGAATCCTTTAATGAGTGTGTGTGAACCCTAAGGACCCATTATTTCCACTACCTGAGTTCAATCTGGCTACTACATGTTTATACTTCAAATAAGTTTTTCCCCGATAAATAAACTTGATGTTCTGGGAGAGTGAAGGGATCCTTACCTTTCCATTCCTTCATAATTTCTAGTAAATTTAAAGCATCTAAATCCATGTCTTTAACATAGTCTGGAAGTGAGTCAGCTCCCTCATGAACTGTATGAAGCATTATAGGGGGAAATGGTAGCTAAATTGAAGATTCAGGGAGGCAACATCGATGTCACCAAATTTTCAGGCGGTTAAATGGGGGCACCATTGAGGACATGGGTACCTCCATGGAGGAGGAAGGGCCTACCAACTCCTTCATATCTACATTTTTCGGCTATTTTTTATTGGAATCATCAACTATATAGATTGTTGCAAGTGGCTTATATCTGTTCGCTCCCTTTTTTTTCTGTTGTATTCTAATGTGAGGAGGCATGTTTAGGGTTACAATGACTATGCTCAACAATTGTAAACCCATAATTTGCTTGATTCGACACTGATTCAGGAGACTTCGTCTGATTTACCAATAAAAAATGATGATATAAATGTATGTACTCATGACATATTCAACATCTAAAGGGTATATGCTCATAGTTGAGTGTCTTCTTCCACTACTCATCTTGAAAATAGATATATATTGATTCCAGAGGGGTCAAATATGTTCATGTATACACATATGTAGACATGTTGTAATGTGCCACAACATAATGAACGGATTCATGTGCTTTACCTTTCCATTTACCAGGTGTTTTACCATATTTAATGAAGGATTTCTCAATGCCACTACCATAGGAAGCGCACCACTACAATAAACTTATGATACCAAAAAACGTACAGTGATGAACCAATGCACGGTGATGAACCAATGAACCAAATCGACGTCAACGCAGATTATAGCGATAGCATTCCAATGAACCAGTGTTCACCAACGTCTAGATAAAGAGTCTCCAACTAATTGTAGCACCTATTTTTCTAGATTTGATAAGTGGTTTTCCGTTGTTTGGGAATTTGACAGATGCACAACAAATCATAACTTAGTAGTTGTATCACAAATACCTTTTCTCGATTGGTTCACCTCACATTGCCTCATCATTTGTCCGTTGGCCCTTGTCTCAACTATTGGTTATTGAAAATAACCTTATTTTCCATTCTAAATTAATTAAATTGCTCCTTTTGAAGGCACTAGTCCTAGTTGTATCATATGCATAATTTGAGCCAGATCGAAGCTTCTCCTGCAGTTTACCTCTGATGGGTGGGGGTATGCTCTAACACCCCTTTCATTTAAGTACTTTTGGTTATTTCATTCCATATAGTTGGGTCGATCCTTACCATTTATTTCCTGACTGTAGTGTGTCATGCTATAGTAGTTGCTACAACTCTCAAGTAAGAGAGAGATATAGACCTTCCTTACCCGCATGATGTGTTAAACACCATAAACCCCTTCTTAAACCATCAGGTTATGTATTTACTTCTCTGGTCAAAGCTCTCAATGGTCCAAAAATTTATTCTTTTTTTGGAGCATCTCCAGTTCTAGATTTTTTCTTAGGTTGGTGATGGTAACTCAAACCATTACTCTTGGCAATATCCTCTCCTTTTTTGTCTCCTTTCTTCTGTTGATTAAATGTTGTTATGGTGTTAAATTAGTGAAGTTATGGTTTGCTTATAATATTATATGTTTATGCATATTTTGAATATTCTAACACCATTGTTTTGGAAATAACACTTTAAACACTTTAATTCAATGATGGATTGCCATGATTACAAAGCAAAATGAAATGATATTTATAAATATTACTGATTGAAATGAGTTTTGAATCTATTTTCAATTGGTGCAAAGAATTTATGTAGATCTATCTAAAATGTAATCTTCTAGCATTGTAGAGATCAAGAATATCAACAACCATTTCAAGCATAAATTTTATATATGAAATGGAAATGAAGTGATTCAAAATGGTAATATATATTTTAAGGGGCATCAAACCTATAAAAAACTTTTAAAAGTACCTTCTTTTGGTCCCTCAACTTACAATTTTTTTTATTCTCACATCATACCTTGAATTTGAATGCTAAATCTTGGCATGGAATGAAAGAAGAATCCATATATTACAAATATAAAAATTTCCACAATATCCCACATGTGTGGTGGTTTAATTAAATGACAAATTGTTTAAATAACCAACTAGCTGCACATGCCCACATGTTGCTACGGGTTATTAAGATAAAACATCTTGCATGCTTCCATTAGGATTGGCTATACTCTACTGTCCATCTATTCAATATGTTGTGTCATATTCCACATAGTAGAGTGCCAAACTATAATACATTAACAATTTGTCATATTCCACATAGTAGAGTGCCAAACTATAGTACATGAACAATCTGTCGTATTCCACATAGTAGAGTGCCAAACTATAAATCAGTGTTAGTTTTCTTTGGAAACGAAAATACCTTTTTAAATGGAAACAAAAGAGAAATATAATATGCTTCGTAATTCTTACATTTGAATCATGGAATACTATAATTGAAGATTTATTTATTTATCTATATTATCTACAATGTGGGTATACCTAAGTTGTTGTTCTTGGACTAATGTTTCAGAAAATCCTCAACTGAAATAGAAAAATATGGTCCATTTGAAATTAATAGATATTGAAACAAAACAAGAAGGATAGTCACATTCACTTTCACAACAATCTTCTCCTTCTCAATCCAATCAAGAGCAACAATTTAGAAAAAAACATCTCCATGTAATCTTCCCAAATCCACTACCAGGTCTCCTCCACAGCCCCTTGGCATTTTTGTTCAAAAAAAATAGAATCGTTAGTAAAGACAACAATGCAACATTAAACATCAAATGACTCATCAACAACATCGAACGCCAACCCCTCCTGAAGTGCAACAAAATAAAAATACAAAGAAGTTCTTCTATTTGCATGTAGGTCTTATAAGTCAAACAATTCCATTGCTTGCACATAATGTCTCACAAACTTTGGCTCCCATGGACCCTTCTCCAATTGAACATTCCCAAAGCAATATTTCCCAAGATCTCACTTCAAAAATTGTTCTGAACTATGACAAAAAACTCAACATCTATCTAATAATCTGCCACAAATAATTGCAATTGTAGGAATGGTTGCAGTCCATAATCTGGTAAGTAAAATCTGCTTTATTCAATTCCCACATAAGAGAATTCTTTGAAGGTTTTCTTTATATATATGACAAGAATCTTCATACAAGTATTGTTGCTTTGATCATTTTGCATGTAGGAAGAGGCTGAACTTCGTGATAACGTCGATGGAGTTTTTGACTTTGGATATGTCATTACTGTCGGTTAACGATCAATTGTTTCTAGGTGTTTTATTCAGTCCAGTAAGAATTTGGTCCTCATCTTCTTCTTTATACTTCTTTGTATGACTATCCCTTGACATTTTGGATTTATTTACTTGATCATTTATGTAATGACCCTAATCATGTGGTAAAAAAGTACATATTGTGTTAAGGGTCACAGTGATGGCACATTTAGGCATGTAATGTAAATATTACCGTAGTAATCTAAAATCAGTATGATATTGTATATATATATTTTGTTACGTTTGGAAATACATATTGAAATTACATTCGCATAGGTTTTTTTTTTTTTTTTTTAACACGGTGGGAAAACCTATCATAACTCAGTTTTCAAACCAACAATGAAGACAACCATCTATGGCTGCTATTCACAAATGCAGGGTGACTCATCATCGCTATTCAAGGAAAACCATGCCACCTGGTATAACTCACTGGTGGTCCGTAACGGTGTAGCCTTTCACTCCTACCAGATGCTTCTGGGTCTTGGGTCGTTAACTTGTTTCCTTACATCCAAGGAAGATGAGCTCTTAGCTAAGAAGATTCAATTTTAGGGTATAATCCAAGCCCATCTATTCGCATAACTATGGTAAATATATTGAAAATAATAGATACAATATGTATATAAATAAATTAATAAATGAAATCTAAATAAGAACTTAATGTCTAACATAGTGGTCTTTCCTTAAGGGGCCACACAAGTGGGACGTCAACAATAATAACCTAAAGTTTTACTATACTAAATATTATTCAAAGTTGAAATATACATAATTGATAGTTCTTGGTATATATAGTGCACACTTATAAGGTATAACATATTTCAGTGATGTAGTATAGTGCACAATTATAAGGTATAATGTATTTCGGTGATGTAGAGGGGAGTTAAACACCTAGACCTAGTAAACGTGGGGTGATCACAAGGGCATTGGACATTGGAGGGAGAGGACTGAATGCAACCATCAATGGTTGGCCGATGGTTTGCAATAGTGAACAATAATTTTTTCCCTCCCGCACACCTTACCGACCTGGGAGGAGGGAAAATGGCGTGAAAGAGGGTGGCAAAAGGAAACGATTTTCCAGTGACGAGTTAGGAAGGACAGGAGGCCATTTTAGGTTGGGCCAGAAGGGCGAGGCCTAACTAACTAGAGGGATGATGCGAGCAGAAGAATACAAGGGGAGCGCAACAAAAGAGGGGAAAAATTAGAGAGAACGTAGTGGGAATGAAGGGGAGAGGAAAGAATATAGGGAGGAACCCTGAAGAGCAAGAAGAAATCGAGCGAAAAAATAAAGCGTGTTGATGGAAGAGCTTAGGCCCGGACAACAGTGGGATAGAGCTGCAAGAATTGGAACGTCGTAGCACCAAAGGTGAGTTAAATCAATTCTAGTTCTCATTCGATATCTATCAATTCATTGAAAACAAATAAAAACCAAGGATAAAGATCAATGAAGGTGTATGGACTGATAAAAGAAACCATGCCCGCAATCTCAATCGATTGTATTATTCTTACTACTGCATGTCCTATTTGTGGCATTGGCATTGCTGTGTCTACATAAGGAGGTTAGAACCCTTAATCTCTCTATGTGAGGAATGATCCTTCAACAATGCCATTGAGTGGATTTTTCTTTACATCCTATCGTGCCACTGCTTGGATGGAATTGTTGAGTCTCAAAAGTGTCTTCCATATTCATACATATTTCCATTATGTCATAACCATCTAGCCCTTATTTCATAGCCATTTGACCTAAAGCCCTACATCAAATAACCATTTTTCATAAATATATGGGTTAGGATCCTTGTTTTCCAAAGTTATTTATTTTATGTATTTAAAGTGAATTTATGCTTAGAAACTAGAAAATTAACATAGTTTCATATATCTATATATGTGTTGTGAGTTTTGTGACATGTGTAGGTCAAAAGGAGACTTCTAGAAGACCCTTATGTGGCACTCTAAGGCCAAATTCGAATTTGGTTGGAGAAGATCATGGGATCATGAGAACATATGTCTCACTTCATTGTTGTATTGAAACTCTAAGAGGATATGTGTCTCACTTCCTTGTGGTATTGAAACTCTAAGAGGATATGTGTCTCCTTTCTTAAGTTGTGTTGAAATTCTAGAAAGACATGTGTCTTATCATTTCCTATTTTGATTGTAACTCTAGAGTTGGAGGGAGAGATTCATGGACTCTCATTAATGAGATGACTCCTCATATTTTGTATAAATAGGAGAAGCTTTCTCCTATCATGGTTAATGAAGAAGTAATGAGGAAATAATGAAGAAGTAGGAGAAAATAGAAGTCTTTTGTAACAAAGTTCAAGATGGAATGGGATGTAGATTTGTGAGATTTTCAATAGAGAAATTCAGTTCTTTGATGCTGTTTTGATTACAACTTTAAGGAGCTGAAGGACTTCACCAAATTGGTAGCAGAGGGCCCCTGCTATCCAAGGAGGCTTCTATATGCTTTCTAGATAAGTAGCTTTTAATTCATGTCTTGCATTATTTGTTTAACTAAAAGATCCTCATCATCTTACAATCATTCTTTTTCTTAAAATGCTCTTCCAAAATATCATTATTAGATGAAAAAGATTTGGTTGTATCATGTTGAGTATCTTAGTTTCCTTTACGTTTCTGAAGTTGAATTTGTAATTGT
The DNA here is from genome assembly GCA_034641835.2 of Pinus albicaulis. Classification (NCBI taxonomy): domain Eukaryota; kingdom Viridiplantae; phylum Streptophyta; class Pinopsida; order Pinales; family Pinaceae; genus Pinus; species Pinus albicaulis. Next base: position 660,309,910 of record CM076573.1, on the reverse strand, counting down.
TTTTATTAACTACTGTAGTTATACTCATTCTAACTCTTCCACAAGAAGAAGCTCTTCCAAAAGATTATAATGATGAATGGGAAATGACTATAGTATTATAGGATTAGAAGTTGAATTCATAGTTGTTTTTATTAGTTACTGTAGTTATACTCATTCTAACTCTTCCACAAGAAGAAGCTCTTCCAAAAGATTATAATGATGAATGAGAAATGGCTATAGTGTTGTAGGATTTAATTGTAATTTCTTTTTGTTCACTATCACAGTTACACTTGTTCTAAACACTCTTCCAAAAGAAGGAACTCTTCCAAAAGATCCTTATGATGTCCAAGGCATGACTGTGATCTTGAACGTTTTAGTTGTGTGTTTTCACTAAGTACCATCGCTGTTCTTGCTCTTAAACGCTTGTCCAAAATATCATAATGACGAGTGGGAGATGGCTATGATATCTTAGTTTTTCATTGCTTTCAGTCTTTATGCTTGCATTTGCACTCAATTACACAGTCAGGATTGTTTTAAAAACTCTTCCAAAAAAAGGAACTCTTCCAAAATACCAATCATGATGGACAAACAGACTGTAGAATTCTATAGACTAGTTGCATGTTAATTCAGTTAGAGCACTCCGGAGGTAGATTACATAAAAACAATACGAAAAACACATACAACGAAGTAAGGAAGATGTCACTTAAGCACATATAGTGCACCACACTTCATCAGTTTACTAGCCCTGGTTGATAATTTATGTTAGCAATTTAGGACGCTAAATTGACTACACAGGAATTATTCCATCTAGGGAAAAAATATTGAACCCATTATTTGATGGAGAATGAATACTATTGTTTTATGTTTCATAACAGTGTGAAATTCAGATTTGATAAGAAACAATTGGAATAGTTTTCATGTTCCATAACAGAGTAATATAACTTTAGAGCTATTTGCCTTTCATTAAGCATGGCCATTTCTTGGTTATCTAGGCTTCCTAATTAAATAGAAGGGCGGAGGTGAGGAACCAAAACCTCTAGAATCCCTCATGGCTATTGAGTGGAGGAAGATCTCCTCTGGAATCCCCGAATATGTCTGCAGACTGAATCTAGAAGGGTGTAGGTGTGGGAAAAAAACCTCTATAATCCCTAATTCCTGGAGATTAAGACAATGTTGCGATCCTCATTATCTTAAAACATTACATGTCTGGCATGGTTCTAAGAGCCACCCAACTAGTAGAATTGAACAAATGTCTTGTTGCAGCATTGCACATATTGACAGTAAAGAGAGTTTTCAGTTGAGCATGTGGTGTGGGAAAAAAACCTCTGTAACCCTAATGACTGGATATTAAGACAATGTTGTGATCCTCATTATATTAAAATATTACCTTTCTGGCATGGTTCTTAGGGCCACCCAACCAGTAAAATTGAATAAATGTCTTGTTGTTGCATATACACATATTGATAGTAAAGGGAGTTTTCACTTGAGCATGTGATAACAGTGGCAAGCAATTTGTTACTGTGCCTACCTATTCTAGTGAAATAATGTGTCGTTCCATCACATAAGACAAAAATAAACTTGTATAGGCTAGTACATACATAACTTGTTATGAGGATTTATCGTACATGCATAACTGTCATGTACAAATATCTCACATATGTGCCACCATCATTAACTTTCCCAAGGCAATGACTGATGACCCTATAATACTTCTCGATTCCTTACTCTAATCTTGATAACTAAGGTTCAGTGACATATTAGCTAAACGTTACTTGGCATTTTCACTAAGTATGCCACATGGTTGTTAGATTTTCACTATACCTTTGTACCAAGTTTTATGGATAGTTGTTGTGTGGTTGTTAAGTTGTCTTATACATATATGTGTATTTACGATAGTAAAGGAAAGTTAAAAATTATGAAGTGGTTGTTGTACAGTTACTTGGCATTCCTACTCACACACAAATTCTATTGATGTGTGGTGAATGTGACCCTTGAATGAAAAAGACAACATGACATTAATATTTGTGTTGCTACTATTAATCTTTGATGTATTAGATGGAACTTATCTATAGTCCTACTCATAATCCCTTGAAGCTCTTGGGAATTGTATCCATAGTAGATCTTAGTGTCGGATAGGTTAATATCAAGTCTTGGAACCCTAGTGTCATCAAAGACGTTGACTTGACTATCACTCTATCCAATGGAGGGAAATCACTTTTCTCATCCTTGAATTGCTTCAGCTGATTTTTGGTATGGTCTAAATCGTGGAATTTCTTGAGTTGAATTTTGGTATGAATTTCTCCTATAGGGGTTACATCTTCATTACCCATAAATACTAAAGAGCCAAAACTTTATACTGCATGCCATTGGAACCTTCCTTGGAGAAGGCTTTTCCTTTCTGACTGTTACACTAAAATTTGTCACCATGACATTTAGCTATCTATATGGGTTCATCATTACCTATTTATTGCTCCCTTAGAGGTCCAAAATCGTAAATTTCCTAAATCAAGTCTTGAAATGGGGAAAAAGCTTATTAAAACCCTAAAAAGCCTAACTCCATACATTTCCTAGTCATTTCCTATGGTACCACGGTTTATGGCTATAAAACCTGCGGTACATCCCGCATGTTCTGCTCATTAAAACTACGGACCCCCATAAAAGGTAAAATAAAAAGAAAAATAAGTTCTAGAAGCCCAGATGGTCAAATATTCTCCCATCTGGGGCCTTCTAGAAGCGCTATCTAGTCAAGCTTCGCCCCTTCCATTCATGCACCTTTATCCCTTCATAAATGGAGCTATCCCTTGGTTTTTGGAGCTAAAATCCCATGATGAGAGGGCTTTATCCCTTCCTTATTGGAGCTGAAACTACCTCCCTTCTGCTATAAATTGAGACCATGTTTTAGTCTCAAGGGTACTTACTTCTTAGCTTATAGAAGAGAATTGATGAAGAAATTATACTCTCCACATTTGGCATCATTGGCATGAGAGAGATTACATACTCATAGCCATAGTCTTATGCTGATTCAGAGAGTTGGAGTCTTGTCAAACTGAGGAAAACAACTATTCGGGACCCCGGAAGAACCTGTACAAACATCAAGGCGTCAAGGTTGTAAGGTTTCTTCTTTTTTATTCAAAGTTAATACAAATGGATTCTATTTTCTCATTGAGTTGTTCATATATCTTTTGAATAATTTAATTCTTGGATTCTTTGATCACTAAGATAGATTATTGCTTTTGAATTATCATATCTTGCAGATGCTTTTGATCTTGTTTTCTTGTCTTTGATTGCAAATCTTATGTGCTGGATCGATACCTTCTGGGATGACTGGATTGAAGACCAAGTAAGCGTTGGACTTCAGGTAGGAGCATCTTTCCATAGTTAATTAGTAAATCTTAAGCAAAATAGTCTAGAGAAAGTGGTCTACATTTGTCTGTTTGTTTCTAGATATCCTTAGGATACTAGGGAGATCGCTCTTGTACGCAAGAGGGATTTGTCCGTCTAACAAAATGGCGACTCCGCTGGGGAAAATCTGAACTTAGTTTTCTTTTTTATTTTCAGTTTGTTTTTTGAGATTTCTTTAAGATTTATTTGACTTAGATTAGCTCAAAATTGGATTGGGTAGAAAATTCAATAGGATTCCTGACAATAAATCTGTATTTTTATTTTTTCTCTACTTTTCTTGCCTTCCACACTTTTTTTTTTAAAACAGAGTGGTAGACTCCACAGATTTTAGTGCAATATAGTGCGGTACCGCATTTTATTCCATTAAAAACTGCGGACCTCTTGAAAATTTTAGAAAAAATAGAAATTCTATTTTCTGGAATCCCATTACTTGATTCTTTGTTGTTATCCCAATTTGTTTTGACTGTCAAAGACCTCTGTGAAAAGTTTCTTTCAGAAATTCTATGTTTAAAGTGACCTTTTCAGCTAGTTTTCTTTTATGAGTAAATGTTTGCCTTGTCCTCCCATTGCTCTGAATCAGAAACTTTTGTATACCTCAGCTACTTGGTATGGCATTGTTTTTCTGTTGAGCCATTGAACTTGATGCAATTATTACTCTTATGAAAATTTGATTTTGTTTTCATTAGCAAACTCAGAAAACCTTTTGGATTGATAAGGTCTGAATTTCATTTTAAAACTGTTATTGGATGCTTTGTTTTCTTGCTGAAATAAGCAGAAATATCTTGGTTAGATTACAAACTGACCTAAGACATCCTTCAACTTTTAGATAGAGTTCAAGATTAGAGAATTCTTTTAGTTTTAAGTTTTATAATTTTAAAACTTTTAGTTTTCTTTTGGAAGAAGTTTGATTTTTGTTTCTGATATAAATAATATAAGGAATTTCATTTTGAGCACAGATCTTTTTTAATTGAGTTCTCTTAATTATCTTCTTTTCAAAAGTTTCTCATGTAGCAAGAAAGAATTGATATTTTAAAAATAATTGAAATCTCTCAACTCTTTCCTCTAGCTAGATTTCATTGAAAAGAAATGAGTTGTTTCTCATATAAATGAATTAAGGAATTATTTTGATTCGGGTCATTCAACATCACCAAAGTTTCATTTCTGTACCTCTTGTCCTAAGAAACTGCCAATTAAAAGTAACGCTTAATTAAAACAATCTAGGGATTTTATATTTTATAGGGCTCTTTTCCACCAACATAGCTTAGGCTAGTGTATTGGAATAGGTTTTAGTTAACTTTCCAAGGAAATAAAAACAAACAAGTAGTCGATCTTGCGGTAGGAAAATCCAATTGTAGCATGTATGCTTTGGGAAGCTCCTCCTAAAGGAGTCAAGCACGAGATCATATCCGAACCAGTGAGGTAATCATACCTATCTCATTGGGAACGATAGAAGATGTGCACGTATTACAAACGGTAAACATCGGATAGACCATTGTCGAGGAGCCTGGGGCAGGGAAAATTTTAAGGATTGAAAATTATTTTGAAGTTTAAAAAATTGGCGAATCTCACTAGTCCCTAATATGCAAACTATAAAATGTGTATTGATGTATTTGTAAAATTATTCAAATTTATAATGATATTATATATATTGTCTATATAATTTTGGAGATTTTTAAGGTAAAATAACTTTATATTGTAAAATTTGGGCGAATCATTTTTATAAAAAAATGGAAATTGGCGAATCTTTTTTTTTGGAAAAACCATGGAAAATTAGCCCACCTGCGAATATTAGCCCCTAAAATTTTCCATGGCCTGGGGTCACTTGTCGGTAAACCTTGGATTATTTCAAGTAGCCTTCAAGGGGATTGAGCTTGTTACTCTTCCCTTGCGTGTATATCGGATCGTAGATTGTTCCCCCAGGTATATGTGTTCCCTTTGGTGACCTTAATAGCCATAAACTTTAGGATTCTTTCCCAAGGTGACGGTGGAGGGAAGGTCCCATTGTACCTGGAGCAGACGTCGGCTAGACTCACTTGGACTCTCCGGAGGGTTATCTTCACTCGAGATGGTTTAAGTGGAGAAAATCGCACCGGTCTGTTTCATTAAGTAGGTTGTCGGGGTGATTGTTCCAACCGCCATTTCTGCATTATAATTCTACGATGTTGGATTTCATCACCAACTAGTGTTTTTAGTGCGGGAATCTACTGTTTGTGTGTGGATTGATCTCTTAGATTTTTTCTAGGTGTGTGATTCATTTGGTTGTTTCCTTAGAGACCTTAGGATTTTTATTGAAATTTTCTTTGATTGCATGTGATTAAAAGTTTTAATCGTGGCTGAATTACCGAGAAAATCACGTAGAATGCAGGGGAAACCCCCTGAATATACACCAAGCCAATTAGAAAGACTTAGATCTGAAATAGGACAAACATCGGGAACTAGAGCAATAGAACAGGAAGAAACATCTATAATTATTCATCCTGATTACAAAGTAGATCAACAGCAAACAACAGAGTTTACTCCTCAGTAAATTTTGATTTCCGAATTAGCTGAACTTGCTTCTACAACAAGTAAATTATCATCTACTGAACCTGAAATTCCTGAGCCAGAAACTGAACTTGCTACATCTAAACCTACTTCAGAGTTTGTTACTCCAACACCTGGTAATACTGATTCACCTAGAGTGAAAAATCGGATCACAGAAGATCTTCCTCCTGGTCTAATTAGTATTGAAGAAGTTATTGACACTGAAGAAGTAGTTATTCGTTCGCCTCAGGAAACTTTAGATCTTAGAGAACGTGAATCAATTTTTTATAGTCCTATTAGACAAGACGCTTGGTATTCTTTATTGACAGACTTTCTATAGAACGTTGGTCTCAATTATTCGCGACCCTGAATTCCATTTCGTTCTACACCGAGAGTTTATAGATCTTCTTTAAACATGTCTAGTGAGTCATCCATGTTTTCTGAATCTCCAGAAACATATTTGTATGGTGGTCCTTCAGTTCCTGTAGGATACTAGTCACTCTCTGGTACTTTCTCAGGGGCATCTCCTTTTCCTGATAAACGTACACTATCATCTGGATTACATGAATCAAATACCGGAACTGTAAATGCGGAAAAAAATTATATGATGTCTAGAAACATCCCAAACCCTGACCCTCAAGGTAGTAAATTACAGCTTGGGGGGAAATCTCAAGTTAGTAATTTACAGCCTGGAGGGCAACCTCAAGGTCAGTACATGCCTCAAGGACAATATCAACCTCAAGGTCAATACATGCCTTAAGGTCAGTATCCAACTCAGGGTCCACAACCTTCTTTAGGGCAACAATTTTACTCGGAACAACAATTGTATCCTGGAGGTGGGAATTATCTAGTAAATTATCCAACTTATGTTCCAAATTATTAGCCTGGTTATGGTCCTTATTATCCACAACCTTCGTATCCCAGACCTAATACAGTGTGGGATCCATCTCAAGCTCAACAGAATTTGCAACCTAATATGCAAGTACCTTATTATCAGCCTAGACAACTGATTGGTTATACTCATGTACAACAACCTGTCCAACCTGTACAACATGTCCAATTTGTCCATTCTATTCAACCTACTGTTTAGGTACCTACATTAGGTAGTGTTTAGCAGCCCGGTCCAAGTACACCTAGAACTCCAACCCAAATTGCTGCGGCAATTTCTGTTCAGCCTACCACACCTATTCCTGGAGTATATGCAACTCTTTTTTCTACAGCCCCTCAAGTATTAGTACCAATTCCTCAAGTTTTTGTTCCACAGTCTATACCTGCACTCCAGATTACTATTCAGATGCCTCCAGGACAGCCTGGTACAAGTACGGTTATAACAAGCTAACCTCAATTTACTTATCAACCTTACCAAGGGTCGTATCAATATGGACCTGTAGCGCAAAATCCAGTATATCAACCATACCCTGGGTATACGTACTAAACGCCTACTCAACCCCAATATGGTCCAGTTAATCCTGGTTATCCAGGGGGCATACTGATTCCCAATGCACATGCTATTCCAGGATATCCTGGATATCCTCCTCCTGGAACTGGTACAGTTTCACAAGACCCTAACCATCGGTTACCATTCATAGCAATTTTGGATTTACCTTATTTAACACGCCTTATGAATGATCCCATATATTATCATCTGTGTTGGCTGCCAATGCCACCTAAGTTTCCCAGTGATATCCCAAATTTTGAAGGAAAACTAGGAGAGGACCCTTCTAACCATGGCATGACTTACCACCTCTAGTGTGCATCCAACTCTTTAATCGACGATTCTATTCGACTTAGACTTTTTCAGAGAACGTTAATAGGAGTAGCTGCCAAGTAGTACATTGAACTACCATGAAGCTCTTTTAACAATTTCAATGCTCTAGCAGCCGCTTTCTTAACTCATTTTCAGTTTCCAGTCAGATATGACAATGGCATGGAATTATCAACTTCACTAAAACAATCCACATCTACACACATATCAGATCATATACATGAATGGAGACGTAGAAGACGTTTGGTAAAAGTTTTTATTTTAGATCAGATATTGGCAGAATGGTTTATCAAATCATTGCTACCAAAAATCACTGAAGATGTAGCTAAAGGAGGGGTTGTTACAGAAGAACAAGTCATCTCTCAAGCTCAGTATCTTGACTTGGTATATACCCAGTCAGGTACTTTGTACGAGAAAATTCCCGATTTACTGCGTCTTGGTCAGATAACAACAACTCCTTCAGGGTCTCATGCCGCTGATGGTGTAATCGATTCAATTAGCACGACTAAGAGTAAGAAGAAATCTTCAAAGGTTACTTCCATAATAACTTTACCTGATTCACCAAAAGGAGAATCTTCCCTGGAAATTTATGCCGATATTCACATTGTAGATTCATCTACTACAAAATCAAAATATGGTATAAAATATAGGGAAGAATAAAAGTAAACAGATTGCATCTCCCAAAGAAAAAACTGATAAAAATGAACCAACTGATGATAAATGAAAACCTCGTTATCCTTGTCTTATCTATGATGAGGATCATTTCACCAAAGAATGTCCGCATAGGGCTGAGGTATCTAAGTTCGTCAAAGGTTCGTCTACCCCCGCTATCTTGAAGGATCCTTTTCCTGTTCAAGATAGAAAAATGATTGGATCTTCTTCTAATACATCAGCAGATATTTTGATGATGTCTCAAGTAATGGTTGCGACTCGATTGCAAGATTATGGTAGTAAAAATCCCATTGCTGGTAAAGAAGTAGAAAATTATAATTCTGCACTGGTTACATCTCCTTCGGTTTTTTATCCACTTCATATCGAGAAACCTAATCTTGATTTAGTAATCAAACCACCTGCTGAAGGTGTACTTCGTAAATCAACTTTCAGTCCACATGCGAGAGCTTCTCAAAATTACAACATAATGGAGGATTTAACGATATCTCCTTCAACAATGTTGGCCTTGGAAGTGCTATAATCATGCCCAACACAAAAGAAGTTACTCTTATCAGCAATTGGAGCTGTAGATCTTTAGGATTCGAACCTCATGGTCTTCTATTTAGAAAAATTGACACCTCGTCTCCCTCATCAAATGGATTTTCAGATCCCACTACTAGTCAAAAACAAATGTTGCTTTCGTACTATTATTAATGAAGGAGCATCTACGTGTATCATGTCGTTAAACTATTGGAAATCACTTGGTTCTCCAACCCTTAACCAATCACCGACAATCCTCAAAGCTTTTGACGGAAGAGGATTCCATCCATTCAGAATTTTTCAGGATCTACCTATAGAGGTCGAAGGTAAAACCGTTAATTTAGATGTGGAAGTTGTTGATGCCCCTCTAGATTACAACCTTCTTCTGGGTCAAAGTTGGTCTTATGTTATGACTGTTGTTGTGTCATCAATATTTCGATTAATAATGTTTCCTCATTAAGGAAAGATTGTGAAAATCGATCAGCTCTCATATTATTCGTCTGACCCAGCTTCTACGGATAGTATTCAACACGTTGGAAAATCGACTATCCCTTATGAGGATGTAGGAGTAGGTTTAATCAAAGATTCCTCTTTAATGGGAACTTTTTCTATGCCTCCACCTAACATACCGTGTACTATTGCTAATATCAATATTATTACATCAAACACTATTCCATTTGATGATCCTTGGATAGTTCCTTTAGAATCAGAGATGGATTCATTCAATGGCGTGATGCCTTTTGAGTCCTTTTGAGATAGAATACCAAGTAGTACAGTCATTTTCCAATCCTTTATCAATAGATTATGATCCAATGAATGTGATCAACGAAGAATCATTTTCATGATCAAGCTCAGCTATAACATCAATTTCTAATCCTTTTCAACAAGTGTTTCATACTGATGAAAGCATTCATGAATTATTGTCTATAGATGAATTACCATGGGATGATCTCCAACATAGGTCATCATTTTTACCTGATCTGGATAGATTTGAAAATAATTTTTCATCCATTTTTTCAATTGACTATGTCAATGAACCTCAGAGTGCAATAATAATTGCAAATTCGGATTCTGAAATTAATTTGGGAAATATTTTTCTACGATTCCCATTGACATATCCATTAAACTAGGAATTATTGAAAACATTCATATAGGTGCTTCATGTACGTCAAATGAAATTTCTACATATAAAGCCCTATTTCAAGAATTTTGTGACATCTTTGCTTGGTATTATGAAGAAATGCCAGGAATTGATCCCAACATTGTCATTCATGAAATAAATACTTACCTGGATGCTAAACCTGTCAGACAGAGATTACGTCTGATACATCCACGAAAAGTTGCTGCTATTAAAGCTGAAGTTGAGAAATTATTAAAATTAGCAGGTTTTATTTATCTAATTCCTTTAACAGATTGAGTATCTAATATCGTTCCTATTACTAAAAAACAAGGAACAATACGAGTATGTGTCAACTATAGGGATATTAACAAAGCTTGTCCTAAAGACAATTATCCAACCCCTTATATCGACCAAATTATTGACGATTGTGCTGGAAATGAAATGTATTCATTTATGGATGGATTTTCCAGATACAATTAGATCAACATACTCCTTGCCGATCAACCAAAAAAAACATTCATTTTTCCTTGGGGAACATTTGCTTACTGTAAATTACCTTTTGGATTGAAGAATGTTGGGGAAACTTTTCAAAGGGCAATGTCCTATGATTTTCATGACATTAAACACATTGTGCAAACTTATCTCGATGATTTACCTACTCATTCATTACATAGGGAAGATCATCCTACTCATTTACGAGCAACCTTTATGAGATGTAGGTATTATAAGATTCACTTGAATCCCCACAAGTGTGTTTTTTCTGTACAATCTAGTCGATTACTGGGATTTTTCGTTTCGAAAGAAGGCACTCATGTCGACCCTTCGAAGGTTGAGGCTATTTTCAATTTACCTCCTCCTTCCACACTTCGCCAACTCCAAAGTTTGCAAGGGAAAGCAAACTTTCTGCGTAGATTTATCTAGAACTATGCTTAGTTAACCAAAGGTTTTACAATGCTGTTGAAACAGAATGATACTTTTGTTTCGAATGAGATCGTTGATCGATATTTTGATGCTTTAAAACACTTGTTGACCCATGCACCGTTATTGCATCCACCAAATTACAGCCAGGATTACTTTTTATACTTAGCAGCCTCTGATTCCAATATTGGAATGGTATTAGTTCTGGAGGATGAATTCCAAAATGAGCATGTGATTTACTACCTCAGTCGGAATCTCAATCCAACAGATATTAAATACTCACATGTGGATAAATTAGGCTTGGCAGTAGTACAAGTTGTCCAACATTTTCGTCATTACATTTTGTTACGAAAAACAATTGTGATTTCTAATTGTAACCCGATGATGTACATTTTGACTAAACAATTTCTTGGGAGAAAATAATTTAAATGGATAGTTATCCTTCAAGAGTTTGATTTAGAATTTGAAAAATCCAAATCAAAGAAATCACTGGTTTTTTCCGAACTTATGTGTGACTTCCCGAATACTGAGACAGAAACTGTGGTAGAGCATCCGATTGCTTATGAATCTCTGTTTCTTATCAGTATGTTAGATCCTTGGTATGGGGATATCATCATTTATCTCCAAACTCAAAATTTTCGGCCTGAAATTTCACGTTCACATCAATGAAAGATCCGTTACCAATCTCAGCAATACAATATTGTTGGGGACACGCTTGATCGTCATGGTGCGGATTCTGTATTTCGACGATGTTTGAATCATGAAGAGGTTGAACGAGTTTTGAATGACTGCCATTCTGGAGCATGTGGTAGTCATATGTCTGGGTATGCCACAACCCAAAAGATATTGTGTGCTAGTTAATTTTGGCCATCATTATTCAAATATTTCATTCTCACGGTCCGAAAATGCCATAACTGTCAGATATTTGATCTGAAGATGCGTGCACCACCAGCTCCTCTTCATCCCATAATTGTTGTCGGTCCTTTTGCAAAATGGGGTGTTGATTTCATTACATGTAACCCTCACTCGGACAAGGGGCATGGGTATATTATTCTCGCAGTAGATTATTTTATGAAATGGGCCGAGGCGATGTGTACATTTGCGGCCGATGGAAAAACTGCAGCTACATTTGTATTCAATCACATGATTGCTCGATTTGGTGTACCCCAAGCTATCATCACTAACCATGGGAGTCATTTTCGAAACATCATGATGACCGAACTTTCCGACTAACTTGGCCTGCGCCATGATAACTCTACTCCATATTACCTGCAGGCTAATGGTCAGGTTGAAGCCGTTAATTAAGTTTTAACCAAAAGGATAATCGGAATTCATAAATTGAATTGGCATACTATGCTTTTCTCATCACTTTGGGCATACCGAACCTTAGCAAAAACTGCAACAGGGTTCACTCCTTTTCAACTGGTCTATGGTTTAGAAGCTATGTTACCGATTGAATGCGAAATACCGTCACTCCAATTAGCCATAGAGTTACTACCAGCCACTTCTGAAGAGGAAATTTTTTTTTTTGTACTTAGCACAATTAGATGAGGCTTGGCACACCGCTGCATTAGCAGCTGAAGCTCATAAAAAACGTGTTAAATCTCAGTACAACCGAAGTGTTACACCTCGTGTTTTTTCGGAAGGTGACCTAGTATTTGTATATGACGAAGCTAACGATAAACTAGGAGCTGGGAAATTCGAACCCATGTGGCATGGTCCTTATATTGTCTAGCGAGTGATTGCACAAGGGGCTTACAAATTGATTGATTATGACGGGGTCTCTTTAGGTAAACCCAGAAATGGACTTTATCTGAAGAGATATTATGCTTGATTTTTTGTGTGAAGATCTCACCTGTACATTAGTTATTTTTCTAAGATTAGCTGCTTTAGATTAGATGAGTGTGTCTAGTTTAAGTTTGCGTTGACTACTATTCTTGCTTATCTTGATTACTCTTGATATTGCAGATGTCGATGTCCCTTCAAGCGTACATTGGTTTTGCTGATGGTGTCTGTCGTAGTACACAGAATATCTCTTCCGCCGCCTGGGTTATATATTCGCCCATCGATGAGTTAGTTTCTATGCATGGGGTAAGCCTTGGTCAAACAACGAATAATGTTGCAAAATATAGCACAGTTATTGAGTTATTATTTGATGCCATTTCATTTAGAAATCGACGTTTGATCGTTAGGTTAGATTCAAAACTCATTGTATTACACTTAAACAAAGTATACGCAATTAAAAATCCAGTGTTACTGAGATTATTTTTGAAGGTTCGTCTCTTGGAAAGGAAGTTTGATTACATTGAATATCAACACATTCCAATAATATTAAATACATTGGCTGGTGCATTAGCTAATAATGTTATAAATAGACATTTGTGACATTAAAAAGTAAATTAAAATGACATTCAATATGTGTTGAACAAGATAGCCTGCAAAAGTAGTCATATCATAGATAGAGTTTGTGTTTCAAAAAATATTACATCGTCTAGGACCATAGGTTTAAAACACCTTATGATCTGAAAGGTGGTGATACAAAAAACAAAAATACAATAGTCCGCGATGATCATCCACTATCCGTGGTGATGATCATGATAATAAACTATCGCCCGCGCCACCCTATGCAGGTATCTCCAAAACTGGCCAGGAACACCAATGACGTGCCTCTGGAGACGAAGAGGAATATCATCCATCGTTGTCTCTGGGATGTCTCTAGTCAACCTTTCCAGGTTGTGCTCTAATTCAGTGAGAATATCTGCTGCCTAGTTCTGTGGCGGTGCAATAGGATCTGGCAGCTTCCTCTTGAGGCTATTATCACCCTAGTAATTCTTAGGTCGTGGGATTTTGGTTTATAGTTAAAGAAAACCAGGGGTAACCAAGAACCTCTTTTAGAATTCAGGATCTAGCCTTCCTGAGTTCCGGAGAGGGATATCTCCTTAAGATTTAGCTTTGTTTTGTAATGGATTTGAGGCTAGCTATGAGTGGACAATGGGACTTGTTTTTTAAAGTTTGGTGGGAATAAAAGGTGTTCCAAGGTAAACCACAGATGAATCTACCAGACCATTGGGCTATGGAGTCAACTTTCTAAGCAAGCAGAGCTAGGAAAAAAGGCTTAAAGAGAAAATATACTAAGGGCAGGGTAGATGACCTTCAAAGGATTTTGAATAGGATTTTTTGATGGAATGGGTGAAATCTGAACAAAAGGGCAATTAAGAATCCTTAAGTTACAGAAATGAAGATTGAAGGAGGGGATCAAACAGGGACTAAGAGCATTTAAGAATTCTATAGTCCGGTTATCAAGCAGAAAACATAATAATGAACAACTAGTAAAAAACATGGAGCTTTTTATCACTAATCCTGTTTAAACCTTCCTAGTTAATCATTAAAGATAGAAAAAATTAAAATGAATGTATGGAAACTTTTGAAAGATAAAACAATGAAAATATCTAAATACTAGACTTATCTGGTCAGCACAAGAATCCTTAGTTATGATGTCTTTAATCTCAATTCCAGTCTGTTTCTTTACTGATTGACTCACACAAACTTCAATATATCCAACAAAAATGACTATAGTAGTCTTGATAAATTTTATTCCACCCTGAATACTTAGAAAGATGAAGTATTTATACAATCGAATTACTTACAAAATATCTCAAGAAAAAATAGGAATTATTACATAAGAAGAGGGACATCAGCAAAATAGTTTGCAAGCTATCCTCTTTTACAAGGAAAAATAGAACTGTTTATCCTAATCAAACTGATTTTTTGATTAGTTGTAAGCGTTGCTGGCATTTGAGACATTATCTCATGGAAGATGAATTGTAGATACTCTTTCTTTTCACCTTCTGTTCTGATACTCTTTGACTTTGCTTTTCACTGTTTCACTGCTGTAATTGAAAAATAACCAACAGTAACAATTTGCTTTTACTTATACACTTTGACCCTGAATCTTCACCCTAAGGTAACAGTAAAATGTGATTTCTTCATGTGATTTTCCTGCTCTTCTACCTATCAAATTCACATCAGATCTGTGAATTCTTGCCACTGTTGAGCTATGGGGATCTTTATATTCTTCAATTTCATATAGCTTTCATCAGCTTCTGTGTACTTAGAAAAATTTGGCTTTACTATGAACATGTGCTTAATTTCATTCTCCAAAAAGAACAAATTCTCAAAATATTGAAGTACTACTTTGCCACTTGGAGACTCTTGTGGCAAAGGCTTGTTAGCCTGCTCTTTAGCATGGGCTCTAATCTTTTGGTCATAGTCCTTCTGTGGCATTAATTTTTCATTCAATGCATGGATATCTGGTAAACCTGCTTGTGACAATACTGTGTATTTGGCCTCAAATATGGTGATAGCCAATTTCATATCTTTGCACCTGTCTTCTAAATTATTCATCATGTTTTTCTTATTAATGACCTTTTTAATATTAAGGATGGCTTCTATCCTGTCAGGAATTTTCAATTCTTCTAATTCCTCCCTGTTTTTACTATTCAAGAATGATATGAGTTGAATTGCTTGTGGTGGTTTTTTGTCAAGTTCCTTCTTTGTTTTGTCAATTTATGCTTAGGAAGCTTGTAGCAGATCTTTTTGCTCATATATTATCTGAATAGAAGACCATTGTGAGTGAATGCCTTCAGTGATTTTTGTCCACAAATGATTTTTGATGTAGGAAACCTGCTCAGTGAGATTTACTTTCTTTTGAAGAATTTTCACCTGTTCCTGTAATCTGTTGGCCCTCTGTTCATGTCCTTTGGAAGTGATTAAGGCATCTTTGTTGGATGGTTCCATATTTTTGATGGTGCCTTTTAAACTGATTATCTCTTTATCTTTTATGGACATGTCTTCCATAGCTTTGATTATGGCAGTTGTTTCCCTTGTTGTATTTACCTGTGATGTTGATGAAGAAGTGGCAGAGATGTCTTTAGAAGTAATTGACACTGCAGTTGCCAATACTCCTTTCGGTGTCAAATGTTCTGCCAATGTTGAGGGAACAACTGTACTTACAGTTGGAATAACTGTAGGAATGGAAACTTGCTGAGTTTTCTTCAAATTTTCATTTTCTTGCATAAGAGATTCTATCTGATTTTCCATATTTTTTATCTGGGATGTCATTTTCAAAACAAGTTGCATATTTTCCTCTTTCTTTGTCTTTTCTTGAAGAAAGTCTTTTGTTTGAGGGTGCTCACTCTATCGTAATTTGAGCTGCTTTCTTAAGGCTGTAATATCATCATTCTTTTGTCTTATTAATTTCTTAGCAGCTTCAGTATTAAAAGGATCTGCTCTAGACTCAATTACCAAATCTTCTAAGGATTTTATTCACAAATCCTTGGCATGTAAAGATGCTTTATCCAACTTCAGTTGCGTTTTCAAGTTGGATACAATATTTTGGAGCATAGTGGCATTCATTGTTTTGCTTACTACTTTTGAATATAACATTTCTGATGCACTCCTGTGAAATTCTATCTGATCTAGCTCATGAATAGTATCAACATTTACTGCAAATTCTGTCTTTTTGTAGTCTGAAGTTGATTTTGGATGTGCTACCACTGGTTGGAGAAAAGACATGATCATTTGGTTGGTTGAGTAATCAAATGCAGTTACTAATCTATCCTTATCTCCTGGTTTTTCCTTGAGAAGTTTAGAATAAACTTCATTTTTGATTTCTTCATTTTTCTCTGTGATTAGCTTAAACCTCTTCTGAATATCAAAATTAGTTTCTTCAGTTTTTTTAGAAGAAGAAGAGGGAGCTTCTGTATCCATTTCCATTTCAACCATCTCTTTGCCTTTACCCTGTGCTTGTACCTGTTCATTTTGAATTTCTCTGAGAGTTTCATTAAAAATGATGGTGGCTTCATCATCTGTTTGCTACTCATTAGTATCATCTACATCAATGACTCTTTTTTCTAAAGTAGTCATTTTGGCCTTTTTACTGTATACTGTCTTGAATTTTTTTTCAATGATTGTTTCGGCCAAATATCCTTCTTCCTTCCTTGGTATTTTGTTGGATGTCTCTATTGATTGGTTCACTATAACCACCTGTACATTATTCACCTGTGTTTCCTGTGTATCAACATTCTTCATTCCTTGTACATCATCATCAATTAAAGTATTTGGTTCCCATTCTAATTGATTGGCATATTTTTCAATTATTGGCTTTGATTCATGGAGGAATGGGGGCAATTTACATTGGACCCTAAGATTATTTAGAATACCATGAGGGTCATAGCTCCAGTAAAAACTTTCCTGAAACTTTAATGCTGATAGTTTGTTGCTTGCTTCCTTCAAGGCATCTCTGTTGTTTATAATGAAAGAGCCAATTTGAATTGTTAATTTAAATTGTGCCTTCTTTTTAGATGTTATGAAATTTACTGCATCAGCATTCAAAATCTGCCTTATGTACTCTAGAGCACAGATCCTAGTGGTTAGAAACTTTGGAAATTTGTATGGGGCCAGGATTGCACCATATATTCTAATCTCAGTGTGATTTTTGTATAAATACCAATCACCCACTTTACATTTTTCAGGCAACTGTAAAATCCTTTTGATATCTTCATTTATTCTTGGTGGTTCTGCTTTATCTAACAAACTGATGGCAGGTCTGATAAATAAGTCATTGAAATCACTGTAACTGTACTCATTGCTGTTTTTTCTAAGAAGAGAGGTCCAAAATATTACTGAAAGTGGTTTGCCCTCCATATCCATTTTCTGTAATGCAGAGGGAAAATTATCTGCTTGAAAGAACAAGAAGAGATGTAATAGATATGAGGTATATCTGAACACTCCTTCATCAGGCAATTTTATCAGCTGATAATGAATATTGTCAGCAATAAATTTAGCAAAATCAAAGCCGACTCAGGTTGCTGTCCAGGAGACAAAGTGGAGAGGAATCCCAAGATGGAGGCATTTGTGAATTCATCATTGACATAACCTAAAATAAATGATATCATGGAAATGACCTGTCTGGAGCCTTCAGGAAAATCAAAGGTATCATAAGGAGGATTCACCTTGGGAAGATTAACATGATTGGGCATGAATATTTGAAGGATTTCAAACTTCCTAGGGAAATCTAGGTCCAAATACATCTGGGTCAGGTCTTCAATTGATAATGACACTGCTTGTGGGTCATGGTTTAGCTGGAGCATGTTCTTAATTGATTCAACAGTTATGTAAATTAAGACCTCACTATTTTTATTAACCATGCACCTTTGATCAGGAATATAATGCATCTGACACAACCTGATGAAATCCTGAGCAGGATGAGTGATGGGAACCACATACTTTGGCAAATGGGACTCCCATACAGGTATGTCATTGGCCTCTTTCTTTTCAAATTTCTCTTGACACCAGTTATGCACTTCTAGAAGATCAAATTCCAAAGTGGCATCAGCAATTCTAAAATCAAAGTCAATCAAAGGATTATTGTCTTCATTAGTGACAGGAGGCTATAAAGGTCTAACAATTTCCGTAGAATCAGCAGTTAAAACAGGAGTAGGTTTATCAATTCTGGGCATTTTGGGATTTGGAAGCTTGCTGGAGGCAGGCTTCTGAGATTTAGGACCTCTAGTTTTAGGGGTGACCTGTTTCTTAGTCATTTTAAATGAAAAGAGCAAGATTATACAGTTTGCTAAGTTCTCTTGAGAAACAGAAGGTCAATTAAGCGGATTTGGGAAGAATTCGAAATCTGGGCGAGGGTTTATGAGAAAAGAGAGGTTTTGTACAGTGCAGAAGGTCTTCTAGATCAAATTCAGCAGTGAAAATGATCTTGGAACCTTAAAAATGGAAACCGTGGATTCTGGAGGAATTTTGACAAGGTTTCCCCTGTATTTTGAAGGTTTTTAGACTTTCTCAGAAGGGTAATTCAGTTTTCTTTAGTAAGAGGTAGTTCCATTAGCTTACTTTCCTTGGAATTTGAGGATTTTTACAAGTTGGAATGGCGAAAAATCCCTGTTAAAGGTATGATTTGCGGTCGCAATGAGTTACTGGTCTGCAATAATCTTCAATTCTGTTGAATTTGGCTAGCATAGGTTGTGGAGATTCTCGGGAACAATTTTCAGAGTAAAATGATTTACAAGTTCAGAGAATACTCGAAAATGGCATTGGGAGGCTCTGCAAAGGGTTCTCAATGGTTTCAAAGGTTAATGTGTGAAATGTTTTATGAAAATAATGAAAAAAATAAGGCTAAGCCTTAAGTCAAATCATGATAAATCATATTAATTGGAGGCTTAATGGTGGGAGCGGTTTGTGCGTTTGAAGGAGAAACCGGAAATGGTTTTCGCATTATTTTTGAGCAGTAAGTGGTTTTAAGCTTGAGCAATGCGATCCAATATAATTTGGACACGTAGGGGGTGGGGGTTTCTCAAAACTATTTTTTTTCGTAAATTTTTTTGGTAACTTCATTCGATCACTTAAAAAATGCAAAATGGAATCTGCATTGTCGGATCTAGCGGAGTGAAGCGAACGGTCGGGATTTGATGTGAAGTTGCAGGGTAAATGCAGTGGGGCCGGGGCTTTGATCAGTACCGTTGATTTGATAAGGGGAAATAAACGTTTTAAATTTAATCCGATAGGAAATGGTGGGGGTAGGAAAGGATTTATCGGATTTGTTTCTGACCGTCGGATTAAAAAGGAGAAGGATGATCGGACGGTTAGAATTGAGTCCGATGGTTCTGACGAATTTGTGAAGATTAATATATAAATGGATTTTATACATGGGTTAAAGTGGTTGGGAGGGGCGAAAAGGGACTTTACCCAAGGTTATAACTGTAGTGATGGATATATATATGGAAAGTATAAAAGGTTAAGGTTTTAACCTTGGGGTTAAGGGTAATTGGGGAAAGGGGTGTATAAACGGGGGATGATTTTCTTTGAAGTTTAGTTTAAATTAAACTTCGGGAATTATATTTTTTGTTTTAAACACATATAAACATGTTTAAATACTTTTTGAGTATTTTTTATTACATAGTTAATTAAATCAAGTTGATTTAATAACCATAGGGGGCGAGATATTTATATAATGTTATTTTTAGCCAAAGAGGGTATAATGTGGGTTTTTATTTAAACATGTGGGGATAAATAACTTTGGCTAAAGTTATATTAATGGGTTTTTGGGGCTATTTAATAAAGAGAATTATATAATATAGGAAAAGGTTATTCTATAGGGAGTTACTATGTAAGTTAAAGTTAATATGACAAGGGGACAAGGTATACTCAAAATACATTAACATAATCAAGAAAAGTGAAGTTTAAAGGAAAATTTACATCACAATGACTTCATCACTTCAAATTATGATAAAATGTAATTTTTGAGGGTTTTATGCTTTCATGTGATATGTGGGAAATTAATCAAATGGGAATTAGAGTATCTTTAAGTAAAAATGAGGTTTTTACTTAGGATTATTCAGGGAAATGAATGCATGAATAGAATAATGATGTGATTTTGGGGGATTAATATAGACATTTAACACTTTCCACTAATCAGCCATAGAGCCTTGGGTCCGGTCCCAACAAAAGTCAAGGAAATGCCTTGAGCCTTTCTGACTGATTGCTTAGAATGATAAATGACTATGGGGAGGGGAAGTTAGTTATTTGCAGCCCTGGTGAATAATATTTACATTGATGTTTCTCACTTTCTTCTACCTACCCAATTTAACATGCTAAAATTTTTTCTTCCATTTTGATTAGGTGCATTTTAGCTAGCCACCTTTACAACATTTATTCTTTTTTAAAACAAATAAAGCTATCTAATTCTACACTTATTTCATCCAGGAATCCAGATTAAACTGTTGGATTCACTTTTTTCTCTACCTAACTAATGAATTTTCATGATTAAATTGTATGACAATTCTTTATTCTCTATCTAAAACATTTGAAATTGAAAAATGACGAGTCAAGATTAAATTGTTCAACTCATCACAAATTATGGCATTTATTGACACTTTGCCATAATCAACTACAAAAGGTAAAAGTAGTGGCATTTAGACTTGCACACTTTGATGTTTTATTCATATTTTTATTTTTGGGGTATATTAATTTTTGTAAGTCCTTTGATCTTTCTTTTAGGACTTTTTACCCTCTTTTTGATTTTTTTGATTTTTTGATTTTTTGATTTTTTTTTTTTTTGACAAAATATGTGAATACAACTTGCAGAAGGAAAAGTATGTACAGATTTACAAGATTAACAACAGTCAAGTCAAAATTATGAATCCTATATTTATAGGTTACTAACATCGGCTTCACTTGGGGATGGCATTTCCCTGTGAAATGTCAAGAACTTTTTGAGATCAGTAGCCTTATCCATTGACCTTGGTGATCCTGTAATTGTCTTATGTTTTCTGCAACAAATCATATTTATGACATCTTATACTGCAAAGCTTAGGGCCTTCTCTTCGGGCTTCAACTTTGTAGATAAGATCTCCAATCCAATCTACTCACTTGCCATGAATATTTACAATGATAAAGTAAATCAATCTAACTATTGAGTGACTCTGAAGAATAATAGTGTTTCAACATCCTACCATTCACTGGTCCTTCTTGAAGTTCAGTTCCATCCAAATTCCTGATGAAAAAGGAATTATTACCTCTGTAACCATATATCATATAGGGTCCTTGCCATAGAAAGTCAAACTTTCCATGTTTGCCTTTATCCTCTCTTCATGAATCCCATCTCAAAACTTTATCTCCTATGAAAAAATCATCTTCTTTAACCCTTTTATCAAAAAGCTTTTTGATTTTATCCTGTAAAACTTGTGATTTTTCATAAACTTCTTCTCTGATTTGTTGGAGATGTATGGTTTCATTGATTCTTCGTTGAATATCATTTGTTTCCACCTGTGATTCCTGGATAATCTTCATGACTGGGATACCCAAGGAAGAAGGGAAAACTGCATCTGTTCCATAAACAATCTGATAAGGTGAAGTTCCAATAGAATTTTTTGTGGCAAGTCTATTAGCCCATAGGGCATAGACCAGCTTTTTGTTCCATGTCTTCTTGTTTTCTTGGAGTAGTTTCTTGATGATATTGATTAAGCTTTTGTTTGATGACTCGGCTAAACCATTACCTTAGGGATAATATGTTGTGGAATGACCTAAGGTAATATGGTATTTATGACAGAAAGAAACCATTTTCTTGGATTTGAATGCTGCTGCATTTTCAGTAATAATCTTATGTGGGCATCCAAATCTTGACAAAATATTACTTTCTATAAATGAGATTATAACTGAATCTGTGGCTTGCCTAGTGGGAATGGCTTCTATCCACTTGGTAAAGTAATCTGTAGCAGTTAAAATCCATTTATGTTGGCCTAAATATGGAGGATGCATTTCACCTATGAAATCTAACCCCCATAATTGAAATGGTTTTTCAGTGGATATAGGCTTAAGAGGTAAAGGCAATAGTTTCTTTTTCCCTTTGAAAATTTGGCATTTGTGGCAAGAGGTGACAAATTTTTTAACATCTGAAAATAAAGTTGGCTAGTAAAAACCAGCTCTCAGTATTTTATTAGCTGTACTCTTCCAGTATAGGTGGCCTCCACAGTCACCTACATGAAACTCCTCAAGAATTTTGTCAGCCTCAAATTTTAATAGACAATTTAGTAAAATCCTAGTATTTTCTTTCCAGTAAAGTGCATTATTTAAGATACAAAACCTCATTGCTTTTTGTTTGATGAATCTTGCCTTGGTTTTTGTTAGCCCAGGAGGAGCTTGTAAATGTGTTAGTACAAAGATAATATCAGAGTACCATGGTGAGTCTAGATAGGCCTCACTGATCAATGGAGTCGCCATCTCCTCCTGGTCATCTATTTGTGCAATGAAATTAATATCTAAAGCATTGCAATTTGATTCAGCCATCAATCTGGCTAAACCTTGTCCTTTAATGAGCTTAGTTGGTTTGATTTCCAGATCGTACTCAAGGATAGTGGCTATCCACTTTCCTCTCCTACTATCAGGTCCATCTTGTGTCAGAATATCTTTAATTACTGCATTAGGGACATATGCAATGATGTGTGAATGAAGTATATACACTCTGAAATCCTTAATGGCTTTAACTAGGGCCAAAGCCTGTTTTTCAATTATATTGTATTTCAGGGGTGCATCTCTGAGGGCTTTACTAAAGAATGCAATTGGCTGTTCAAAACCTTGATTGTTTTTCTGCAGAAGAACTGCAGCTATGGTGTGTTCAGATGCAAAGGAAAAAATTATGAAATATTTTGTATAATCTGGGTTGATGAGGACTGGTGCTTTTGTTAAGGCCTGTTTTATGGATTCGAAAGATTGTTTGGCCTTTATTGTCCATTTTATTGCAGAGTCCTTTTTAAGCATATTGTTAAGATCTTTCATGATTTCAGCCAGATTAGAGATAAATCTTCTTAAAAAATTGATTTTACCCAAGAATGCTTGAAGTTCTTTTATGTTCCTTGGTGGTTGAATGTTTAAAATGGCTTCAATTCTTGCAGGGTCTATTCTAATGCCTTCTTTGGAGATTATGTGACCTAACAGTTTTCCTTCTTCTAGTCCGAAAAGAGTCTTTTTAGGATTAAGGGATATACCATATTTTCTACATTTGATAAAAACTTGTCTCAAGTGATCTAAGTGTTCATCATTTGTTTTTGAAAAGATAGTAATATCATCAAGATAAATAACTAAAAAATCATGGATCTCCTTAGCAAAGGCAATATCCATTGCCCTCTGAAAAGTAGCTCCCGCATTTTTCAATCCAAAAGGCATTTTCACGTACATGAACGTGCCCCAAGGAGTGGTAAATGAAGTTTTAGCTTGGTCATATTTATGAACTAGAATTTGATTGTAACCAGAGAAAACATCTAGTAAAGAAATTCTTGAAGAACCTGCCACCCTCTGCAAAATGTGATCCATTTTAGGCAAGGGGTAATTGTCTTTCAAGGAAGGTTTATTAAGATTTCTAAAGTCTATGCATAGTCGAATTTCTCCTGTTTTCTTTCTGGTGGGCACTAAATTAGATACCCAGTCAGAATATCTGACTGGTGCAATTATTTGTGCATCAAACATTCTTTTAACTTCTTTTTCGATTAAAGGTAACAAATTGGATTAATCCTTCTGAGTTTTTGTTGAAAAGGTTTTTGATTTTCTTTCAAAAGAATTTTAAGTTGAATTATGTCTTTGTTGTAAGTTTTCAGATCTTCATAACTCCATGCAAAGACATCCTAATATTCTTTCAAAAGTTCTATATATTTAACCTTTTCTTCTGATGATAAGGATTTTGATAGTTTGATCATTTTTGGTTTTTCATCTATCCCTAAGTTATACTCTTCTATATCAGACTTGAATGGTTCCATTTTTGGCTTTTTGGGCACATCATTGGAATCAAATAAGTCTTCTAGGGGAGTTAAACCTCTGGGTAAAATGTTATGTTTTAAATCAATCAAATCTAGTTCATCTTCCATCATTTCCTCTATATCTACTTTTTCCAATTCATCTATGTCACTCTGAGTAAATATAGTAGGTTTATCAAAATTATGTACATCTAAATTATCTAAATCATCTATTTGACAAAAATTTGAATCTATATCACAAGGTGAATCTATATTACAATCATTATCGATTTGGAAATGTTGAAATTCTTGCTCATTGTTCAAAAAGTTATAGATTTTTTCATCTTCTAAGAAAATTTTCCAGTATTTTACATTGTCTAGGACATAGGTATGTGTTTGATTTTAGCAGTGTATTTTTGTAATGGTGAAAATGGAAATTTACAATTGCTGGCAAAGGTTGCTAAACAATGCGCTTGTATGTTCTATTTTCTAGGGATGATAGCAAACTTTCTTTCTAATAAATCTTCAACCAAATCATGTGTTGTGTCCCTGTACCTGGCTAGTCTGGGATTGTGAACAAAGTATTCTGCGTTTATTTTCTTGATAAATAACTCATAATCTCCCATGAACACTATTCTTTGCCCTCCCATTTTTCTAATAATTTGCAAACCTAAGATTAAATCCTCATATTCAGCCATGTTATTGGTGCATTTGAAATTCAATCTAAAGGCATGTCCTTCAGAATGGCTTGTTTCAATATTGGTAATCCATACACCTGCTCCAGCTCCTGATTTATTTACAGATCCTTCAAAATCTAAATGCCATAAAGCCTCATGACCAATGTAATCATCCATTATTTTAAGTTTCTTATCGGTGAGTTCAGGTGGATTTTCATTATGATCTGTTGTGTAACCAGCTTCAAAAATAGAAGAAAAGAGATATAAACACCTTAGAAATAAGCCACTTCGAGGGGGCAACCTCCAATACATTACATAAATGCACAATTCTTGGATGATACAATTTACAAAACCTCCTTTCTATATATAGGAGTCCATGGGGCCATAATGTAATCCTAGTGGGCCACAATGTAATCCTAGCCGACCTAACAATAATAATTTAAGGGCACAATAGTAACAAAATGGGGGTTACAAGGGTACAATAATAACAATAAGGGGGTTACACTAACAACAATAAGGGACTATACTAGTAATATAGGAACCTAACATGCCCCTCTCCTTCAAAAAAGTGTTGTCCTCAACGCTTGAGTAGCTCTGGGTGCTTCTGTATAAAATTCTCATCCTCCCATGTAGAATCTTCAGTGGGTAAGTTCTTCCACTTGATGAGATACTCTGAAATTGATCGATTTCGTAGTTGTCGAGTTTTTCTTTCCATGACCGCTCCAACTTCCAATATGATTTTTCCTTCCTCATCAAGTTCTGGCAATATTGTTTGAACTGGAATATTTTCACCTATAACCTTCTTTAAGCATGAAACATGGAAAACTGGATGTACTCGCGAAGAAGCAGGAAGCTCCAATTTGTATGCCATAGTACCAATCTTTTGCAACACCTTGTAAGGACCATAGTACTTTGGCGATAATTTATTATCCTTCTTTGCTTGCTTGAGGGACATTTGTTTGTATGGTTGTATCCATAAAAATACCCAATCTCCTACATCAAAACTTCTCTCGCTGCGATGTTGATCTGCCTGTTGTTTCATTCGATTTTGTGCCAAATTCAGGTTATCCTTTAAGAGTTGGAGAACTTCTTCTTGATGCTCGATGTGATCTTCCACTGCTTGAACCTTCGAATTTTCTCTTAAATATGATGTGATGGATGGTGGATGATATCCATAAAGTGCCATAAATGGGGTCATTTTTGCTGCAGTATGGAAGGAAGTGTTATACCACCATTCAGCAAGAGGTAACCACTTGACCCATTGTGTTTGTTTATCAGATACAAAACAACGAAGATATCCTTCCAAACATTTATTTACGACCTCAGTTTGACCATCAGATTGAGGATGATAAGATGAGCTATGAGCTAAGTGAGTACCCAAACAAGAAAATAACTCCGTCCAAAAATTTCCAGTAAAAATGGGATCTCTGTCGCTCACAATAACCCTTGGGCTTCCATGTAGCTTTTGAATTCTGTCCATAAATGTAGTAGCAACTGTACTTGCTTTAAATGGATGAGATAATGCACAAAAGTGTGCATACTTGGTAAATCTATCAACTACCACCATGATGACACTCTTTCCTTCGGACTTAGGTAAACTTGTGATAAAATCCATTGAAATCTCCTCCCAACGTTGACTTGGAATGGATAAAGGTTGTAGAAGTCCTGGGGTCTTAATTGTTTCCACTTTATTCTGTTGACAAACCAAACATTCCGCCACAAAATTTTGAATATCAGATTTAAGGCCATCCCAAAATAATTCTTTCTTCACCCTGTGGTAAGTTTTTAAAAATCCTGAGTGTCCTCCTAAAGGAGAAGTGTGCAATTCCAGAAGAATCTTTTGTTTTAGTTGGGAATTCTTACAAAGATATAAGCGATCTTTATACCATAAGGAATCATTTTTCCAACTAAATGTATCAGATGTACTAGGATCTTGCTACAAATTTTGGATGAGTGTCCATACATCTTTGTCCTTCTTCCATTCATCTCTTGCTTCAGTTATCCAATCTGGTTGGATAATAGAAATGGCACAAAGCAATGCTTCCACCTCTTCATTCTTTCTTGAGAGTGCATCTGCAACAACATTAAGCTTTCTTTTTTTGTAAATTATTTCAAAGTCATAACCCAACATCTTTGTGACCCATTTTTGCTGCTCTTCTGAAGATAGTCTTTGTTCCAAAAAGTGTTTAAGACTATCATGATCAGTTTGTACCTTGAAGTGTCTTCCCATTAGGTAAGTTCGCCATTTCTTTAGTGCATGCGGTATTGCTAACATTTCCTTCTCATAAATAGGTTTCTGTAAATACTTTCCTTTGATTGGACGACTTTCAAAAGCAATGGGTCTTCCTTCCTGCATTAAAACTGCACCAATTCCATTTCCTGAGGCATCACATTCCACAATAAAGGTTTTTGTGAAGTCTGGTGTAGCTAAGACCGGTGCTAGGCACATTGCTTCTTTAAGACGTTCAAAGGCCTTAGTTGCTTCAGGAGTCCATGAAAATGCATCTTTCTTCAATAATGTTGTTAGAGGTGCTGCTATTCTCCCATAATTCTTAACAAACTTGCGATAATACCTGTTAACTCGAGAAATCCTCACAACTGCTTTATGGTTGTGGGGACTTTCCATTCCTTAATGGCTTTAATTTTGTTAGGGTCTACCTTAACACCCTCGTGAGATACAATATGACCCTGATATTCCACCTCTTGTACTCCAAAGAAACATTTGGATGTTTTTGCATATAATTGTTTCTCCTGCAATAGTTTGAGCACCCTGTCAACATGTTGCACATGATCCTTCCAAGACCTGCTGTAGATTAGTATATCATCAAAAAATACTAGCACAAATTTTCTAAGGAAGGGTTTGAAAATGGAATTCATCAACCCTTGAAATGTAGAAGGTGCATTGGTAAGGCCAAAAGGCATGACCAAAAATTCATAATGATGCTCATGAGTTCGAAATGCTGTTTTTAGAATATCTTCAGTCTTCATTCTAATTTGATGATATCTGAACGAAGATCCAACTTGGTAAAATAAATTGCTCCATGTAATTCATCCAATAATTCATCAATCACAGGAATGGGAAATTTATCTTTAATGGTGAGCTTATTGAGCTCCCTATAATCCGGACCCATTCGCCATGATCCATCCTTCTTGTGTACCAATACTACAGGAGCAGAGAAAGAACTTTGACTAGGTTGAATTATACCTGCCTCTAACATTTCTGCAATCATTCGTTCAATTTCGCTCTTTTGGAAGTAAGGATATCTATAAGGCCGGATGTTTGGAGGAACACTTCCTGGAATCAAATGAATAGCATGATCATGATCACGAATAGGTGGGAGTCCCTTGGGAGTTTCAAACACCTTGGAATGATTGTCCAAGACTTGTTGGAGATCTGCAGAAATAGATGATTTTGATGTCGGAACTTCTAGTGAGCATAATTGTGCAATTACGCCTCGTTGTTCTTTCTTTACAAGCTTTGTCATGACATTAGAGCTTATTATCCTTCCTGGCTTCCCTTCAATACCCCGTAATTCGACTTCCTTTCCTTCTGAAAAAAATTTCAAGAAAAGTTCTTGAAAATTAAAAGCTACAATCCCCAAAGATTGTAACCATTGTACTCCTAGTACAACATCAGCACCTCCCATAGGAATGGAAAGCATTGGACTAGTCAATACATATTCCCCCATGGTTAGCTTGATATTATGGCATTTCCCATAGCAATTTATAGTTCCTCCATTTGCAACCATCACTTGGCATTCTGGTGCTGGGTATATGAAACAATTTAATTCCTTGGCTACCTTACAATGAATAAAATTATGGGTGCTACCTGAATCAATCAACACTATTACCTTTTTCTTCTTGATCTGTCTTGCTATCTTGAGAGTTTGAGGAGTGGTAATTCCTGCCAGTGCATTACATGATATGGTCGGATTCATTTCTTCCTCTTCTATGGCTGGTTCCTGGTGTGTATCTTCTTCTTGTTCATTTTCTTCTTCTTCTTCACAATCTATGTAAAATAATTTCTTTTCAGCACACTTATGACCTTTAGTGTATTTGCTATCACAACTGTAGCAAAGCCCTTTTGCTCTTTTTTTCTTCCAATTTTTGTGGTGTCAACCTTGTAGGTTGTGGAAATCTAGGCGTAGCAACACTTCCTTCTTTATAGAATTGAGTGGTAGGCTTCCTTGTCGCCATAATTTTACATTCAACTTTTCTTGACAACCTGAATGCCTTCTCTAATGAATCAGGTTCCAACACACAAACTTCATGTTGGATGTTATCCTTTAGAGTACCTATGAAGAGATCAATCCTGTGTTCCTCTGGAATATCAGTTACCCTTATATTCAATTTTTGGAAGTCCTCAATGTGTTGCTCCACTAAACCCTTTTGTTTGAGATTTATCAATTGGCTAAAGAAGGTGTTGCTCTTTGTATCCTCATAATGTGCTATCATTTCCTCCGTAAAAATTGACCAAGTGACAATTTTTTTACGGGAGCAAAGCCATTGATACCATACAAATGTATTTTCTTCTAAATGTAAAGTTGCAATGCGTACCTTTTGTGTGTTTTGCACGTTATGGAGATCAAAATATTGCTCCATCTGTAGTATCCATGTTACAGGATCCTTTCCATCAAACTTCCTCATATCCATCTTTGGAATATGGGGGTTCTTCCCGCCAACATTAGAGTTTATGAAATCACAATTAACATTTATTTTGTTCTCATCATGAGGTTCTTCTACTATCTTTTCACCATTAGGAAACCTTTCTTGTATCAGCTTTGTCAAACCTTCCATGTCTGCTTTTAGAAAATTCTTCATGTTTTCCATTTTCTCATCGATCTTAGCTTCCATGTCATCCATCTTAGATTCCATGCCAACCTCCATGCCATCCATCTTAGCTTCCACGCCATCCATCTTAGCTTGCACGCCATCCATCTTAGCTTCCATGCCTTTATTCAAACCTTCCATCTTCACTTCCACGCCATCCATCTTAGCTTCGATGCCTTTCTTCAAACCGTCCATCTTCACTTCCACGCCTTTCTTCAAAACTTCCATTTCATTTTTTGTTGCTCTTTGCGAGAGTGAAATTTGTTGCACTTGCTCTTGTAATTTTGATAGATCATGTTGCAATTCTTCATCTTCATGAGTCATGGTAGAGCCTTTTGAAGGCTTAATGGGTGTTGAATTATTTTTAGGTGCCATTTTAGAATCCAATATTGATACCTATTCTACAATATTCCCTTGGAATCAATTCAACTTGATTCTTCAAACAAGACTTATGCAATTCGGAAAAAACAATACACACATTTTACTTGCTTTGAGGAGCTCGATATTGAAATTGAATTATCTCTGTAATTGAAAATCTTCAATATCTAAAATTCAGCCCTGTAGTATCTCTCTGAAGCTTCTTTCAAATGCCACAGGTCTGATCTAATTTGGATTCCCCAAGACAAAGTTGTGTCCAATCTCCCACAATGACCTAATTCTGGACTGGTTCAGTAGAGAAAACTTGTAGGACTTGCCACATGTCACTATTTCGTCCTTTGTCTCTGAAATTGATAGCCAAGAAACTAAAATCCGTGTACTTGCGACCACTTTTAACGGCACTCAAATCCACTACCCAGAGCGAGATTTATTGAGCGTTTCCCACGATCACCTCTTTGAGATGAAATTCAGGAGCCTGAAAAAGCACTACCTTCCACAGATCATATCTCCAAAAATATTGCGAACCAAGATCTGAATTTTTTTGACGAATTTCCTCAGGATTTCAGCTTCGCACCATACGAATTTCAGATTCTGAACCTTTGTAGAAACAAATTTATAGCGAAACTGCCACGATGACCTGTTTAGGAGCTTGAAAAAATACCTAACTTCCACATATGATATCTCTGAAAATATTGCGAACCAAGCTTTGAAATTTTTAGACAATCTGCCTCAGGATTTCAGCTTCGCACTCTAAAAATTTCAACTTTTGAAACTTCGTAGAAAAAAATTTATAGTGAAAATGCCACGATGACCTGTTTGGAGCAGCGAAACCCTAGAATCTAAAGCTCTGATACCAAATGTTGTGTAACCAGCTTCAAAAATAGAAGAAAAGAGATATAAACGCCTTAGAAATAAGCCACTTCGAGGGGGCAACCTCCAATACATTACATAAATGCACAATTCTTGGATGATACAATTTACAAAACCTTCTTTCTATATATAGGAGTCCATGGGGCCATAATGTAATCCTAGTGGGCCACAATGTAATCCTAGCCGACCTAACAATAATAATTTAAGGGCACAATAATAACAAAATGGGGGTTACAAGGGTACAATAATAACAATAAGGGTGTTACAATAACAATAATAAGGGACTATACTAGTGATATAGGGACCTAACATGATCAGAGTTACTGAGAATAAAGGAATCAAGATCAGTAGGAGTTGAATAGATTGGATAATTGGTAGGTCTGTCAGCAGTACTGATCATGAACTTCATTAAGGTTTCTTTGTAAAGCTTTTTAGGCTGTTCAAATACCGAGATAGTGGCATAACTCATGTCAAGTTGTAGAGATCCTTGCAACTTTTCTCCCCATGAGTGAGAAAGAAGCATGCCATACCTTGGCGGGATATCAACTACCACAACATCCATGATCATGCTTTTACCAAGATATTGGACTAGGTTTACACACAGATCTTTAATTAATCCTATGCATTGAACTTTGGATGAATCAAATGAAAACAGGTCCTTATATGGTTGGGTTATGTCTAGATTCAGGGTTTCCATTATTTCTCTGGGCATTAGGTTATGGGAAGCTCCAGTATCTAGCATAGCATTGTGCAATATCTGATCATGTACAATAAGACTTAAATAAAATGGAGGTACTGACCCATCTGAATGCTTACCATCTACATTGGGACCAAAGATTAATTCAGGCCTATCTTCACTCATATTAATTGTATCCTCATTTTCATTTACATTCAATGCTTCAGAAATCATAGATCTATACAAGTCATTTTTAGCTAATTCAACTAAGGGAACAACTATCTTTAACTTGGATATTTCAGATTGCATGTTAAATGTTGACTGAGATTTGATGGCTTGAATTATTTCGTCTTTTGGAACTGTGGTTTGTGATGATTTTTATTGTGTTTCAACAGTTTTACCTTTGGTTTGAGCTTTTATTTTGTCTTATGTTTGAGTTTCTTGGTTTCTGCTATCTTTAATTGTTTTTTCAAGAATAGTTTGAGTGTTAGCAGATGGTTTATCATATTTGGGATTCTCAGCAGAAGATTTAGGATTTGATGCTTTAGAGTTAGTTGGATTCTTTTTTGGTTCATTGACTGTTACTGAATTGGTGGTATTAGTAGTATTATCCTTTTGGGCATCTTTAGATGATTGAGCCACCTCATCAGTAATATCTACAATCTTGGACTTTGCTGTTTTTTAGGACTGGGTGGGTTTGAATTTTGTTTATTCTCTCTGGGAAGAATCTACAAAAATTTTGTTTTGGGAGCCTTAGTCTTCTTTTTGTTTTGGCTTTGTTGGGTTGGAGCATTGTTTTTTATAGTAGGTTCATTGGTTTTCTTGCTCCTAAGGTTATATTGGTTGTGAATTTCATTGATTGCAAAATCATAACCTTGCTTATAATCGAAGGATTCACTAGATTCCACTTTGAACTGTTGTAGCTCAAAGAGTTCCTGGTCTTCCTGTGTGAGCAAAATTGTATTGTTTTCATCAATCCCCATAACTATGTTGATGTCTTCCTCATCCTCAACATTTTTTTTTGAACTCTCTGCAAAGTTTTCTTGGAATGGGCGTCTTATGTTCTGATCTGGGGAGGGTTCTTTACCTTTCCCGGGATTGTTGTTTTTCCTATAGTTGGGATTCCTAATTTGGGATTGATTCTCCCATTGTGGTTTTCTTTCAATGTGGTCTAGTCTCTCAACTACTTTTTCTAATGTTTTGGTGATAAAATCAAATTTTCCATCTAAGTTTGAAGCCTCTTCTTTGATAATAACCCTTCTCTCGTTTCTCATTCTAAATTTCTTGGCAAGGATATTGATTTCTACACCTAGAGCATTTAGTTGCATTTGTTCTAGGGTCTCTGCATCCCTTTCTCTAAGTTGATATGCCATGTCTATGTCAAAACAGTCAGGAAATTTGAGCAACACAGAATATGGAGTGGGTTTAAGGTCTGCAGGAATAGAATTGTAAGCACTGTTGTATCTGGTGCAAAAATCTTGGACAGACTCATTGGGGGCTCTCTTAACAGCATCAAACTCGGATAAAATTTGCATGGGATTCTTCTTCTTCTCCCATTTATTTAGGAAGGCTCTATGGAATGCAGCTAGGTCTGCTATACTACCAGCACCTAAACTTCTAAACTATGTTTTTACTTCTCCAGTTAAGCTCTGTGCAAACAATCTCATTTTGACATCAGACTCATCTATTTCATAAATTTCCCAAAAATCATTCATTCTAGTGATATGTTGTTGTGTAGTGATTTGTGAAAAATTATCAAACAATGGGATGTCTTTTTGGTAATTTTGGGGCATGTCATGGAGATTTTGAGGTAAGACCAAGGGAGCATATCTGGCTGCCATGGCTTGGATTTTTGCTAAACTGGGAGGTACAGTAGTAGTGGTAGGGATAGTGCTGATTACAATAGCAGATGTGCTGAAATTGGTACTCGAAGAGTTTGGAAAAGGAGATGAAAAAGAAGTAGTATGGCTAGTCCTTATGGTGGTGGTAGTTGTAATGGGCTAAGTGAATGATGGATATATTACTTTAGGCTGCAAGGGCAGCTCAGGGATGAATGGATCTATGGATGAACTAGCGGTGGATTGAGGATATGATGAATATATGATCCTAGGCTGCCAAGGTAGGTCTAGAATAACAGTCTTTGGGGGTGAAATGACAGTAGAAATTGTAAATGAAGTGGCAGCATACAGAGTAGAATCTGATGCTGGAAAGACTGTGGTGTATAGTTGGGAAACTGGAGGTTTGAATTGAGACAAAAAATTGGCTAACTTAACAGCTTCTTCAATGTCTGTAATTTTTGTGACACTTACCCTTTTTATTGGACTTTGACTTTCAGTTTGGTCTGATTTAGTAGGAACTGAAATAATTTTGTGTTTTTCACTCACATAAGAAGTAAAAACAGGATCTAAATTTTTTTCCTTTAAATCAGTTTCAAACTTGGTTCTAAACAGTGATTTTTCAAACTTTAAATCAAATTCAATGTCTGATAAGCTTACTAATTCTTTCGGTAAAGAATTAGCTCTTTTCAGGGGTACTTCAGTTTTTGAACTAACAGTTTGTTTTTTCTTTTTTCCTATCTGGTCCGAATTGTCTACTATATCTGGAGGGTTGGGATCAAGGTTGGATCTAGTGTAATAGAATTTCTTGGGAGCCAAAATGTTTATTTTGTAAATACCCACAACCTTTAAATTCAATCTTAAAGTAGAAAAGATATGTTTTAAAAATATTCCTCCAAGATTAAACTTAAAACTGGAGAGTGGTTAAGTCCCCAGTATGGTCGCCAGTATGTTATCACCCTAGTAATTCTTAGGTCGTGGGATTTTGGTTTATAGTTAAAGAAAACCAGGGGTAACCAAAAACCTCTTTTAGAATTCAGGATCTAGTCTTCCTGAGTTCCGGAGAGGGATCTCTCCTTAAGATTTAGCTTTGTTTTGTAATGGATTTGAGGCTAGCTATGAGTGGACAATGGGACTTGTTTTTTAAAGTTTGGTGGGAATAAAAGGTGTTCCAAGGTAAACCACAGATGAATCTACCAGACCATTAGGCTATGGAGTCAACTTTCTAAGCAAGCAGAGCTAGGAAAAAAGGCTTAAAGAGAAAATATACTAAGAATCCTTAAGTTACAGAAATGAAGATTGAAGGAGGGGATCAAATAGGGACTAAGAGCATTTAAGAATTCTATAGTCTGGTTATCAAGCAGAAAACATAATAATGAACAACTAGTAAAAAACAGGGAGCTTTTTATCACTAATCCTGTTTAAACCTTCCTAGTTAATCATTAAAGATAGAAAACATTAAAATGAATGTATGGAAACTTTTGAAAGATAAAACAATGAAAACAGGAAAATACTAGACTTATCTGGTCAGCACAAGAATCCTGAGTTATGATGTCTTTAATCTCAATTCTAGTCTGTTGCTTTACTGATTGACTCACACAAACTTCAATATATCCAACAAAAATGGCTATAGTAGTCTCGATAAATTTTATTCCACCCTGAATACTTCGAAAGATGAAGTATTTATAAAATCAAATTACTTACAAAATATCTCAAGAAAAAATAGGAATTATTACATAAGAAGAGGGACAGCAGCAAAACAGTTTGCAAGCTGTCCTCTTTTACAAGGAAAAAAAGAACTGTTTATCCTAATCAAACTGATTTTTTGATTAGCTGTAAGCATTGCTGGCATTTGAGACATTATCTCATGGAAGAGGACTTGTAGAATACTCTTTCTTTTCACCTTCTGTTCTGATACTCTTTGACTTTGCTTTTCACTGTTTCACTGCTATAATTGAAAAATAACCAGCAGTAACAATTTTCTTTTACTGATACACTTTGACATCTGATACACTTTGACCCTGAATCTTCACCCTAAGGTAACAGTAAAATGTGATTTATTCATGTGATTTTCTTGCTCTTTTACCTGTCAAATTCACATCAGATCTGTGAATTCTTGCCACTGTTGAGCTGTGGGGATCTTTATATTCTTCAATTTTCCATAGGTTTTATCAGCTTCTGTGTACTTAGAAAAATTTGGCTTTACTATGAACATGTGCTTAATTTCATTCTCCAAAAAGAACAAATTCTCAAAATATTGAAGTACTACTTTGCCACTTGGAGACCCTTGTGGCAAAGGCTTGTTAGCCTGCTCTTTAGCATGGGCTCTAATCTTCTGTTTATAGTCCTTCTGTGGCATTAATTTTTCATTCAATGCATGGATATCTGGTAAACCTGCTTGTGACAATATTGTGTATTTGGCCTCAAATATGGTGATAGCCAATTTCATACCTTTTCACCTGTCTTCTAAATTATTCATCATGTTTTTGTTATTCAGGACCTTTTTAATTTGAAGGATGGCTTCTGTCCTGTCAGGAATTTTCAATTCTTCTAATTCCTCCCTATTTTTACTATTCAAGAATGATATGAGTTGAATTGCTTGTGGTGGTTTGTTGTCAAGTTCCTTCTTTGTTTTATCAATTTTTGCTAAGGCGGCTTCTAGCAGATCTTTTTTCTCATATATTATCTGAATAGAAGGCCATTGTGAGTTAATGCCTTCAGTGATTTTTTTCCACAAATGATTTTTGATGTAGGCAACCTGCTCAGTGAGATTTACCTGCTTTTAAAGAATTTTCACATGTTCCTGTAATCTGTTGGCCCTCTGTTCATGTCCTTTGGAAGTGATTAAGGCATCTCTATTGGATGTTTCCAGATTTTTGATGGTGCCTTTTAAACTGATTATCTCTTTATCTTTTATGGACATGTCTTCCATAGCTTTGATTATGGTAGCTGTTTCCCTTATTGTATTTACCTATGATGTTGATGAAGAAGTGGCAGAGATGTCTTTAGAAGTAATTGACTCTGCAGTTGCCAATACTCCTTTCCGTGCCAAATGTTCTGCCAATGTTGAGGGAACAATTGTATTTACAGTTGGAATAACTGTAGGAATGGAAAGTTGCTAAGTTTTCTTCAAATTTTCATTTTCTTGCATAAGAGCTTTTATCTGAGTTTCCATATTTTTTATCTGGGCTGTCATTTTCAAAACAAGTTGCATATTTTCCTCTTTCTCTGTCTTTTCCTAAAGACATTCTTTTGTTTGAGGGTGCTCACTCTATGGTAATTTGAGCTGCTTTCTTAAGGCTGTAATATCATCATTCTTCTGTCTTATTAATTTCTTAGTAGCTTCAGTATTAGAAGGATTTGCTCCAGATTCAATTACCAAATCTTGTAAGGATTTTATTCTCAAATCCTTGGCATGTAAAGATGCTTTATCCAACTTCATTTGCGTTTGCAAGTTGGATACAGTCTTTTGGAGCATAGTGGCACTCATTGTTTTGCTTACTACTTTTGAATATAACATTTATGATGCACTCTTATGAAATTCTATCTGATCTAGCTCATGTATAGTATCAACATTTACTGCAAATTCTGTCTTTTTGTAGTCTGAAGCTGATTTTGGATGTGCTACCACTGGTTGGAGAAAAGACATGATAATTTGGTTGGTTGAGTAATCAAATGCAGTTACTAATCTGTCCTTATCTCCTGGGTTTTCCTTGAGAATTTTAGAATAAACTTCATTTTTTATTTCTTCATTTTTCTCTTTGATTAGCTTGAACCTCTTCTGAATACCAGAATAAGTTTCTTCAGTTTTTTTAGAAGAAGAAGAGGGAGCTTCTGTATCCATTTCCATTTCAACCATCTCTTTTCCTTTACCCTGTGCTTGTACCTGTTCATTTTGAATTTCTCTAAGAGTTTCATTAACAATGATGGTGGCTTCATCATCTGTCTGCTGCTCATTAGTATCATCTACATCAATGACTCCTTTTTCTAAAGTAGTCATTTTGGCCTTTTTACTGTATACTGTCTTGAATTTGTTTTCAATGATTGTTTCAGCCAAATATCCTTCTTCCTTCCTTGGTCTTGTGTTGGATGTCTCTATTGATTGGTTCACTATAACCACCTGTACATTATTCACCTGTGTTTCCTGTGTATCAACATTCTGCATTCCTTGTACATCATCATCAATCAAAGTATTTGGTTCCCATTCTAATTGATTGGCATATTTTTCAATTATTGGCTTTGATTCGTGGAGGAATGGGGGAAATTTACATTGGACCCTGAGATTATTTAGAATACCATGAGGGTCATAGCTCCAGTAAAAACTTTCCTGAAACTTTAATGCTGATAGTTTGTTGCTTGCTTGCTTCAAGGCATCTCTGTTGTTTATAATGAAAGAGCCAATTTGACTTTTTAATTTAAATTGTGCCTTCTTTTTAGATGCTATGAAATTTACTGCATCAACATTCAAAATCTGCCTTATGTACTCCAGAGCAAAGATCCTGGTGGTCAGAAACTTTGGCAATTTGTATGGGGCCAAAATTGCACCATATATTCTAATCTCAGTGTGATTTTTGTATAAATACCAATCACCCACTTTAAAGTTTTCAAACAAATGTAAAATCCTTTTGATATCTTCATTTATTCTTGGTGGTTCTGCTTTATCTAACAAACTGATGGCAGGTCTGATAAATAAGTCATTGAAATCACTGTAACTATACTCACTGCTGTTTTTTCTAAGAAGAGAGGTCCAAAATATTACTGAAAGTGGTTTGCCCTCCATATCCATTTTCTGTACTGCAAAGGGAAAATTGTCTGCTTGAAAGAACAAGAAGAGATGTAACATATATGAGGTATATCTGAACACTCCTTCATCAGGCAATTTTATCAGCTGATAATGAATATTGCCGGCAATAAATTTAGCAAAATCAAAGACCAACTTAGGTTGCTATCTAGGAGACAAAGTGGAGAGGAATCCCAAGATGGAGGCATCTGTGAATTCATCATTGACATAACCTAAAATAAATGATAGCATGGAAATGACCTATCTGGAGCCTTCAGGAAAATCAAAGGTATCATAAGGAGGATTCACCTTGGGAAGATTGACATGATTGGGCATGAAGATTTGAAGGATTTCAAACTTCCTAGGGAAATATAGGTCCAAATACATCTGGGTCAGGTCTTCAATTGATAATGACACTGCTTGTGGGTCATGGTTTAGCTGGAGCATGTTATTAATTGATTAAGCATTTATGTAAAATAAGACCTCACTATTTTGATTAACCATGCACCTTTGATCAGGAATATAATGCATCTGATACAACCTGATGAAATCCTAAGTAGGATGAGTGATGGGAACCACATACTTGGGCAAATGGGACTCCTATAAAGGTATGTCATTGGCCTCTTTCTTTTCAAATTTCTCTTGACACCAGTTATGCACTTCTAGAAGATCAAATTCCAGAGTGGCATCAGCAATTCTAAAATCTAAGTCAATCAAAGGATTATTGTCTTCATTAGTGACAGGAGGCTGTAAAGGTCTAACAATTTCCGTAGAATCCGCAGTTAAAACAGGAGTAGGTTTATCAATTCTGGGCGTTTTGGGATTTGGAAGCTTGCTGGAGGCAGGCTTCTGAGATTTAGGACCTCTAGTTTTAGGGGTGACCTGTTTCTTAGTCATTTTAAATGAACAAAGCAAGATTATATAGTTTGCTAAGTTCTCTTGAGAAACAGAAGGTCAATTAAGTGGATTTGGGAAGAATTCGAAATATGGGCGAGGGTTTATGAGAAAAAAGAGGCTTTGTACAGTGCAGAAGGTCTTCTAGATCAAATTCAACAGTGAAAATGATCTTGCATTAGGGGAATTTTGAGGTCTAAAATGGGCCTCCTAAGAAAAATGTACAAGAAAAATAAACTTTATAACAACCAATAGGATTCAAGATGATGATGTCAACCATGGGGGATGATTTACCTTTTTTTAAATAAAAGGGTAAAAATATTAAAAAATAATAAAATAATAAAACTACTTTTTCAACTCGTATTTTCAACTTATCTTCCAAAATTTTTACTCAAATTTTGAGTGGGAGTACTCGTTGGATGCAAAATTTAATTTTTCATCCAAGGAGTACCCATGTTACATACTTTCGATGAACTCTACTACACGAAAAATGAGAAATACATAAAAAAAAGTGATTGTAATCACGTTTTTTTATGTATTTCTCATTTTTCGTGTAGTAGGACCCATCGAAAGTATGCAACATGGGTACTCCTTGGATGAAGAATTAAATTTCGCATCCAATGAGTACTCTAGCTCGAAATTTGAGTAAAAAATTTGGGAGATAAGTTGAAAATATGAGTTGAAAAAGTAGTTTTTTCATTTTTCCCTCTAAAATTTGATGATGTCATAAAATCTTATTTGATTTTTTCCACTATTATTTTATAATTTCCTTAGGAGGCCCATTTTAGACCTCAAAATTCCCCTAATGGAACCTTAAAAATGGAAACAGTGGATTCTGGAGAAATTTTGACAGGGTTTCCCCTGTATTTTGAAGGTTTTTAGACTTTCTCACAAGGGTAATTCAATTTTCTTTAGTAAGATGTAGTTCAATTAGCTTACTTTTCTTGGAATTTGAGAATTTTTACAGGTTGGAATGGCGAAAAATACCTGTGAAAGGTATGATTTGCAGTCGCAAAGAGTTACAAGTCTGCAACAATCTTCAATTCTGTTGAATTTGGCTGGCAGAGGTTGTGGAGATTCTCGGGAACAATTTTCAGAGTAAAATGATTTACAGGTTCAAAGGATACTTGAAAATGGCATCGGGAGGCTCTGCAAAGAGTTCTCAATGGTTTCAAAGGTTAATGCGTGAAATTTTTTATGAAAATAATGAAAAAACTAAGGCTAAGCCTTAAGTCAAATCATGATAAATCATATTAATTACATGCTTAATGGCGGGAGCGGTTTGTGCGTTTGAAGGAGAAACCAGAAATTGTTTTCGCATTATTTTTGAGAAGTAAGTGGTTTTAAGCTTGAGCAATGTGATCCAATATAATTTGGACACGTAGGGGGCGGCGGTTTCTCAAAACTACTTTTTTCGAATTTTTTTTTGGTAACTTCATTCGATCACTTTAAAAATGCGAAATGGAATCTGCATCGTCGGATCTAGTGGAGTGAAGCGAACGGTCGAGATTTGATGTGAAGTTGCGGGGTAAATGCAGTGGGGCCGGGGCTTTGATCAGTATCGTTGATTTGATAAGGGGAAATCAACGGTTTAAATTTAATCTGATAGGAAATGGTGGGGGTAGGAAAGGATTTATCGGATTTGTTTCTGACCGTCGGATTAAAAAGGAGAAGGATGATCGGACGGTTAGAATTGAGTCCGATGGTTCTGAGGGATTTGTGAAGATTAATATATAAATGGATTTTATACATGGGTTAAAGTGGTCGGCAGGGGTGAAAAAGGACTTTACCCAAGGTTATAACTGTGGTGATGGATATATATCGGGAAAGTATAAAAGGTTAAGGTTTTAACCTTGGGGTTAAGTGTAATCGGGGAAAGGGGTGTATAAACAGGGGATGATTTTCTTTGAAGTTTAGTTTAAATTAAACTTCGGGAATTATATTTTTTGTTTTAAACACATATAAACATGTTTAAAGACTTTTTGAGTATTTTTTATTATATAGTTATTTAAATCAAGTTGATTTAATAACCATAGGGGGCGGGATATTTATATAATGTTATTTTTAGCCAAAGGGGTTATAATGTGGGTTTTTATTTAAACATGTGGGGATAAATAACTTTAGCTAAAGTTATATTAATGGGTTTTTGGGGCTATTTAATAAATATAATTATATAATATAGGAAAATGTTATTCTATAGGGATTTATTATGTAAGTTAAAGTTAATATGACAAGGGGACAAGGTACACTCAAAATACATTAACATAATCAAGAAAAGTGAAGTTTAAAGGCAAATTTACATCACAATGACTTCATCACTTCAACTTATGATCAAATGTAATTTTTGAGGGTTTTATGCTTTCATGTGATATGTGGGAAATTAATCAAATGGGATTTAGAGTATGATTAAGTAAAAATGAGGTTTTTTCTTAGGATTATTTAGGGAAATGAATGCATGAATGGAATAATGATGTGATTTTGGGGGATTAATATAGACATTTAACACTTTCCACTAATCAGCGATAGAGCCTTGGGTCCGGTTCCAACAAAAGTCAAGGAAATGCCTTGAGCCTTTCTGACTGATAGCTTAGAATGATAAATGACTATGGGGAGGGGAAGTTAGTTATTTGCAGCCCTGGTGAATAATATTTACATTGATGTTTCTCACCTTCTTCTACCTACCCAATTTAACATGCTAACATTTTTTCTTCCATTTTGATTAGGTGCATTTGAGCTAGCCACCTTTACAACATTTTTTCTTTTAGAAAACAAATAAAGCTATCTAATTCTACACTTATTTCATCCAGGAATCCAGATTAAACTATTGGATTCACTTTTTTCTCTACCTAACTAATGAATTGTCATGATTAAA
This sequence comes from Pinus albicaulis, assembly GCA_034641835.2. Lineage (NCBI taxonomy): Eukaryota > Viridiplantae > Streptophyta > Pinopsida > Pinales > Pinaceae > Pinus > Pinus albicaulis. The sequence continues at coordinate 660,267,905 of CM076573.1, read as the reverse complement.
CTGTATTACAATTCTTTATTCTCTATCTAAAACATTTGAAATTGAAAAATGACGAGTCAAGATTAAATTGTTCAACTCATCACAGATTATGGAATTTATTGACACTCTTCCATAATCAACTGCAAAAGGTAAAAGTAGTGGCATTTAGACTTGCACACTTTCATGTTTTATTCACATTTTTCTTTTTGGGGTATATTATTTTTTCTAAGTCCTTTGATCTTTCTTTTAGGACTTTTTACCCTCTTTTTGATTTTTTGATTTTTTATTTTTATTTTTTACAAAATATGTGAATACAACTTGCAGAAGGCAGAGTATGTACAGATTTACAAGATTACCAACAGTCAAGTCAGAATTATGAATCCTATATTTATAGGTTACTAACAGAAGCGACGAAGATTGGTGGGTCTTCGTGGACCAGCATCTGCATTTCAAATTTTTGTTATTAGTTTGGACGATTGAAAAATAAAATAAAAATTAGAGTTTAAACACATCAAAACAATTCATTTACCCGATCCATCCCATTGTGTCCCTGGAGGTAAGGACATCTCATGATCATTTCGGAAATCAATGCTTGCATACGGGAAATCCTCAATAGCAAAGATTTGGTTCTCTAACCAACGAAAATATGCTGGAGTGAATCGGACTACCATACAGAAGTCGCCACCATGGCGAGCCATCAGTGCCACCCATCGTACCATACGAGGCTCTCTAGGTTCACCATGGTCAACATAGACCAACTGAGGGGCAAGAGACGAAATCCTCTCCAAAGAGAAAGATACTAAGATAGCACCATATCCAATTTTTTTTAACTTTGAGTTCTTCGCTCTGGTCTGTTGACCCTTCATATTGGTCAACACCCCTTCACACCAATTAAAGATAGTACCTGAGTAGCATTCGACAGTTCTCTGCATTTGTGACTTGGTAGCCATATGTGGAGTTGCACTTCCACATAATCTGGTAACAATGAATGCAATGACTTTCAGATTCAGACGTATAATAGTTTTTATGTCTATCTGGTTGTATTTGGGATTAGCTTCTTCATTACAGAATTCTTGTTTGTAGCTAGCGATAGGCAGGCCACCTTGCCTAGCTCCAAACAAACCGTAATATCCCAAAAGGGAGAATGCAGTAATATTTCACACAATATAAGAACTTACAACAAGATAAAAAATAAATCTTAAGTACACATCAGAATATGCAGAAAGAATTGAGCCATTTTATTATATTGGAGATCATTCAGTTACACAAGTACAAAATATAGGTAGATCTAGCCAAAGAGATGAGCTAGGATCTCCCTGAAAACATGTATGCAACAGGTACAACGTAACTGGAGAGGCTCTGCAACAAATACTGTGTTGTCCCTTCAGCAAAATATGAACATATAGTTACAGGTTGAAAAGAGAAATGCAGATCTACTCAAAACTGGAGCTCAGATGATGCCAAGATTCAAGATCTGGCCAATGTGATGGATTCCCAAGATAACCCAGAAAGGATTTTCCAGATCTACAAATTTGTAAAATAACCTCCCTAGGATTTGATCCTTATTCGCTGGGAAATACATATCTGAAAAATAGATAGCTGAAATATGATATCAGATCAGATCTATGCTTGAAGGGCAGATCCCTTCTTCAGATCTATGAGCTAGAAGCTCTAAATCTAGCTTCTCAATCCTCGAATGATGATTGCAGTTGCTACAACACAACTGCCTCTAGAAACTGCGCTGTGAGGGAGAGAGAGGCATTTTTCCTGCTAAAAAATGCTACAATAAACTCCAGGCTGATGGTAAGATTGATGGCAATGTGAGGGAATGATCCCTCATAGGATTGCTAGCTGAAATACTAGCAACTTCCTTCCTCCCTTTTGATCTGCAAGGTGACAACGTAATTCTTGAAGGAAGTACTGTTGTTGGGAGGTCAATAACCTTTGGCCTGATGCCAGATCTGCAATGTGGCTCTGGGAGTGCTGATATATAAGCCCAAGTGATGGGAATAATCCCTCACCTTGTTCTCCAGCTAAAGTACTGAAGACAACTTCCACCTTCCAAACTGATCTTCAGAAATCTGCAGATCTCAGAATATGAATGTTCTGCAGAAAGTAGAGAAGAGATGTGGCACCAATGCATGATGTAGAATGAAGAGCGATCCTCTTTCCAAAGCTACTCAAGAAAGAGGTGGGATTCCCGCTCGGGAACACCCTGTGCTAAACAACACCTGCAATCTCTGCTAAACAGCCCAAGAATGCAGTGGAATGTCACTTGACAATTCCAAATCTAAAATATCATACATCAAATAATCCAAGATGCCTTTCACCTTTGCCTTCATCTCCTTTGTAATGTTTGAGCCTTCCCAAGCCTTGGCCCTAATCTCAACTGCACAGTCACATGTGGACAAGATCCTCCAAGTGGGATTGCACTGTCTTAACAAATCAACCAACAATTCTAGGTGCAATGTATACCTCCTCCATCATGTGTGCTTCATTTTCACATAATCTTCCACCACTTGATCATGAATGCTCAATGATCCTTTGTTTGACATCTTCAAGATCTTAGTTGACTGAATCAACCCTCCATGATCTTCTCATTAAATGAGACATGATCTCCAATATCATTCACATTAGTAGTTGCTCAACTACCTCATTTTATAGACCTAGGATAAATTAATCCACATTCACACACACCAAAGTGGATATATATTCTTATTGAGGATTGTGGGTCCCCCCACCCTGTTATTTACTTAATTTATTAAGAAAATCAAGGACTCTAATATTCCAAATATGATGTGAAAATTTGGGAATATTATAGTCCCCCCCCCCCTCCAAAGAAAAATGTTGCTTGTCCTCAAGCAACTCCAAAAGTAGATGCAAAGCCATCTATTCCCCTCCAAATGGCATCCACATAAGGAAGGCTTCCTCCATTTGCTACAAAAGGTTATGCATGTTTTGTTCCAAAGTTGTCTTTTAAAAACATAAAGAATGACTCCTAACTGTATGGTTAGATGTCCTCTTTCCATCATGAAGTACCAAGTGACAACCATGTGATGTCCAACATCATCATCTCTACATGAGGTGCATAAAATAGAGTGGTTCTCTTCACAAAGGAAAAACACCATCACACAATACATGTCTCCATCCCATGTTTCATGAATTAGATTGAGCATTGTTATGCTATCATTCTTAGCCCTGTTGGCCTTATATATTGGATCCAAACTTCATCATTCCAAAATTTTGCAAAAGAAGAAGGGAAGGATTAACATGGGTAGAAAAAGATGTCAAACCATATTTCCCTAACAATAACCACCGGAGTAAGGCCATTTGCTGCCATCCTCCATCTCCTCCATGTAATATGGATAAGCCAAACTCCCCCAAAAGCAACCAAAGCAACAAGAGATCTTGCTGCTTCTTCTCCTCCTCATGTGCATCATGAAGCAAAAACATACTAATGGACATATGAAATGTCACATCAGCCCAATACAAAGACACATCATCAATGCACAACTTGAGAGCATCATGCCAAATTTCACACAATACAAAACACATAGACATAGGAGATGTCATGTGGTGGCCAAACTCTCTCAAGTGAAACCAAAATGAACATGTCTCCCTTTGCTGCAATTTATCATTGACACACAAGGCATGATTTAGAAAATGATGAGCTATTGAGTGGTATCCATACTCACCCAAGAGCAGCCAGCATAGCCATGCCTCCTTCATCATTTCATATGTGTTTTTCAAGGCATGGATCAAAAAAATAGGAGCCTTTGGAGAGTGACAAAGATCTCCCAATGGCAACCAATGTAACCAAGCTTGTTGGCCTATAAAAATCTGCAAGTGGTTATGCAACCCCTTGCTGATCATCCTTACCCATTCACTCCCATGTGGATGATGGATGAGGTACTGCATAATCATGGCATCCTCCCTTTGTAGAATACCATCCTCCCCGAACTGTTGAAGATCTTTGCACTTCATGAAATGTTGAAATGCATCTCTAATGAGATCTCTTAATGAGATTCTCTCTCCACCAAAGGCCCTCCAAAACCAAAGAAGTTTTGGATTTGCTGCAAGTAGAATTTTCTCTTTGAGCAGTGAGATGCTCATTGAAAAAAGGTCATTTAGAAGGGAGAAAATGTTTCTCATCTCAAGATGTCTACCATTTTTCATCTTCATTTTCATTGTTTCATGATTGAAGCTACCTCCAAAATGCTCCAAGAATAATGGGGCCCTTTATTTGTCACAACCACTAAGTGACAACGCTGTAGATCTGCAAGGTAATGCATATGCTGTCTCAAAGTAAGGCACAATACTGATCTCATAATCAGCCATTGTACATAGGATAATGCTAATCCCATTTTCTAAAACTCTACATCTCAACTCAAAGGGTTGAATGTAGCTCAACAAAGATGAAAAAATATAGTTTTTAGTCTCCTCCTTGATTAGATCAAGGGTCCTCTGCACTGTGATATGTCTCTGCTTCAAATCAGCATTTTGTTCTAATCCTTGGTTATGCATTGATCTTAAAAAAATATGCGCTGAAATTTTATGCATACCTTGGATCAACTGATATGTGGGAACCTCTTGACAGAACACACGTATTCCTTCAACCGAGAAAATAGTATTTCCAACTACTGGTAAGAGTGATGGCCTCTATCTTCAAGTATACCAGTGCTGGTATCTTCCTTCCCCTCATGCATCTCCTGATCCATGCATGGGACTCCATATGTCAAGAGCTCAAGACTACCTTGCAAAGATGCAAGTGTCTCTTCTCTGGATAAAAGTACTTCTGTAGCAGGTGGTGAAAGTAGTGACCTCTTGTCCAGAGTGCCAAGATTGACATTCTCCTTGGTTTCCTTGGGAGATGTCTCTTTGTGGCTCATCTCTATCTTCTTCTCATCAAACTTCTTCCTTAAATTGTGAAATAAATCTAAATACTTGGTCACCTTTTCATGCTCTATGTGCCCAAACCACCAATATTCTGCTTCATCCAAGAGATGAAGTGCTGCAATTTGAATAGCCTCTTCTTCAACCACAAGATGCAACTTGAAAAATGAATCTAACTCCCTCCTCCAAGCCTTGACATTGCTTGAGGAAGATCCATCAAATATAGGCAAATAGAATCTATTATGCCTCTTTCTTCTATTGCTGCTATAGGATCCTCTTTCTTCTTTAATCTGGAAGAATTGTTGGAGAGTTAGCTTCTCCTTGAATGCTATAGACTATGCTTTGTACTCTTCAAGATACAAACTAAGAGTCTCATGAGTCTCAGGTTCATTCCTTTCTTCACTTCTATACCTCTCACCTTCTTCAAAGAAAGTGGGCATAGTGGATCTATGAGGAGATCTAGGATTCTCCGGTCTTCTTTTCTGCTGATAGGAAGTACTTTCCTCATTACATCTTCTTGGATCTTCCCTCTGTCCTTCCTCCTTCATTTGATTGACCTCCTTGGAGAGATCTTACATGGATCTAAAGAAAGGAGTGATAGATTTTTCATCCTCCATGATAGATCTCATATATCTGTTCTTCTTTCAATGCACAAGATGAAGTGTCCACCAAAGATCATGCTTTGATACCACTGTAATATCCCAAAAGGGAGAATGCAGTAATAATTCACACAATATAAGAACTTACAGCAAGATAAACAATAAATATTGAGTACACATCAGAATATGTAGAAAGAGATGAGCCATTTTATTATATTGGAGATGATTCAGTTACACAAGTACAAAATATAGGTAGATCTAGCCAAAGAGATGAGCTAGGATCTCCCTGAAAACATGTATGCAACAGGTACAACGTAACTAGAGAGGCTCTACAGCAAATATTGCGCTATCTCTTCAGCAGAATATGAACATATAGTTGCAGGCTGAAAATAGAAATGTAGATCTACTCAAAACTGGAGCTCAGATGACGCCAAGATTCAATATCTGGCCAATGTGATGGATTCCCAAGATAACCCAAAAAGGATTTTCCAGATCTACAACTTTGTAACATCACCTCCCTAGGATTTTATCCTTGATCTGCTGGGAAATGCATATCTGAAGCTAGATCTGACAAATAGATGGCTGAAATATGATATCAGATCAGATCTATCCTTGAAGGGCAGATCCCTTCTTCAAATATATGAGCTAGAAGCTCTAGATCTAGCTTCTCAATCCTCTAATGATGATTGCAATTGCTGCAACACAACTGCCTCTAGAAACTGTGATGTGAGGGAGAGAGAGGCCTTTTTCCTACTGAAAAATGTTGCAATAAACTCCAGGCTGATGGTAAGACTGATGGAAATGTGAGGGAATGATCCCTCACAGTATTGCTAACTGAAATACTAGCAACTTTCTTCCTCCCTTTTGATTTGCAAGGTAGACAGCGTAATTACTGAAGGAAGTACTGTTGCTGGGAGGTCAATAACCTTTGGCCTGATGCCAGATATGAAATGTGGCTCTGGGAGTGCTGATCTATAAGCCCAAGTGATGGGAATAATCCCTCACCTTGTTCTCCAGCTGAAGTACTGAAGACAACTTCCACCTTCCAAACTGATCTTCAAAAATCTGCAGATCTCGGAATATGAATTTTATGCAGAAAGTAGAGAAGAGATGTGGCACCAATTCCTGATGTAGAATGAAGAGAAATCCTCTTTCCAGAGCTACTCAAGAAATAGGTGGAATTCCCGCCCGGGAATACCCTGTGCTAAACAACACCTGCAATCTTTGCTAAACAGCCCAAGAATGCAGTGGAATGTCACTTGAAAATTCCAGATCTAAAATATCATACATCAAATAATCCAAGATGCCTTTCACCTTTGCCTTCATCTCCTTTATAATGTTTGAGCCTTCCCAAACCTTGGCCCTAATCTCAACTCCGCAGTCACATGTGGACAAGATCCTCCAAGTGGGATTGCGATGTATGACCAAATCAACCAACAAGTCTAGGTGCAATGTGCACCTCCTCCATCATGTGTGCTTCATTTGCACATAATCTTCCACCACTTGATCATGAATGCTCAATGAACCTTTTTTTGACATCTTTAAGATCTTAGTTGATTGAATCAACCCTCCATGATCTTCTCATTAAATGAGACATGATCTCCAATCTCATTCACATTAGTAGTTGCTCAACTACCTCATTTTACAGACCTAGGCTAAATTAATCCACATTCACACACACCAAAGTGGATATTTATTCTTATTGAGGATTGTGGGTCCCTCCACCCTTTTATTTACTTAATTTATTAAGAAAATCAAGGACTCTAATATTCCAAATATGATGTGAAAATTTGGGAATATTACACAAAGAGATAGGTTCACCTCTTTTTGATAAACTGGTAAGGAAGTAGATATCTTCAAGCTCAATTTCTAGCTTGTGATCTCCAATGATAAAGCATTGTTCTTGAATGTCCCATTTATTCACCAGCTAGGTCATTAGCTCTACTTGTGCCCTCATGCCTTGAATGGCCCAGAATTTGTATAATCCACAATTTCTCAAAACATGCATTGTGTTTGGATTGTTCATTGCCGCATCATCTACCTCTTCGTGCTCGCATTCTTGCCACTCCAACATTGTGCAATGACCTGCAAATGGACGCATTTAATGGTTAGAATCTATTAGAGTGAAAAAATTTATCCATTTTTGAGAGAATGTATCAAATTTCATTTTCTTACGGTGCCTCTGCAGTTTTTGTATAGAGACAGTGCGGACCCCTGCATGAGCTCTTCTTAAAAACTGCGGTAGCCCGATAATTTTCCTTTAGGAAAATTATCGGGGTCTGCAGGTAATCAATGGTTGACCCGCGGACTCCCGTAAGCAAAATTTTTAACCTTTTTTCCCTCCAAAAATGAATTTCAAAACTAAAAAAGAGAATTTAAATGGATGAAAATGAAGAGAAGAGTATTGTAGATTACCTGAATTCGACGGATTTCAATTTGAGCGGTCGGTTCTTCCGTTATCACCTCTAGAATGTTTTTTTCCCAGAGCTCTCAGTTTTCAACTCTGAACACAAAAGGTGAAAATGACTTTGTTGAACTACTTTTTATAAGTTTTTTTGAATAAATAAAATATTATTTTATTTATTTTCCACTTTAAAAAGTTATTTTTTGAATGTTTTTACTTATTGGAAACATATATGTTTAATTTTTCAAGTTTATGTGCAGAAAACAGGATTGTCAGGTGAAAAGGATTATTTTTATGATGAGTACACTTTTATCACTTTTTCGGGATCTTGAAAACTACGAAAAAGCGAAACCCTGGAGTTATCTTTTAAGCTCTTTTCAGACTCTCTAAAAATGAAAAGATTGTCGAGTACTTGACTATTAGAAATCATTAAAGGAAATGAACATTCATCTCTTCAGCATAAGTTTACCTCTTTTTCGGACTAAAATGGACTATTTATGAAAAAGGTATATGTTGGCTAATCATGGTCAATAGAGTTCTCTCCTGCATTATTTTATTCTTTTTCGGGCTTGAGAGACTAAATTTACGAAAAATTACACCCACGGGGTTTTCTTAAGTTTTTCTTCCGACTCCCTAAAACTGAAAAACAACGAGTTTCACCTATACTAGACTCGTAAAAACTTAACAGTAAAGGACCTGTCAATTATAAACAGGAACGAACCACTCCTTCTTAGGGTTCGATTTTAACACTAAGTTGGACTCATCCGAAAGATGAGCTTATATAACAAGCAAATGTTATCCTCCTCAAGCTTGTAAAAAATAAAGAGGTACTTGCCAAAAATGGCGAGGGAAAAAGAGAAAAGATGAATCCAGTCGTTACACTTCGTTTCAAAAAGTTGTATACCACTCTTGTCACATTCATATTTGGCTTGGGAAAATAATTTGGGGTTGGGAAAATCCTTTGGCCAAACAGTTAATCGAACCACATTGAAAGTCTTCAACTAGTTTCTGGGTATTAGCTTTAGGTCAATCGTCACCATTTGCAGTGTTGTTATGGGTTCAAGAGATCAGTTTAATAAACCATTCATTGCAAACATCTGTCTCCATTCGCGTTGACCATCCCTGTAGTGCCCCACTTTGGTTGATGGACACTGACCCTTCACACTTTATTCTTTGAGGACCTCAGGTTGGGGATCCAGACACATGTCTCTATTATTAGTGGATTTGATGGTTATATATGTTCTTTATTGATATTGTGATGATGACATCATTGATGGATATGTATGTTCTCTATTGATATCATGATGATGACAGACTTGATGGATAGGTATGTTTTCTATTGATGTTACGATGATGATGGATAGGTATGTTTTCTATTGATGTTACGATGATGATGGCTTTGATGGATACGTTAATTTCACATTGATGTTATGATTATGATAACCATGATGGATGTGTCCCCTATGGTAACTACTTACATTAATTATGATTCAAAATGAACAACTATGTGAATGATGGTCATGTTGAGGTTGCTATTATGATAATGACTAACAATGAGAAACCTTGTTACTGATGATTATTGAGTATGACATGAAACCACCAGAGGTACTCACATATGATGAGCTTACAACATCTGGTTTGATAGGAATTAATATTTTGTCTTTGAAATTATAAGTTCAGTTTGGAACTTGATATATATATATATATATATATATATATATACACTATAATGATATGTCAGTGGTTGCAGGAACACATTAGTTGCTTGGCCAAATGACTCACATATGGGTGATGGGGTTGTACAATTGGATGGAACAACATGGGAGGGGTGGAACAGTGTTCTTGATCTCACCCGCTAGCCTCCCACCGTGACTTAGGCTGGAAAGGTCGAAGTACCTTCGCCTTGAAGATCATGATGTCGTGAGGGAAAATCAAAATTTGGTTCGCTCACGAGGATTTTCTGGTGGGTGCGCATCGAGGCGGATTCCTTGATCCCCAACACCATTAGTCTCACTATAGCAGGCAACATCTGAGATGATAGGGGTCTCTGTCGTTGCACATATAATTTCCCCTCGTAACCACTGGATACTTGAAGGGCAAGTGGTGTGGCACCCTTGGAATTTCAAAAGAAATTCTTGAAGGGCACAACCGACTTGGCACCCTTGGTATCAGAAATAAATTCGTAGGCATGGCACCCTTGGAACTTCGAATGGAAGTTCTTGAAGAGCATGACCAACTTGACACCCTTGACATCATTAAAGAAACTAATAAATATAATCAATATATGAAAATCCAACTAATTCATATCAAGTGACATATGATGTTAGAACCAAAGGAATTAAATCAAGAATAAAACTTAGGGTAAGGGAGGAATAGGAAGAGATAAAATATTCTACCATGATAACTCTACCCTTTCCATGTTAAAACAAAATATTAAATACATAAGCTTAATTAAGCAAAAGGGGGAAAGAGGGACATAGAGTTAAGTATAAAGCTTTATTAAAAACTTCATTAAGAGAAGAGGGTGGTGAATTAAAATAAGATTAATAAATTAAAATTTGAGAAATTTAGAGAACTTCCATGTGGCAAAAGCCAACATAAGAATATTCATCAAAAGGGAAAATTGAGGTAGTTAGGGGACCAAATCTGAGAATCATCAATTAAATTCAGTAATAAACACAAATTAAGGAGTAAAAAAGGGGAATCAAGAGACAACTAGGAGAAGAAATAGGGAATAATTAAGTAAATTAGTTTTGGAGAGTCTTGATGAGAGGGTGACACATGGGTGGGTGAATAATCAAATTTTGGGGTAATAAAAAAAAATTTATTTATGCATGAAATTCCAAGTGTCACCTATGAAACCTTCTATAAAGGAAAGGGAAATGGAAGGGGAAAGGGGCCTTTTGTTTTACCCTATGATTGGATGGAGGAGATTATGTCAATTTGAGTGGTTACGAGCTATAGTTGAATTTGGTGGGATAGAGGATTATAGAGAGGGGACTCTTGAGCCAAGAGGGGCTCACCTCTATCAGCTAGTACATTCCTTCATTGTACAACCCCATTGCAGCTCGGGGGTCTGCGGGGAAGGAGAGTACCCAAGGAGTAGGCTGGGAGGTCAACTGGTGGGTCATTACATTTGGATTAAGCACGACAACCTTCAGGCTTGGAGGTAGATGACAACAAGGGAGCTCAAGCAGCGGCAAGTCAAGTTTGGTTCTCATCCAATGGTGAACGGTACATGTGTTAGTTAGTTTTATTTTAATTATGATGATTTCATTGTGCCTATAATCAAGTTAAATATATATATGTGATAAGAATTTAAATATATGGACTTGATATATGTGATTTAATTTTACTGAGTTTCAACTTGTGTGATTATGGTTTCATTTCCTAGTTACTGTGTAAATATATATATATATATATATATATATATATATATATATATATATTAAATTCTAGCGCTCATCTAGTAAATTAAAGGGTCGGTCTCTACACTTAGTATCAGAGCAAAGGTTCAACCTCTAGGACCTATAGGCCCATAAAGTATTAAGGTTTTCCTTGTATTATTTTTGTGAGCCATGAGTTTTGTAGTCTTTGTGGACTCAGAAACCTTCTTGATTATGTTTGGTTCTATGACAAAAATCAAACTCTATTATACCATTATGACTCCATCCATAACCATCACTAGCACCATGATAAAATTCCTTTTTACGATGCTTCTGACTTAAATCGCTATAGATTGGCAAGTAGATATTTGCTTCAATTGTCTTCTCATGTTCACTCTATTAGATGTTTTTGTACATATAGTCGATTTCTAAGGTCAAGGGTTGGGGATAAAATCACACCATTTAAGGTCACTACACATGAGGTTCTCCAATTTATCTTCTAACAAAAATCGGCAGTTACTGGAGGATGGACTCGACCAGGTTTGGTTCCTCTGACCCTTTCTTCTGCAAGGCACCATTGACTAGCTCCGAGGAGCCGTTACACTGGAGTACACCTCAGGCACTAGCTTTAAACCGAGAAAATATTGCGTCGAGATGGATGCCACTTGCATCCTCTGCCCATCTCTCAGCCTTTTCTGCTGCAGATGGACATTGACAAAGCCATCACAACAATCAGATGGCTTATAGTTGTTGCTAATTGTTTCACCTAATATCACCAATAATCTCCACAAGAACACAACCCATCCTTAAAATGATGGAAGCGACTGCCTTCTCTCACAATGACCTCCCGCTTAACAATTTTTGAAATGAATTTTGTGGCTGTGTGGCAATCATCACATACTCAGAGGTTTTTAAAGATTCTTATAGTAGCCCCACAAGGAGTACTGATAAGACCAAATGCAATTGCTAGCTTCTCACTGTGTTGGCTGAGAATGTGTTGCTTTAGCTCCTCCTCTACATCATGCAACACAAAGTTAGTGTTAGGCTTGTATCCCACCAATTTCATCTGTGCTTCTAAATTCTCTAATACTGAATATATATGCTCGGATTCTGCATGTGATCTGTCCCCTACAAGGAAAATGTGAACCCTGCTTTTTACTATAGTCCAAATACAACCTGGCAACTTTTTGAGTCCCCTATATTTCATCATCAATCTCACTTTCGCTACATCTTCCCACCTGCCTTCTGCGGCATAAATATTTGACAAAAGCGTATATCTCCCAGAATTTTCTGGTTCCAACTTAAAAAGCTGCTCTGCTGCAAGCTTACCTAGCTCTCTGTTTCCATGAATTCTACGCGCACCAAGTACTGCTCCCCACATACTAGAATTTGGTTCACAAGTTTCTTTGTTGACAAACTCCTTGGCCTCTTCCAGGCGCCCAACACGACCAAGAAGATCAATTATGCAAGCATAATGCTCTTCTCTTGGTGTAATGCAGTAATCTTCATACATGGAATTAAAGTAGCGTAATCCTTCGTCCACTAGGCCAACATGGTTGCACACAGAAGGGATACCGATGAAGGTGACCTAATTGGGCTTCATACCTGTTTGTTGCAACTCCTAAAACATTGTAAGAGCGTCATAACCAAATCCATGCTGAGCATATCCTGCAATCATGGCATTCCAAGAAACCACATCTCTGTTCATAATTATGTCAAACATCAACTGAGCATCCTTTATCAATCCACATCTAGCATACATAATAATAAGAGCACTTCCCACAAATCTATCTAATTGTATCCCCAATTTTATCATATACTCATGCAACTGCTTTCCCTCTTCCAGAGCAGCTAAGCTGGTGCATGCCCTCAAAATACTCGTGAAGGTTGTATGATCTGGCTTGACTCTGTCCCGAAGCATTTGCGCGAAGAAATTCAACGTATCCTCACCCTGCTCAGTCTGTACATATGCTGTAATCATTGAAGTCCAAGAAACAACGTTTCGGCTTGGCATTATATCAAACAATTTCCGAGCTTCCTCTACTCTCCCACATTGTGCATATCCTGTTATAATAAAATTCCATAATGCAACATCCCGTTTAGGCATTTTTCAAGCATCTTCTATTCTGGAGTTCTGTGTATATCCAGCAAGCATAGCATTCCACGATACAACGTTTCTCTCAGGCATTTTGTCGAACATCTGCCACACATCCTCAATCCTCCCACTCTGGCAATGCCCTGCAACTATAGATGTCCACGAGTACACATCCCGCTCTGGAATTTCATCAAACAATGCACAGGTTATAGCTACGTGGGAGCATAACCTTCCGACCATCAGGTGCACCAGTAGCGTTCCCTTCCTCGAGATCTGGTGATATTCTTGTGAGCCTTTCCGTTCAATCCAAGGCTCTTTTCGGAGAAAACTGTGGGTTTAATGCTTAGGGAATGTGCAACATTTATACATTGTTGCCAAAATTTTCTTCCGAAACTATATAATCTTGAATTGAATTCCAGATTCTTCGTGCCAAGTAGAAAACGATGATATTACCATTGACAATATCCGATCTTAAATTCCAAAATTCTCGTGATATTGATTTGATTTGATAAGTGCCAGAATCCTGGAAAGTCACGTCTGTGGTTAACTGACCGTTGGATAAGTGCGAGAATCCGGGAAAATATATTGGAATTATTGAAAATGGTTGACTGAATATTCAATCATAGAGAAATATCGAAACCCCTTACATGATCACAACGTTGTGGATAAATCCTTGTCATTTTCCAAAAATACTTGGAACTGGTGGAATTGACTCCTGTTCTAGAGGTATTAAATTTCATCTTAGTATAGGATTGGATATATTTTGTTAGGCTATCTATCAATTCTTTTGAAAGATGCATAAATTTCTTCCCAAAAATTATACCACTGGAATATTTTGTGATGGCTTGCATTTCTGCTCGTAACCATTTAATGATGCCACTTGCTCCTCTTTAGTTCCCCATGTTAAAATTTTATAACAAAGGCCATTTCCTATAGTTTTCATTAAGGTTTTACTTCTGCAGTACTTGTCTTTACATGCCTAGATCAAAGGTATTATTTCCATATATTTTGAATGGGGTTTATAAATGAAACATAGGATGAATATTTGCTCTTGATCTAAGAAGGAGGTAGGTCTAAGAGAATTTTCAGGGTAGATCCTGGGTTTTTCGAAGAGTTTGACACAATAGCGTGTTACAACTTACCGGTGAAAATTCCACGGGATTAAACCCTTTAGTTTAAGGGGTGCAAATTGTGAAAAGGTTGTTGTGCTGGTTTTATTATCCATACATAGCTACCAAAACAATTTCTTTAAGCCTTTGGATTTGTAGTTATCTATGAGTTGCTTGATTCTAATTCCTATACTCCACTCAGATGATTTTATGGTATACAACGGTGCTTTGTTTCATTTCATAGATCTATTTACTTTCACAGTGACTTAATTCTACTGTTAGGACATGTAATGGCTCAGCGAAACAAATTTTTTTATGGTTATTTCATTTTTGAACTGCTTGTATGGCTTCTATGTTTTGGATAAGCAATGGACTCTTTTCAATGTAAAAAAAAAAAAAAAAACAAATCTGCACCCTCTTATTTACAAATGTCGAGGATCAGCAAACCAACCTTGAGGGTGCATCGATGTCTGGAGAAGCTCCGATAGTTCAATAAAGATGCTTCCAACCATGTCAGTCTCAAAGGCTGGAAATTGCAAAATCAAAGGCTAATATATCTTGACGGGAGAATCCCTTGGATCCCATCATAATAGATTTTTGTGGATGAATAGTCCGGATTTCTAGAAAATCTGTTTGCCCCTTTGTCACTTTCTTGATAGACATGATGAAAGAGTATGAAGTTAAAAACTGTTTTTATAACTTCTGCTACTTGAGACTGCCATGCAGTGCCAAATTTATTCCTTCTAATTTTATTCAGCTATTCCATCACTAATTCAGAATCCCCATAAATTTTGATATCATTTGACCGTGCTTCTCATTCTCATGTTATTAGAACTGTGGTGGCCTTTATCTCCGAGAAATTTTTAGGTCCCTGTCTCAGAGTACATTCAAAAGAATTTGGTTGTTATCTGATATCATGCAACTTCCTCTTGCCCCATATGTGTTGGATTTTTGTAAGCAACACTGTCTAAATAGCCATGAACCTTGGTGTTGATTTGAATATTGCTGACTGTCCATTGTTTTCACTCCTTGGCTTTGTCAAAATTTGTGTGGGATCCTATTATCCCTATAGACAGTTTGAGTCGGAGTAATGACCTTCACTTGGAAAATTGATTCATTTCAAGATGGAAAAACTGACCCATAAACAAAACATTGCAAAGAATGGTCTTTTTCCTTCATGATATTCCAACCATGCTCCCAAAGTCTCATCTAACTGATTTTTTTTCATTCCCAGTTTCCTTTTCCTCGCTGTAATTCCTTTTACAGCAGACAATACTCCCTTTGTGAAATGACATTTAAGGTGAACGTGATTTACTCCATTATTTTCTTTGCAGAGGATGCCATGCTATGTAAAGCCCATTATTTTTTTTATCGTTTTTATGAGATAGCCTTAGAGTTAACGATTTTCTGAGTCCTTGCATTTAGATTTTAGCACAGCTGAGGTTGAAAGGTCTGCCTTCTCTTAGAAATTATCTAACTTGAAAATTTCAACACGTATTTTCTTAGCTCAAGGACTACCCATGAGTCTTTCTGCCCCAATACCGCAATTTCAAACAAATAAATTTCACTGGTGACGAAAGAAGCTATTTATGGACTCACAAAGATTATTCGTGATAATATACGAAATGCACGAGTGGTAGAAAACCCTGGTTGCTATCCTACTTCTGTAGAATTGCCTCTTGTTCCATTGTGGGAGGTATACTTGTCTCATGCTAGTTACAATGCTTTGATATTTAATTCATTTCTTTAATGTTTTTGCTTGTTGATGCATTTTGAATGAATATTCTAGATCTCTAGTTTTTGTGTGTGTTTTGCAGGGAACACATTCGTAGATGCCCTTGATCTCATTTTTAGCATAATGGGAGCTTCTAAATGTCTAATCTCTTCAATAATTTTTAGAATAAAACCCCATGTGAACAAACTTGTGAATTGCGGATAAAAAAATGATGCAACTTCATTTTTAATAGGAAGAATACTAACAAATCATGTATAGAATCATTCATTAATGAAATCTCAAGATGCATTACTTATGTGGGGGACACTCTAGTAAAGAATCCCCTATGGAGGACCTAGCCAAAAGCAAGACTGCATAAAACTACATACTGAATTGTGATAAAAATTGAATACATGGAGTAAACATTCTAAATTATTTAGATTGACTATCATTATTATTCAAGGGGCATGTTTTCCTTCAGGCAACTACCTTAGAGAGAGTCATTTGGGTCAGATTTTTTGTTGCTTTGATGAGATTATTGCTCATCAACCTGGACCTGCCATTCTCCATCCATTTGTTATTAAATTTTCTAACCCCAGTAAATTACATATTATTTCCTTCCTTGCATATTTTTACTTTAAATTTTCGGCTTACTGAACAAACTGTAATATTGGGATTTAATTGGCAAATAAAAATTTGATTTGTAGTGGAAGCAAAAATTAAAAAAAAAAATGCCAATTTCATTTGCATAAAGCACATAAAATTTGTCTTTCAAAATTTAGCCGCCATCATTTCATTCAGAAAATTCTCCAAGGTTACAAGGGTATTCCCATCTTGGGAAAATCTATCCAGTGAGAAAATAGAAGCTACAACAATATTCAGAAATTTACTGAAGAAAGTTTGGTCACTTGTAAAGTTGTATGGCCCTCTGAAATCAATAAGAAAACCTAAATACGCAAACATGTCCCTGCAATCTGCTGTATGGCCTTACGTGATGCGTGTTGTGCCTCTACCGTACTCGCACATGCTCACTGTTGCTGGGTTCTGCTGCACATGCAGGTTGGATTTGCTGCAAAAAATTGGTCCTTGATTTTTATTCTTAGGTTCAAATATGTGACAGCTAAGAAATTCAAAAGGATTATTACTAATTCGATATAGGTTGATATTGAGTGCTAGTTTTTGGAGCCTATCATATACTTGTATGGTTTTATTTATTTTGGTTGGATCTTTGACATATAACAATATTAATGATATCATGTTAAAGGATATCTACTATGTGACGATTTCTAGCCTAAAAGCCATTTTATTAATAAAACCTGAGTGGTGTGAGTGATGTAGTTGAGATTAATTCACAAGAAGAATTGAATGCACCTTGACGTAGGTTCATTACACATGTGGTTTGAGTTAATGGTCACTCACTAATTGTACATTCTCTTTTGAGATATTACATGGTGATAGATGTTAAACATACATAACTATGATCATTTTAATTTCATAAGAAATCAATTTTGTTAATATATGAGAAATAAACATATATAAGTTGTAGATATTTTGTTAAATTACTTGGGGATGGTGTTTATACGAACTAAGGGTTCCCAAGTAGTCCACATTTGTTACAAAATGAATATTGATGTAATGTATTAAGCATATCCATACACATATTGTACATTGTTGAATGACGTTGTGTGCCCTAAAAGCATTGGCAACAAGAATGATAAAATATAATTGTGGAGCTTGATTGTCAAAGCATGTGACACATAATCACCCATGCCCATTTTAACACTATATAAGGGAGGTAATCAAAGTTAAAAAGTAAATATGATGTTTATATTACTTACATAAAGG
Source organism: Pinus albicaulis (assembly GCA_034641835.2). Classification (NCBI taxonomy): domain Eukaryota; kingdom Viridiplantae; phylum Streptophyta; class Pinopsida; order Pinales; family Pinaceae; genus Pinus; species Pinus albicaulis. The sequence continues at coordinate 660,249,881 of CM076573.1, read as the reverse complement.
GAGCCATAAAGAAGATGGAAGATGTTTTGAGTATGACCCTCAAATATTTCATTATTCCTTAATGGACAAAAATCATGGAGAAATTGATTGATTTAAAAATTGAGGATACTTGGCACAATGAGGATAGCAAGATTTTAAATAGAGGATATTAAGGATATGCATCCCTGTCTTAATTTCCTTTCCTAATCTAAGGACTTCGGGGCGAAGTCCATTATTAAGAGGGGGTGAATCTAGTGCCCCACTTTGGTTGATGGACACTGACCCTTCATACTTTATTCTTTGAGGACCTCAGGTTGGGGATTCAGACACATGACTCTATTATTAGTGAATTTGATGGTTATGTATGTTCTTTATTGATACTGTGATGATGACATCATTGATGGATATGTATGTTTTCTATTGATATCATGATGATGATAGAATTGACGGATAGGTATGTTTTCTATTGATGTTACGATGATGATGGATAGGTATGTTTTCTATTGATGTTACGATGATGATGGCTTTGATGGATACGTTAATTTCACATTGATGTTATGATTATGATAACCATGATGGATGTGTCCCCTATGGTAGCTACTTACATTAATTATGATTCAAAATGAACAACTATGTGAATGACGGTCATGTTGAGGTTGCTATTATGATAATGACTAACAATGAGAAACCTTGTTACTGATGATTATTGAGAATGACAAGAAACCACCAGAGGTACTCGCATATGATGAGCTGAAAACATCTGGTTTGATAGGAATTAATATTTTGTCTTTGAAATTATAATTTCAGTTTGGAACTTGATATATATATATATATATATACACTCTGATGATATGTCCGTGGTTGTAGAAACATGTTAGTTGCTTGGCCGAATGACTCACATATGGGTGATGGGGTTGTACAATTGGACAGAACAACATGGGAGGGGTGGAACAGTGTTCCTAATCTCACCCGCTAGCCTCCCGCCGTGACTGAGGCTGGAAAGGTCGAAGTACCTTCGCCTTGAATATCACGATGTCGTGAGGGCAGGTCCCAAATTTGGTTCACTCACGAGGATTTTCTGGGGGGCGCGCATCATGGCGGATTACTTGATCCCTAGCACCATTAGTCTCACTAAAGCAAGTAACATCTGAGATGATAGGGGTCTCTGTTGTTGCACATATAATTTCCCCTTGTAACCACTGGATAATTGAAGGGCAAGTGGTGTGGCACCCTTGGAATTTCAAGAGAAATTCTTGAAGGGCATGATCGACTTGGCACCCTTGGTATCAGAAATAAATTCGTAGGCATGGCACCCTTGGAACTTCGAATGGAAGTTCTTGAAGGGCATGACCAACTTGACACCCTCGACATCATTAAAGAAACTAATCAATATAATCAATATATGAAAATCCAACAAATTCATATCAAGTGACATATGATGTTAGAACCAAAGGAATTAAATCAAGAATAAAACTTAGGGTAAGGGAGGAATAGGAAGAGATAACATATTTACCATGATAACTCTACCCTTTCCATGTTAAAACAAAATATTAAGTACATAAGACTTAATTAGGCAAAAAGGGGAAAGAGGGACATAGAGTTAAGTAGAAAGATTTATTAAAAACTTCATTAAGGTAAGAGGGTGGTGAATTAAAATAAGATTAATAAATTAAAATTTGAGAAATTTAGAGAAATTCCATGTGGCAAGAGCCAACATAAGAATATTCATCAAAAGAAAAAATTGAGGTAGTTAGGGGACCAAATCTAAGAATTATCAATTAACTTCAGTAATAAACACAAATTAAGGAGTAAAAAGGGGGAATTAAGAGACAACTAGGAGAAGAAATAGGAAGCCTTGTTGGGTTGAGGGAAATACTATTTTTATATGAATAATTAAGTAATTCATTTTGGAGAGTCTTGATGAGAAGGTGACACATGGGTGGGTGAATAATCAAATTTTGGGTAATAAAAAAAATAATTATTTATGCATGAACTTCCAAGTGTCACCTATGAAGCCTTCTATAAAAGAAAGGGAAATGGAAGGGAAAAGGGATTTTTGGGGGGTTTACCCTATGGTTGGATGGAGGAGATTATGTCATTTGGAGTGGTTACGAGCTATAGTTGAGTTTGGTGGGATAGAGTGTTATAGAGAGGGGACTCTTGAGGCAAGAGGGGCTTACCTATATCAGCTAGCACATTCCTTTGTTGTACAATCCCATTGCAGCTCGGGGGTCCACAGGAAAGAAAAGTACCCAAGGAGTAGTCTGGGAGGTCAACCAGTGGGTCATTACATTCAGATTAATCATGACAACCTTCAATCTTGGAGGTAGACAAAAGCAAGGGAACTCAAGCAGTGGCAAGTCAAGTTTGGTTCTCGTCCAATGGTGAACGGTACATGTGTTAGTTAGATTGTTTTAATTATGATGATTTCATTGTGCCTATAACCAAGTTAAATATATATATATATATATATATATATATATATATATATATATGATAAGAAGTTAAATTTATGGACTTGATATTCGTGATTTAATTTTACTAAGTTTCAACTTGTGTGATTATGGTTTCATTTCCTAGTTACTGTGTAAAAACAAAAAAAACAAAAAAATTAATTAAAGTCTAGCACTCATCTAGTAAATTAAAGGGTCGGTCTCTACAATCCCTGAGTTAGTCCTTGTTAAAATTTCTTCAAAACTTGATCTAATGGTTTCGTGTCGTGGGCTTTCCTACAACGGGTCACTTTCTATCAACGATAGCTCATCATCTAGAAAGTTGATCTAGAATCCTATTAGTACCTTAGGATCTGCATGCCCTAATGGCAGGTTTCTCGCCTTCGATGACAGGTTGCATCATTGACCTTCAATCGAATGATTTTGTGAAGTGTTTGACTCCAAATCATTCATTCATATTTCATAGGTTGTACTAAGTACTTTGAGGGCCATTGTCATTATTGGTGGTTTCTCTCACACTTGTTAACAGTTCACATCATTGACTGGTAATCAAGTTTTTTCTACCATGTTCGACTTCGACACAATCAATCGCATGGATAGTATCATACTAGTTCGAGAAGAGGAAATCAAGACCCTGGATCTAGTTTCTACCATCCAGGCTGCGAGGAAATTTATTATTCAGTAGACTATTCATGACAGATGGCTGCATCCATGCTGTGTCTACTATTAATGTAATTCTAAAATCATTTATGTATCAGAACATGTAGCTAGTTTTGATCTGAGTATGGGAATGCCTACCTCAGCGATGATATACATATATATATGCTTGCATTGAATGTTTTTTCAGGGTTTCAACTGGTGTGCCTGCAGCCCGATCCTCAGAAATATAAAGCACTTCACTCCTCAGAATTCTTCAGAACTCTTCAGACTTCACACTTTAGGGGGAAATTTGTTACACTAAAATTTTTCACCATGACATTTAGCTGTCTATATAGGTTCATCATTACCTATTTATTTCTCCCTTAGAGGTCCAAAATCATAAAGTTCCTAAATCAAGTCTTGAAATGGGGAAAAAGCTTATTAAAACCCTAAAAAGCCTAACTCCGCACTTTTCCTATCATTTCCTGTGGTACCACGGTTTATGGCTATAAAACCTGCGGTACATCCCAAACACTCTGCTCATTAAAACTGCGGACCCCCGTAAAAGGTAAAATAAAAACAAAATTAAGTTCTAGAAGCCCAGCTGGTCGAATATTCTCCCAGCTGGGGCCTTCTAGAAGCGCTATTTGGTCAAGATTCACCCCTTCCATTCATGAACCTTTGTCCCTTCATACATGGAGCTATCCCTTGGTTTTTGGAGCTAAAATCCCATGATGAGAGGCCTTTATCCCTTCCTTATTGGAGCTGAAACTACCTCCCTTCTGCTATAAATTGAGACCATGTTTCAGTCTCAAGGGTACTTACTTCTTAGCTTGTAGAAGAGAATTGCTGAAGAAATTATACTCTCCACATTTGGCATCATTGGCATGAGAAAGATTACATACTCATAGCCATAGTCTTATGTTGATTCAGAGAGTTGGAGTCTTGTCAAACTGAGGAAAACGGTTGTTCGGGACCCCGGAAGAACCTGTACAAACATCAAGGCGTCAAGGTTGTAAGGTTTATTCTTTTTTATTCAAAGTTAATACAAATGGATTCTATTTTCTCATTGAGTTGTTCATCTATCTTTTGAATAATTTAATTCTTGGATTCCTTGATCACTAAGATAGATTATTGCTTTTGAATTATCATATCTTGCAAATGATTTTAATCTTGTTTGCTTGTCTTTGATTGCAGATCTTATGTGCTGGATCAATACCTTCTGGGATGACTGGATTAAAGACCAAGTAAGCATTGGACTTCAGGTAGGAGCATCTTTCCATAGTTAATTAGTAATTCTTAATCAAAATATTCTAGAGAAAATGGTCTACATTTGTCTGTTTGTTTCTAGATATCCTTAGGATACTAGGGAGATCACTCTTGTCTGCAAGAGGGATTTGTCCGTCTAACACTGACAAGCCTTGACATCTCTTTCATATTGCGATGTAAATGCACCAAGATGATGGTGATGAGAAATATTGTTGCAAGTCTGCACTTATTGACTGATGGATATTCGACTGCAACCCTGTATAGTGCTATGAAAACAAAATAAGAAGGGTTCTTAGTCATGGATATACGACAGTAGCAGCAAAAAGAAATTTTGCATTTAAAATCCTATCTCCGATATCTCATGTAACCACTTGCAAATGGACCAATACCATTTTCAAAATACGGGATGTTGGTAAGCAAGCCAGAAAATGATTGATGGCTGAAATAAGTTCAAATAAAAAGGTTATTGTACCTTAAAATATGTGTTTGGGGTCTGGGCCTCTTTAACAGTTGTTGGGCATGTAAAATTGTCTTTTAAACCTTTGTAAGAGATTGTTGGGCACCCATAAACATAGACATGGACCTTCCTTAAATCTTGTTAGGCATTAGAGAACAAGTAGCAGAACTCTGTAACAACTTCTGTGCTTAAAATATGCATGGTCGAGCTTAGAAACAAACCTGCTATAGGAAATGCGTACCACATCTCCCTTATGATGCAGGTGTAATGCCAGTTGTTGGACATTCAAACAAAATAAAACAACAAGGGTATGTTGGGAGTGAAACTCTGCATCCAAGGATCTACTGCAGATGTGAAATGGTATGCCACCCTTGGCGGGTGGATCGTGTAACTCAGCAGCCATTGATTTTGAAGGGCTTAGGAGATGGTTCTTGCAAGTCATGCCCCTTCATATAGTTTTACTGGTTCACATCAAAAGAATAGAAGGCGGCGGTAAGCAAGTAAATGCTATTTTAGATAATAGTTAAGTATCGATGCCATGTACAAATCATATGCATGTTCATAGAAAAAATTCAAAGTTGCTTCTCAATTAACAATTGCGCATGTAATGAAAATATCATGTGTGTAATGAACATCAGTGATGAATTGCAATGGATATATGTGACACTATTTTTCTCTCTCATTTGTATCTATCCTATATTCCCTTCTCCGAAATATACAATTTCACAATCTAGCATGATGTCAAAGTTAGGAAATTAGCTACGATGTGTAGCATATGGGTCACTTGCATTTTATTTTTGGTGCCAATCTGAGATCGTTGTTTTACTTGAGCTGTAAAGGTGAAAAAAATTAGAGGACAAAAAAAAAACATTTAGGGGGTGTGTTACAGTTTAGTAGGTTACAAGTTTTCACATCTTACATATCCAAAACTTGACTACTTCACAGTTTTGCATTTCAATTTGAAACAATTGCACCTTATTGTATTTTATTAAAAGTTAAACTATGGGAGAAGCTTATGAAATGTACACAACTTCAGATTTTTGTGTTTTAATTGGAACATATATGCCTTATTCTATTTTCTTTCAACTAAATTAGGGAATTTTCTAATTTATATATTCTCAAACAGGGCCCTGGAATCATTACGAGTGAGGCAAGTATCTCTCCAAACTATCTATCCAAAAACAATAACAATACTGGGATGGTTGTGGGACATCCTCCTGCTTTAGTGAGTAACCCGCAATCATTGCCGAATAATCCCATTTGTATGAATGGGACCTTTTTTAGGTCTCCTATGGTACCCACTATCACCATTTGTACATTATTTCAACCAACTTCCATTTACATAACTTTCTTTGTTGTTTCTGCAACAAAAAACAGGGAGGAAAACCGCATTGGTGCAATGGTGGCTCCAAATATAGGTATAAAGACTGATGGAGGTGCATTGGTAGATTTACAAAGACTAACACATGATATTAATTTCAACGCAAGAGAAAATTTTGGTGCCTCTATTTGTAATAATTTAGGGAGTGTAAGGATGATTAGTGATGATAATCAAAACCCTCATGAACCTCCTCACCTAAGGATTGGTGGTGTAATGCATAAAGCCCCTGAAAACCTCTCCTCTAATGGTCATGTTCCATCCATTATCACTTGTCCTGGACACTGGGTTTGGCAACCATTACCTTTGAGTGTTCCTCAGACTACCTCTCATGTAGATTATCATCCTGTAATTACTCACAGAGAAAATGTGCATTTTATAGCCATGCCTCCTTTTCCAGACATAAGTTTTAGAACTGTACTAGCAGGGGCTGATGGTCCAACAACACTTTTACGTGGGAACTTTGTGCTTAATATTCGAGAATTTGTAAACATGAACAACCATTCATATTTGAATCTATCAAATGGGTTTGTTGTCGCAGCTATGACAGAAACCCAAGAGAAAAAAAGACCCTTGATTTCAATGACACAAAAAAATGTAGAAACCAATAAGAAAATTCATTACACATAATCGAAAGTCCAATAACCAAAGTGCGATAACTTGAATAAAAATCTCTTGAGAAAACGTTTTAGGAGGCAATCTACAAAGAAATGAAGTTTCTTACTAGATTAGTGTCCTCACTCCAACCAAAAGAGTGTTTATATAATTCCAGTTCCATTATTCCACCGCTGTAATAATAAATCTCAATATAATGTTCAAAGGAAGTTCAAAAGTTAAGAGTGAGCATGTGTAGGTGTAGCATGGTAAAAGGTGTCAAATCTCAAGGATGGGTTCCCTCCCTGTGGTTTGTTGCCTTGACGTTGTACTCTTGGTTGTCTACCTTACCAGGTCAGTTAGCATGTTTCAATGGGTCTAATCTGTTTCGAAATGGTTCCAATTAGTATGATCAAGATGTGGTTATCCTGGTTAATCGTATGTAATTGGATATGTAAATGAGAGATGGTGCCTTTTCACTCTGTGCCCTTTTTCCTCCTCCTTTTAGAGTTAATGATATGGCTATTCTGTATGGGGTAGTCCGAACCCTGTCTACGTTGATAGTGCAAGGGTTGGTTGATGGTGCAAGTCCATGTTTCAAGTGGAAAGGGTTTATAGTGAAATTTCATGTGGATAGTGGGACCTACATGATAGTAGTCACCCTGGCTCATTAGGTCAAAAATCAAGATGAACAACCATTTCATCCTTAATCAAGTGATACTCTACACTATTAATGAAGTGGAGTGCATTGATAGATGGGGAGTGCATTAATGAAGGGGAGTGCATTGATAGCAGAGTTGTGATTCTAGTCCTGAACAATGGACTTACCCTTATCTGAGATAGTGACAACATTAAGTAAGGTAGGTGCTATCTAGGAGCATATTTCACTGGTAAAGTATAATGATATGTAGTTGGTGCTAAGGCTAGCACAGGAGGAGACACTAGTAGATAAAGTGTAATAATGAGAAAGGGTGTAACAAAAAACCACACAAGCTAACTCAATGTTAATGGGAGAAAGTGAAGGGATAAGACTACACTTATCCTTCTGAGTAGTAGAAGGTGTACCATGATAATGAGAAAGTGCATCAAGATCACTAAGAAAAGAAACCTAATCCTCATATAGGAACTCAACATAATAATAGTGGAGTAGAAATGGTATGAATGTGATGTAACTACGCGCACCCCACATGATAAAATCCATAGGCATATCTTAGTTAATACTATTGGTTCCCCTCTATTATTTGGTTTCACCCCTTTGTCCACCCTTTTCCCAGCTTCAGATGGATTGGGCTGAGCCCTTGTAGGTCTTGGAGTGGCTAAACACTATTTCTGCCTAGAGGTGGGAACACAATGAAAATATGTATAGTAAAAACTGTATCGTTTCGTTAGTTAGGTTTTCACATCCGGAGGTCGCCTGCTAATGAATATGTGAAACTCAGGGCGTGCTTCCATCGCATTGCTGTGTTGTGCTTCCATATTATTTTGTTCTCCTGGGGCATAAATAACCCCTGTTGTTGTCTTTCCAAAATTTCTTCTGCTCTTTGGAATTCCAATTTATGATGCTTTATGATGAAAGGCAAGGGCACGAATCTTCATCTCCTGATAACCCATATTTCCCAGAAATAGGATTAATCCGGAGGGGGAGAATAAAACAGAAGATAGAGCATAAGCCCATGGATTCCTATCACTAAAGATCTAACTTCTGTTGCTCGTTACTCCATTTTTCCCTCTGGATCAATAACGAGGATCTCCCAACGATGGCATGGGACATTACTGGGTTTCTACAAGTTTCCTTCAGATTGTTGGTTATCCACGATGAGGGTTTTACTAACACTCTCTGATAGGGGTCTGTTGGGGTTCCTGTGTTTTGTGGATTGTGATACCAAAGATAAGACAACATCAGAACCGCTTTTGGGCCTTAGGATCTAGCCCTCCTGGACCCGGAGAGGGATCTCTCCAATAACACAAAGAATAATATATCTTTGAAGCTCGAATTGAGATATTAGGCTAGGTATGAAGCACAAAGGGGTGTTTTAAAATAATTTGGTTGGTTGGTTACTGGGTTGGTCAAGAGATCATGGACTGGGAAAGTAATGGGAGAAAAGGAACAAAGCAGCAGGATGTTTTGGCTAAGAGGATGAGTTAAGAGAGTGCCATCCATTGGGCTATGGAGTCATGAGAGGTAATTACATGCAAAAACTAGCCAAGGCTTCCAAAGGGCAAGTCATATAATACTAAAGGATCTTTTAGATTAGATGGTGGGATGGAACATTAAGGAAGGAAGGTGAAAGAAGGAAAGACAACCAATTTTCGGTCTATAGATCAGATCAGAGGTCATTTAACTCCAGACCTGCTTGGACATACTCTAAGGCAGCTCTCAAAGAGGGACAAAGGGGCTGCTTATAGATCATACCAGAGGTCATTTAACTCCAGGTCAGCTTTAGAAACTCCAAGGGAAAAACAGAGACAAGCTTAACAAAGAGATCTTAGAAAGGTCAGCTGGTTGCACAAGGATCCTAGTGGACAGGGCTAACACTAATCCCCAGTGTTCCCAAATCTTCCAGCTTAAACCAATCAAGAACATCTAAGAACTGATCCATTTAATTCATACATCAGAGAGTAGGAAATAACATCCACTACACTGGTTAAATTAACTGAAACCAATCCTCAGATAACATATTAAGCAGAAAAAATTGAAGGCAAGGAGAGAAAAAACATAGGGCACCTATCAGGGGTGAATCCTATGCCAGTTTTCTGATGCAGGCCCAGAAGAAAATGAAACAGTATGGAAATGTAACAAACAGAGTAAGAAAAACATTACCAATAGTAATAGACCAGGATCATGTGAAATGTGCTTGATTAATGATGCAAAACCAGTCATGTACACTGAGCTCAATGGCTAACACAGTCGAAACCTCTCCTCCCAGCCTATTACATACAACTACTCTGCTACTCCCTCCCAAGACTGTTCTAATAGTCAAAATGAATCCCTCTAACAGCAACGACAGCAAATCAACAACAACAACAACCTTTTACATTCGTTTTTTGGGAATTCTTATAGGAGAATGAGAATAACGGGGGTAGATACAAATTAAATGAATTTCATTAAGATAGAATGGTGTGGAGGAGTTCTGCCCATCTTGCTTAATGGCTACGCGGCTACGTATGTACTCTGTAGGCTATTTGGAAGCCTCTTGTCGAATTGAAATTGACCTGCGATATGTTCCTTATAATCCTCTTTCATTGTCCCTGGAGCTACAACGGCTGCCTTTTGGATACGGTTAAGCTGGTTTAAAGTGCGGGCTTCTCCATACCTCCATTATTACGCTCGAGACGGTCTTTAATGGCTTTCTGTGGTGCGATTAGCGCTTAGGGAGCTCGAGGCGGCATGGAAAGCTGCTGTGGGAAGGCGTACCTACGGAGGAAACACGTTATTCGGGTAGCGCGGTTATGAAATCTTTGATGCGCCCATTAGTCTTCAAGGGCGAACCTTAATCCTTTGAATTTTGGGGTCAAAAATTTTAAATCTCCAATTTCAGGCTCAAATCCCTTAAATCCATCTCTGCTATCCCATTCAGCCACTAAATTGGCCCCTTTTTGACCCATGCATAATGAAATAACTCATCACAAAACTCGGGCAGTGGCGGAGAAATGTCGTGGAGGCTAGGGGAGTGGTGGCAGAGCAGTGAAAATAGCGGAAATGATGAACAAGTAGCGGAGGGGATGGTTAATAGAGTAAAAACCCAAAGATTAAAAATTTGGGAGAAATACAAAGGAAATGGAAGAAATGTAATGAAATAGACGGGAAAGATCATGCGAGGTGGGACCAGGTACAAAAATTGCAATCGCAATCGGAGATCGGAGTGGGTGGCAATCGCAACACACATTTCAAAAGTTTCGATTGTGATTGGGAATGGGGACGTGATTGAGCGCTAACCGTTGATCTCGAGTCCAGATCAATGGCAGGGAATGCAATCGAAGGGGTAGTGCGATCGGTGGATCGGGAGATACATTGCAATTGCGATCGGAGGTCGAGCGTGACTGAGCGCTGACCATTGGATCAGCAGGGAGATGGACGGCTAGGATTTGATCGGAGCAATCGCAATCGGGGGGCGCGACAGAGGGGATGCAATTGAGCGCTGATCGTTGGATCAGCTGGGAGATGGACGGCTAGGATTTAATCGGGAGATTGCGATCGGGGCGGCACCACTAGGAGTTACGATTGCGATCGGACGAGGGTTGCGATTAGCACTCCACCGTCAGATCTGAACAACAGATCGACAGCGTATAACATATCGCGGGGCTTAATGTAATAAACCGATCGCATCGGACTTTTTCAACGTAACAAAGGAATTCGCCCCTCCGATGACCTCCGATTGCGATTGGAGCTTAGGACTTAAGTGCTTGGTCCTAGCGCAAGGGCATGTGTGGGAAGTGGTTAAGGGGTTTGTGGTAAGGCGCTAAGCCTTATAATAAGGTCAAAAGTGGGTTTTTAACCCATTTCAATGGAATTTGAAAGTTAGAAAGGGGAACGATAGAGGAAGAAGGGGGGGAAATGGCCAACAAAGACTAGGGGGAGAATCTAAAGGGGATTTTGGGGAGATTTAGGAGGGTAAAAAGGGAAAAAGAAGGGGGAGTAAAGGGGAGCAGGATAGAAGCTAAGTGGGGGGGAAATAAGAGGGAAAAGGAGGCCTTTGGGCATTTCTTCACAAACAAAGAGGCTTTATGATGGAAATCAGTAGAGGGTATTTTGAAAAAATACAAAGGCACAAGGAGGCTTCAAGGATGATGTGTTTTCAAGGGAAATGCATTCCTTGAAGGCTCAACAACAATTTAGCCCCCCGTTTTCTTGTTAAAAATTTATAGGGGGGCTAACGGGTCCAAAAATGAGACCAATGACCAAGGGCATGGGAAATTGTTGGGCTTCTCTCCAATATGTGTGTCGGTTCACTAGGGCAAGAAGATATTGTAGAGGTGAATCACATATGGTTGATGTTAGGAAAGGAAAATGCCAGTTAGAAAGGCCCTAACTAACCAGAAACATGGAACGAGCCATAGAAAAGGGAGAGGAAACAGAAGAGCAAGGAAAAAAAAGGACGAAAGGAAGAAAAACCTATATAATGCAAGGATAGAGTTATCAGCTGGGGAATCGATTGTACAAGGGTGGGAGCCTGGTCTCCCGAGACAACATCAGGAGGGATACAACAAAGAGTATGTGTGTGTGTGTGTGTGTGTGTGTATATATATATATATATATATCTATATTTCCACAGTTTAGTATACGAAACCTATAGAAAATTTAGAGCAACAATCTCTCTCTATTATTGTTGTCTTTGTGTGTTGCTATAGGGAAGGATTTTAGCAATAAGTCTATAACTAGTTCCCTTGTTGTTACATTTATTGTGCCATTTGTACATCAAATTTCTTTGTTGTGGTACTGGATCCCCTGCGGTTGTGTTGTTTGCATAACAGATTTCCTTGTTGTTGTACCGAATCCCTTTCTATTGCATATCTATTTCTATTTTCATATCGGATTGTGCGGGGTTAATTAAACCTATGCCTACAATATTTTATTGTTTTCATATCAAATTATGTGGGGGTAGATAACTCCTACCTTCAGCAAATAGGATGCTCTTCATTGTCTCCACCAAGAAAATAACTCCTACCTTCAGCAAATAGGATGCTCTTCATGGTCTCCACCAAGAAAATTTCCATGCATAGGTATGTGCAAGGCTTCACAACATAGAAAGAATCATTCCAAACCATCCATTCCAAAATAAAGATATCTATGCCCACGAAAGGATAGCCCCCATAGGTAAATATATCTAAAATTTGAAGTGCATATAATAACAAACGTAACAGCCAATCGAGGATTGAATACCAACCAGGGACTAAATACTCAATTCTTCAGGACTGAACTTCCCAAGTGGACCTATCGTGATGTCACATAGGACTACATAAGCTCTAAAATTTCTAGAAAGGGAATATTATCATAGATAGGTGTCTCATGTGTGCGGACACTTGGGATCTGCTCAAAAAACTTGTCCAGTCTTCAATCCCTTGTTCATATTTTGTGACAATTACCCAAAATTATTTCCCCATATGCACTTAATTTATCATGAACCAGCCTTATAAAGTTAAGTTAGTGCAACAAGTAATGCAAACGATGAGGACTTGAGTCCAAGAAAGACCTATCGGGTTTGTGACACAATCCACTGCATGATTTTGAAATCTATTAACCATTGCATTCACCACATAATTTCTTATAAACACCTTATACTCTCTTGAAGACCAAATCTGGTCACACTGATAATTTTTCCTAAGAATGAGACCCTATGAATTAGATACGTAAGAATTAATAATGCTTACATCTTAAGGGGGTTTGTATTTTTAATGATTTAGGTGATGTCTTTCTTCATTGATTAAAATGTTAGTGTTGTTAAACTCAGCTGAATACTAAATTCTAGGATCCTTTTGGTCGCTCACCCTTTCATTGATTGCCTTACCTTCCGGATTGTGCTACTCTTTAAAAGAAATCAATGATACATATATCATTTCAATTACCCCAAACAAGTTTATCGAAGAACAAATTACGTAAGTTTTCTTTTATTTGACACTCAATTTTTTCTAGAACTACAACACAGTCTATGCTATCAAGTTGCATAGCATAGAAGCTTGTCATTATTAGCCATACTAGAAAGTAGGATCAACAAGGTTGAGTTTGCGGGGGCAGAGTATTTTAAGTTATGTGGTGAATCCATATAACAAGTCTACACTTGTGACAAATGTAAATACGCATGAATGATGACAAATTATCCATGTTGTCAAGTTCCAGGCATTAGGATCCAGTCCTGTAGCCTTTAGATTGTAGAAAGAAGGATGTACGTAACCCTGTACAATATATTCCCATAATATGTTGTTATAGCAAGAAATACCATGAATTATTGTATAAATTATATTATGAATTATGGTAACTGCTACTAAAGCTTGTGTGCAACTTTTGTAATTACAAATTTCAGTGTTATAAATGTCTCAATTCCAGCATGTCGTACCTTAGGTATGACAAGAGTTTACCGGGGTGGAGTAGGGTGTCACGAAAGGGTTACAAAAGTGATTCCTTGAACCTTGCCTGAAGGTGTGTGTTGCCAATATCTCAATACAGGGTATGATATAATGTGACCTAAAATGTGCAGCCTTGTTCCCTTTCTAGGCTAGATATAATGATATAATGGAAGGTACCATATGTATTGTGGTTATGAAACCTTGTGGGTGCCAGTTATGCTATTGTGATAATTACCGCACAAATATTGGTCCCTACTATGGGGAAAACTTACCTTGATGGTTATTAGGAATCTGAGGAGAATGACTGGAAACAAAGGCATTTACTTACCTGTAAACACAGTAATTCCTGTCAGACCGTACTTGTTAGTTGTTTGCATTCCAAAGCTGTGCTGAAGGTTACATCTTACTTGTTTGCATTCCAAAGATGTGTTGAAGATTATATCTTGGACTTGTGGGAATTCTATAGGCATACTAGTATCTCAAGTTAGAGTGTAAAACATCCTATTGGCTATCCAATGACAGGATATAGTGATTGATTATGATAGTTTAGAAAACAACCAAAAATCAGAAATATACAGTGATGGCCATTCAAATCCTGTAGGCTTATACTCTGTTTCGCGTGTGAGTGTCCTTGTGTATTTATGTCCCTTAGATCCCTGCAATTTCATGTGGATAAGAAGGTATAGTATGTAGTCAGGTGGAGGCACAAAAACTACACTTAACATGAAACTTGTAGACAAATGGTAATGGTAAGATAGGTGAATCTTAGGGGTTTCCAATTAACACTTATGAGCCTATGAACTCTACACATAATGACTCCACTACAAATTGGAAATTAGTGCAACAAGATTTATTTCTTCTACTTTCCTTATTCGAATTCATCAAGGTCACTTTGGTGCACAAAGGAAATATCATACTAGCGATAATGAGGCTTTTAGGTCTCTTATGGATTTTAGGTTCGGTTAAAGTTTTTTAAAGTCAATATACCACATTCCACAAGCAATGTAGTTGATTTTGGCACAATCTAAACAACCAGAGACTTTCCTAGTAATCCCACACCTAAAATTGTTCCCATGACCCTTAAGACCAACATGGTGGCTATCATCACCCCATGTGTGCAACTTACCAGTCTTGGTAATTGCATGTGTGTGGAACTTACCACATGCAACAAATGTAATAATATGATTTCCTATAACATCAATTAATTATGGTTCAAAAACAGGTGCACCCATAGCATGGCCAAGTCAACCATTCAATCAAATGCGGTTGTTGTAGCATCTACAACAGAAACCTAAGAGAAAACAAGACCCTTGATATTAAGGACGCAAAAAAAATGTAGAAACCGATAAGAAAATTCATCATAGATAATTGAAAGTTCAATAATAACTTGAATAAAAATCTCTCAAGCAAATGTTTTAGGAGACAAAATACAAAGAAATGAAGTTTCTTACTAGATTAGTGTCCTCACTCCAACCAAAAGAGTGTGCATCCAATGCAAAGTTCATTATCCCACCATTGTAATAATAAACCTCAATATAATGTTCAAAGGAAATTCGAAAGTTAAAAGTGAGCATGTGTAGGTGTAGTTGGTAAAAGGTGTCAAATCTCAAGGATGGGTTTCCTCCTTGTGGTTGGTTGTCTTGACGTCGTCCTCTTGGTTTTCTACCTTACTAGGTCATTCAACATGGTTCATTGGGTCTGATGGGATTCAACATGGTTCCAATTGGTATGATCGGGATGTGGTTCTCCTGGTCAATCATAGGTAATTGGATATGTAAATGAGAGACAATGCATTTTCACTCTGTGTCCTTTTGCCTCCTCCTTTTAGAGCTAGTGATATGGTTGTTCTCTATGGAGTAGTCTGAACCCATTCCATGTTGATAGTCCATTCAAATAGAAATCATTCGTATTGTAGATTATTTTTCTCTCGGGTTTCTGGTGTAGCTGCTACAATAACCATTCATATTTGAATCTATGATTGCTAATGAGTTGTTGTTTTCTCTTGGGTTTTTGTTGTAGCTGCACTCATGAAAAACCATACATATTTGAATATATGTACCTAAATTTTTAAATTATCATGGTTCTTTGTGTTTTCACAACAAATTTTGGGAGCTGCAAACTCATACAACGTAAACAGAGGCGTTTTTTTCCAACCCGTCCATCACATAGAGTCATAGGCCTACAACCTAGGCCTACCATCAATTAAATTATGGGGGTCTAAGATAGGTTAAGTTTAAAACCAATCAATTCACACATACCTCACACGTGTCCATATTCCACAGCGATGTTAAGCCTGACAATACATATATAACCCTGCAAATTCCTTGAGAGAGAAAACAACTTCCATTTTAACAATCACATTCAAGAATTATATTTATATATGTGGAACGACAATTCAAATGCTAGAAATTTGGAAACTATCCAAACATGAGAAAATTCACACAGTTAGTTGACATCTAAATAAGTCCAAAATGTAGACAAGAGGTTTAATGCACACAAAAATGGCATTATATGCTTATCTCAATAAAAATTTTGGCAACTGATTCAGAAATTTATTCTCTGCTTCAAGCAAGGTTTGATGTTGTTGTAGCAGTCCTTTCCATCATGGTCTTCATTCTCCAAAGTCAGGGACAAATGTTGTTTTTTTTGTTGTCATTGGTTTCATCTAACAAATAGGCCATCAAAATCAATTTACTTTGCAAATCTATTGGTTTGTCTTTGACAATAATTAATAAAGAGAGAGACCTTTTCCCCTCTCATCTCCTTGAAGAGACCTAGAGCACTAGGCAGACCCTTATTTTCAAAATGTAACCCGATAAGGGCATCATAACAACTCCCATCAAAGCTGAAGCCTTTCCTCCCGATATCCTTGAGAATTTTTAGCTAATATTCCTAGATTGTAATTCTTGTAAAATGGATCTTAATTTCATTGAAGGTATGACTATCAGTAATTGGCTGGATGATGGATTTTACCAGGGTTGTGGGAATTTTAAGCATGGAAAATCTTCCAACAAAAACGTGTTAAATAAATATTCTCATATTGTTGAATGGGAGAAAAGTCCTAAAGGAACTATTAGGATATTTCCCCGAAAGGGTGATGTTTGGGCCCTGTAGAGAGAGTCGAATTATGCTTGGAAAAGAGGGAGCCTTAGTCCCCAATGCCCATATTCTACTCTCTAATTACTGCTTGGTGTTAATTTCCAAATTCATTCAATTTCCAAAACACTATTTATATTTCCATGTTAAAATTCATGATGAGAGGAAGATCATAGGTCCATCACATTACTGGAAGTGACTTTGAGACCCTTGACAAATCTACAATCATTTGAATGCAAAAGGACGAATGGACAATGAAGAACCCTGTAAGAAAATTGACACATATGGTCTTTGAAGCAGTCGGGTCTAAATTCTTTTTCAAGCTAATGCTTGAGCCATGCATACCACTTATCGATGTTATGGTATTAGTGTTTGAATGTTAAATTTAAATTTCCCACCCTTACTCATAGAGTGCTAATTAACCTACCACATATCATAGGCTCGTTGAATCAACACTTAGGCCCCTTTGAGGCCCCCAATTGATTTGGGGGAGATGAGGATTCTTGCACAATAAGGAGGACAACCCTCTGTGTATTATTGTGATAATTCTTTCTTAAGCGATGTGAGAATGTGATCATCATCTTATCCCAAAAAGAGGATTTCTGGGTGATAAACAACTTAAAGAAGATAACTTTTCCCTGTAACAAAGAAAGACATCCTTTCTGAAAAATACAAGGCTTTCTCCTCGTCTTTTCCACTAGAAAATATGATTTACCCATGATATAATACCTCCCTTTTCTCTATCACTGGTGAAGAGGATTCAATAGTGATATCTTGTAGCTAATGCGAAATGTCCAAGCAATGCATCGCTAGGTCAATTTCTTTCACACTGAACTTGGGTGGGCACCTTCAAACCTAGTGAGTTTGGGGGTTCCTTTGAGAACCAAAATGATCATGAAATGGTCCATGAGTTAACTTAACTTGGCCCTAAAACAAGTCTGTGCAAGGCTAAAAATTCCATACCTAGAGGTAGACCCATCTACACCGATATCTTGGCACTTCTAATTTGAGATCTGGGATTTTACAAACTCAACTACGACAACATGCATAACCAAGGATTATGTTTTTCACCAACACACAACTTCATTGGTGAGTTTGGATTTATAGTGCCATATATATAGATTGTCTCTAACTTTATTGTTGAAATCTTCAAGGATATTAATATTGTCAGTTATCCTATCTAGAGCATAATCTTCCTAATTATTGTGAAGGTTGAATGGCCATTGAAAGGACCAAATGAGCATAAGCTCATCATTGTCCTCACAAATATCTGGATACATTGTAATATATTCTCAAATGAATCCCTTGAAAAATTTCCATTGAAGAAAATAATTAGAGAGTAGAAGATGGGGACTAAGGCTCCCTCTTTTCCAGCCCATCCATCACACCATAGTCATAGCCCTACAACCTAGGCCTACAATCAGTTAAATAATGTGGGTCTAAGATAGGTTGTGTAAATCCAATCAATTCACACAGACTTCATACCTATCCACATTCCACAGTGATGTTAAGCATGATAGTGTGCACATAACCCTAAAAAATCCTGGAGAGAGAAAACAACTTCAATTTTAACAGTCACATTCAATAATTCTACACCCATATCTTGGGACATCTAATTTGAGATCTGGTATTTTACAAACTCAACTACGACTACATGCATAGCCAAGGATTTTGGTTTTCACCAACACACGACTTCATTGCTAAGTTTTCCTTTACATTGCATATATATAGATTGTCTCTAGCCTTATTGCTGAAATAATGAAGGATCTTAATATTTTCAGTTATCCTATCTAGAGCATAATTGTCCTAAATATTGTGAAGGTTCAATAGCCATTCAAATGACCAAATGGACATAAGCTTGTTGTTGTCCTCACATATATCTGGGTACATTGTAAGATATTCTAAAATCAATCTCTTAACAAATTTCCATTGAAACAATAATTATAGAGTAGAAGATGGGAATTGGGGACTAAGGCTCCCTCTTTTCCAACCCTTCTATCACACAGAGTCATAGCCCTACAACCTAGGCCTACAATCAGTTAAATAATGGGGGTATAATATAGGTTAAGTGTAAAATCAATCAATTCGTACATACCTCATATGTCTCCATATTCCACAACGATGTTAAGCACGAAAGTACATATATAACCCTGAAAAGTCCTTGAGAGAGAAAACAACTTCCATTTTAACAATCACATTCAAGAATTCTATTTATATTATGTAGAAAAACAATTCAGATGCTATCAATTTGGATACTATCCAAACATGAGCAAATTCACACAGTTAGTTGACACCCAAATAAGTCAAAAATGTAGACATGAGGTTAAATGCACACAAAAATGGCATTAGATGCTTACTTCAATATAAATTTTGGCAACTGAGTCGGAAATTTATTATCTGCTTCAAGCAAGGTTTTTTGTTGTTGTAGCAGTCCTTTCCAAAATGGTCTTCGTTCTCCAAATTCAGGGACAAATGTTGTTTTTTTTTGCTTTCATTGGTTTCATCTAACAAACAAGCCATCAAAATCAGTTTACTTTCCTTTGCAACTCCATTGGTCTGTCTTTTACAACAATTACTAAAGAGAGAGGTCTTTCCCCCTCTCATCTCCTTCAAGAGACCTAGAGCATTAGGCAGACCCTTATTTCCAAAACGTGACCCAATAAGGGCATCATAATAACTCCCATCAAAGCTGAAGCCTTTCCTCCTCACCTCCTTGAGAATTTTTAGCTAGTATTCCTAGATTGTAATCCTTGTAAAATGGATCTTAATTTCATTGAAGGTATGATTTTCACTAACTTTCTGGATGATAGATTTTACTAGGGTTGTGGGCATTTTAAGCATGGAAAATATGCCGACAACAACGCGCTAAATATTTTTTTCTCATATTGTTGCATGGGAGAAAAGGAACTATTAGGATATTTCCCCGAAAGGGTGATGTTTGGGCCCTGTACAGAGAGTGGAGTTCTGCTTGGAAAAGAGGGAGCCTTAGTCCCCAATGCCAATATTCTACTCTGTAATTATTGCTTGGTGTTAATTTTCAAATTCAATCAATTTCCAAAACACTACTTAGATTACCATGTTAAAATTCATGATGAGAGGAAGACCATAGATCCATCACATTACTGGAAGTGACTTTGAGACCCTTGTCAAAGCTGCAATCATTCGATTGCAAAAGGACCAATGGAAAATGAAGAATCCTATAAAAAACTTGACACCTATGGTCTTTGAAGTAGTCACGTCTAAATTTTTTCTCAAGCTAATGCTTGAGCCATGCATACCACTTATCAATGTTATGGTATTAGTGTTCAAGCTTTAAGTTTAAAATTTCCCACCCTTACTCATAGAGTACTAATTAACCTACCACATATCGTAGGCTAGTTGAATCAACACTTTGGTCTTTTTGAGTTCTCAATTGATTTGGGGGAGATGAGGATTCTTGCACAATAAGGAGGACAACCCTCTCTGTATCATTGCGATACTTATTTCTTAAGCGATGTGAGAATGTGATCACCATATTATCCCCAAAAGAGGATTTCTGGGTGATAAACAACTGAAATAAGACCACTTTTCCATGTATCAAAGAAAAACATCCTTTCTGAGAAATACAGGGCTTTCTACTCGTCTTTTCCATTGGAAAATATGATTTCCCCACGATATAAAACCTCCCTTTTCTCTCTCACTGGTGAAGAGGATTCATTAGTGATATTTTGCATGTAATGTCAAATGCCCAAGCAATGTATCGCTAGTCCAAGTTCTTTCACACTGAACTTGGGTGGGCACCTTCAAACCTAGTGAGTTTGGGGGCTCCTTTTAGAACCAACATGATAATGAAATGGGCCATGAGCTAACTTAACTTGCTCCCAAAACAAGTCTGTACAAGGCCCAAAATTCCATACCTAGAAGTAGACCCATATACACCGATATCTTGGCATTTCTAATTTGAGATATGGGATTTTTCAAACTAACCTGTGACTACATGCATAACTAAGGATTATGGTTTTCGTCAATACACGACTTCATTGCTGAGTTTTCCTTTACATTGCCATATATATAGATTGTCTCTAGCTTTATTGCTAAAATCTTGAAGGATCTTAATATTGTCGGTTATCCTATCTAGAGCATAAATTTCCTATATATTTTGAAGGCTGAATGATAATTGAAATGACCAAATGGGCGTAAAATCATCGTTGTCCTCAGAGATATATGGGTACATTATAAGATATTCTTGAATCAATCCCTTGAAAATTTTCCATTGAATCAAATAATTAGAGAGTAGAAGATGGGGACTAAGGTTCCCTCTTTTCCATTCCATCCATCACACAGAGTCATAGCCCTACAAGGTAGGCCTACAATCAATTAAATAATGGGGAACTAAGATAGGTTGTGTAAAATCAATCAATTCACACAGACTTCATACTTGTCCATATTCCACAACGATGTTAAGCATGAAAATATGTATATAACCCTGAAAAGTCCTTGAGAGAGAAAACAAATTCCATTTTAACAACCACATTCAAGAATTCTACACCCATATCTTGGCACATCTAATTTGAGATCTGGAATTTTACAAACTCAACCGTGACTACATGCATAGCCAAGGATTATGGTTTTCACCAACACATAGCTTCATTGCTGAGTTTTCCTTTACATTGTCACACACACACACATATATATATTGTCTCTAGCCTTATTGCTAAAATATGGAAGGATCTTAATATTCGCACAAACCTCATATGTGTTCATATTCCACAACGATGTTAAGCATGGAAGTAGATATATAATCCTGAAAAGTCCTTGAGAGAGAAAACAACTTCCATTTTTACAGTCACATTCAAGAATTCTATTTATATTATGTGGAACAACAATTCAGATGCTATCAATTTGGATACTATCCAAACATGAGAAAATTTACACTGTTAATTGACATCCAAATAAGTCCAAAATGTAGACATGAGGTTCAATGCACACAAAAATGACATTAGATGCTTATCTCAATATAAATTTTGGCAACTGAGTCAGAAATTTATTCTCTGATTCAATCAAGGTCTTCTGCTATTGTAGCATTCCTTTCCAGCATGGTATTCATTCTCCAAATTTAGGGACAAATGTTGTTTTTTTTGTGTGTATATATATATATATATATATATATATATATATATATATATATATATATATATATATATATATATATATTGTCATTGGTTTCATCTAAAGAGGCCATGAAAATCGGTTTACTTTCCTTTGCAACTCCATTGGTCTGTATTTGACAACAATTACTAAAGAGAGAGACCTTTTCCCCTCTCATCTCCTTGAAGATACCTAGAGCACAAGGCAAACCCTTATTTGTAAAATGTGACCAGATAAGGGCATCATAACAACTCCCATCAAAGCTGAAGCCTTTCCTCCCGACCTCCTTGAGAATTTTCAGCTAGTATTCTTAGATTGTAATTCTTGTAAAATGGATCTTAATTTAATTGAAGGTATGGCTGTCACTAACTGGCTGGATGATGGATTCTACCAGGGTTGTGTGAATTTTAAGCATGGAAAATATGCCAACAACAATGTGCTAAATATTTGTTTCTCATATTGTTGCATGGGAGAAAAGTCCTAAAGGAACTATTAGGATATTTCCCCAAAAGGGTGATTTTTGGGCCATGTACAGAGAGTGGAATTCCGCTTGGAACGAAGGCACTCCTCAAGAAGTTAAATGTAAGTATGAAATGGTATAAATTTCAAATGGATTGTGGAAGAGGTTGGAGTGAGTGTGGTTCCTCTTGTCAGAATTTATGGTTTCAGGTCTATGTATCAGAGGAAGCAGGCGGTTAACTTGGTTTCAAGGAAATATATTTTTATATTTTCTCATGAGGTTCCAACAAAGAGACTTTTGGGCGAAGCAACCCCAAATTTACCCCAAAATTGTTGTGGGTTGGACCCTGTTGCAACTCCTGAAGCTGAATTCAAGGCAACTTGATCACCTTGTTTTTTAATTAGGACTTCAACCTTTATTGTTACAGGGTGTAATTTGGATATGTGGTAAAACAAATTATACCAATCTCTTTTGACTTCAATGCAGTAGGATTAAATCGAGCTTTCAAAGCTATGCATGATTTCTTTGGAAGTGTAATTGCATAGCAGGCTGTTAGCATTGGTTACATTGATTGGCCAAGAAAATGATGGTTGTGCACCAACCTTCTTTTCTAGGGTGCAAGTTAAATATGAGGACATTGTTGAGTCTCATTTTTTTATCATTACTAATAGGTAATGATAATCGTGTTGGATTATCTAACTTGCTGCAAAAAATTTATGGATAGATAGGTAGGGATAGATAAGAGGATGGCTATGCCAATTTCTCTCTACCTTATCTTTAGTTGATGTGAAAAATTCCTTAAAATATTCATATTACTGGAATATATGAAGAGTGGAAACATGATAAACATAAACCATTCAATAGTTGTGACAAGATATTAAAGGCTTGTGATAATTCTAGTTTCTTTTTGTTGTATGACTAGATTAAATAGTTTGTAAATTATTGTATATTAGTTGCTTGTGTGAGTGATGCTACATGGGTGTGACATCGAGCTAACTCCAATGAGTTATTTTTATCAAGTTAAAAATTGGGGCTGCATTGACTTTAGAGTTTACAAAGATTACACCATTGTGTGTTGAGCATTTTTTTTAAATCAATGCCTACATATGCAATTTCAAGGACTACCATAACTCTCACATAATTCTTTAAAGGGTGCTAGCTCAATGGAAGATCACCTGCTTTATAAGAAGGAGGTCAGTGGTTTGATTCCATTGTGTGCTAATATGAATTAATCAATGATATTGTTGTTTATTTTTAATTAAATACTTTTAATATTGGTTTATTTCAATGGTGAGATATTTTTATAGATTCATTATTTTATATTGTCTCTAAAGAGACAAAAGTGATATTATATTATCTTTGAATGTAATTTGTTATTCTCTCTAGAGAGACAATAGTTAGGATCTCAGACATTGTCTTTTTAAAGACAATATGTCTTTATTCCCAACTATTGTCTCTAGAGAGACAAAAAGGCATGTGTTATATATTGTCTTTATAGAGACAATACTTGAGACAATTTAATTTGAGACACTCGCTTAAAGACAATATTTAAGACAATACACAAGTTTTCTTTTGTCTCAAGTTAAGAAAATTTATCCAAAAATTGTCTCAAATATTGTCTTAAAACCTCCCTTGTGTTGTAGTGTAAATAGGTGAAGGTTGCTGAAGAAAAGTTTTGAGCCCACAAAATTATAAATGATGAGTTATAAAATTAATGACAAATATTTATGTATTAATTTTAATTTCAAATATGGTTAATTTAAAATTATTTTTAATATTATGTTATTATTAGTATAGTTGATTTAAAAGAATGAATTTATTATAGATTATTTTAATAAATTTATTAATATTATATACCTTTGCATGTGAATTTGTTGGGTCTACAAAACCCTTGTGTATGCAACTCTGAGCGAATATATCACTACAAGGAAAAGACCCTCTAGCGGATGTTTTTGAGGAACCCCACAGAAAAATACCCCATACATCTGTTTCTAGTGGAGGTTACTAGAGGAGGTTGGTGGGCGGAGGGTTTTGCGGATGGTTTCCTCTTGGTGCGCTTATCATTACACGTTGCCCTGGTGCACTCAAACCACGAAAGCACTAGTGCGGACCAAAACATTGGCACACCGGACACCGTGCACTCCGTACACACCCGCCCGGTGCATATTATTATTCTATAGCACTAGTGCATCATAGATATTCCGCGTCGGTACATTATAAAACACAGTGCCAAAACCGAAACCACTCGGTGCGGTAGAAAGAAATCGCACTGGTCCATCATAGTACATCGCGCCAAAAAACAAACTGACCGGTGCGTTTGTAAGAAATAGAACTGGTGCGCCTATAAACAACGCACATCGGTAAAGGGTTATATTAAAAAAAAATTACGGCAAAATAACCCAGATTTTTCAGTTTTCCAGTGCTTTTGAGCTCTCAATTATCGATGCATGCCCTACCATAGAACGTACCGGTGCCCACGAGACATTGGCACACCAGACAGCTTGCGTGACATACACACACATCTGGGGCCTCCTATTACTGTAACGCAATTCTTGTAATGCACCGGTGCTTCACCACTCTTACGCGTAGGTGCATCATAAAACACCACGCCAAAACAAAAACGCGGCCGGTGTGTTCTTATCGAGAACCAATGCGCCTTTGGTAAAGGGTTATATTAGAAAATTACAGCAAAATAACCTGCATTTTTTAGTTTTCCAGTGCTTATGAGCTCTCAATTAATGGTGCGCGCCCTACCATAGAATGCATCGGTGCGCATGAGGCATTGGCACACCAGATAGCTTGCGCGACTACACACACATCCGGGGCCTCCTATTACTGTAACGCACCGGTGCTTCACCACTCTTCCAAGTCGGTGCATCATAAAACACTGCGCCAAAACAGAAATGCGCCGGTGCGCTCTTACCCAAGAGCACTGGTGCACCGATAAACTGCACGCACTGGAATATCATTACATAAAAAAAAAATTAAGGCCAAAAAACCAGTGCTTTACGACTATTCCACACCGGTGCTTTACGGATTTGCCGCCCTGGTGCCTCATCAAAATTTCATGCCGAAACTGAAACATCCCCGTGCGGTGTTAGGGAACCACCCCAGTGCATTATAAACAACGTGCCAAATTTGACACAGCCCGGTGCGGTTGTAGGTAAGCGTACTAGTGCGCCTATAAAACCCTGCACACCAGAACAGGGTTAAATAAAAAAAAATTACGGCCAAAAAACTTCATTTTTCACTTTCCTCAGTGCTCCAGAGCTCTCAAGCACCGGTGCCATTTTCCCTTGTCTGAGCTGCCCTGACATCGGTGCTCTCATTGCACCCATTGTACGCACTGCTGCTCTGCATTAGCCACCAATCTCCAGCTTGCATTTTGAAAAACGGTGAGCAAATTTTCTTTTGCAAAGTTTACAGCCAATATGACTCCTTGACGACGAAATGTACAGGTATATTTCTAGTTTTTCCATAATTAAGTCTTTTAGCTGATTAGAAATTGAAATAACCTTAAAAATAACCATTAAAAAAAAGAAAAAAAAATTGTCGCGCAGTGCGCCGGATCTGTTCGGCTCGCACCGGATAGGGGTGTTGCTTGTAAAATTTACAGGCCGCACCGTCACCGGTGCTAATGGTATTCGCACCGTTTCTGGGGCGGTACCGAAAGGCACCCCAAATAATTTTAAAATAAAAAAATAAAATAAAAGGTGGTGCGCTCATTTATCTAGGCACACTGTTGACCATGGGAATCACAGTGCGGTGCGTTGACGGAATTATCTGCCCCGGTGTATGTTAGTGCACCACATTCTGGATTCTGAGAGGGTCAATGGTGCGGCCAGGTAAAATACCGCACCGTCAGCTATGTAATTATCATGAAGTCGTGCTGACATGGCTATATGCGCCGGGGCATATATTTCAGTCAGCACACTGCTATTCTGAACTTTGATGAAGTTAACGGTGCTTGAAAAATAGACAGCTGCACCGAGGACGGTGCGTTGTATTTCATTAGGGGCACCGGGACCAGTGCTCTATATTCTTAAGACCCACCGCGACCGGTGCGTGACTGTTTTTATGGCACACCAACTTGTCTGTTTGTTTTTTTTCAAAAAAAAAATGTATGTATATTCCTAAATACATGTATGTTTTAATAAAAAATATTTATTTAATATGGTAATGATTCAAAGACAAGAGGAGGAAAAACAACAACAACAGGCTAAACAATATGACATGATTCACCAATGGGAGGCCCGAGAGAGGGAGAGAGATGCATACCCTTGCCCTATTACTGCAGATACCCAGGAGATCCTTAGGCAGGTAGGCCTCCTCAAGTTCTATGAGGAGGCTACTTCTCTAAAGGCGCACAGTGTGTTTTTGAGATATCTTATCTGTAGGTGGAATGCCCACCAACAGGTTTTCCAGGTTGGTCCTAACCAGTGGTACACACCCACTGAGGAGGATATTTATTTTATTACAAGACTATCGAGGAGAGGGGTGGATTTTCCCTCATTCCCAGACGTGCCAGCTGGTTGTGCAGCAGGGAGTCAGTTAATTTACTCCCAGAGATACATTGGATCACATGCATTATCTTCTTCAGAGTTTCAGGTACCTGGAGGTCAGTTACGTGTAGGTGCTTTTGGTAGACAGGACATGCAGTGCCTCTCCCTTATCATTTGGACCATTTCACACAACACCAGTGACGGGCAACGCATTAGTTGCTTGCTTTTATATTATGTTGATTCTTTAGTACAGCAGCCACGACTTGTCAGGTGGTCTGCCATTTTTTTGTGGTATTTTTGTACAGCCTTAGATAGATTTCGTGCTCATGCACAAGGGAGGGTCAACTTCCCTTTTGCTTCAGAGCTTTTTTGTTTATTTTTTGAGAGGTTTCCAGATATGAGACCTAGTTTTGTTCGACAACCTCGTAGCCCGATGTTTGAGGCCCGAATGCACATGTGGGGGCAGATGATGCCCAAGAGGGGAGACACTTTATTTCCAGCCAGGATATCACATGATTCACTAGACTTACTAGCCAGTGTTGACGGGCTGCATCCCTTCATTTTGGTCCCATGTCCTTATGCTGGCTTAGATTGGCGAGGGTGTCCCAAGATCCTCTTCACAGAGCCACCAGATGATAGAGGTAATATTATTGTTTTATTTATATTTATTCTAACATGTTCTTAATTAACTTGTTTTTATTAAATTGTGTAATGAAATTGTCTAATTATTGTTGTGTACTTGTATATATTTTGCAGACATTGGCTCTTTTGATGGCGAGGAGATGTCGAGTCCACCACATGATCCAGGTGTGGATCCTGATGATGACGATGAGGATATGGCTGATGCCGAGCATGATCATGATGAGGATGAGGCCGGTGCAATAGAGAGACATGCTCTCGCTCATCATGGTGCACCGGTGCCGCCTTTTGCTAGGCGTGGTCAACCTGAGACCAGATATAGGATGGAGTTGGCCAACCAACTCTGTGCATTGATTGTTGATGCGGGCATCAGGCCCGCTCATTACAGAGACATACAGGTCAATGATAGGTTGTTATGGATGTGGAAAGGCATGCTGCATGACATGTACAACCTGATGCGGCATGTCGTAGGAGCTACGACAACTATTACGCGATTGAGGAGGACTTTCCGTAGCTATAGGCATAGTCAAGCCGCAGCATGTGATGGACAGTCCATGAGCAGCGACTCACATGCATCTCATGATCGTTCACCTCGCGGCGCACCTGATGAGCATGACGCTCCACTGGTAACATCTGACAATCATCATGGAGATGAGGCTAGGCCATCGGCCACGTCCAGTCAACAGCTTGCAGCTACATCCATCAGTACTAGTCATGATCATGAGCAGGCTCGACCACGACCGTCGAGGTTGCACTATTGACTGATCAGGCCTCCACTACTACTGCTCATATTGATGTTGTACTACCACCAGCGGATGCATCCATCAATACTAGTGATCATGATCATGAGCAGGCTCGACCATCGACTGTCGAGGCTGCACCCAACTTTACTAAGCATGCATCCACTTGTAGTACTACTATTGATGTTGTTATACTACCACCAGTGTCTGATCCATGACATTTATATTACAGTTGTATATTTTTAACATTATTCAATTATATATGTATATATATATATATATATGGTCCATGTATTTTATGTTCATGTTGCAGTTGTACTTAATTTTCATGTTGGTGATCATCATGATGTGGCGCATATTGTTAGGTCATGTTAGATATGTTCATTTAATGTTTAGCTTGCGGATAGATGTGTATATGTGATAGCATGAGTTATTTGACATATTGAGATGTATATTTGATGTTTGTGTTGTGATGATCTTAATATATAATGTCAATTTGATGTTTGAATGTGTTTATTAGTCGAATATGATGTTTGTACGATGGTTATCATGATCATGATGATGTTTATTAATTAATTTAATATTAAATGACCATGATATTTATTAAATATTATGTCGTGATTGTAATTGTAATTTAAATTTTAATTGTATGTAAAATTGTAAAATTGTATTTGTATTTGTACTTATTGTAATTTAAACTATAATTGTATGTAAAATATTTATTAATGTAAAATTTTAATTGTAATTGTAATATTTAATTTATTCCGAAATGATTGTAATTGTATATATGAAAATTTGTAAAATTGTAATTGTAAATGTAATTGTATGTAAAATTCTAAAATTGTAATTGTATTTGTAAATGTAATTTTAATTGAATTGTATGTAAAATATTTATAAAATTGTAATTGTAATTGTAATTGTAATTCTATGTAAAATTGTAAATGTAATTGTATATAAAATTCTAAAATTGTAATTGTATTTGTAATTGTAATTTTAATTGAATTGTATGTAAAATATTTATAAAATTGTAATTGTAATTGTAAATGTAATTCTATGTAAAATTGTAAATGTAATTGTATGTAAAATTCTAAAATTGTAATTGTAATTTTAATTGAATTGTATATAAAATATTTGTAAAATTGTAATTGTAATTGTAAATGTAATTCTATGTAAAATTGTAAATGTAATTGTATGTAAAATTAAAATTCTAATTCTAATTCTAATCATAATTCATGTATGTGAAATTAATGTAAAATTGTAATTGTAATTTTAATTCTAATTGTAATTATTGTACTTTTAATTGTAATTGTATGTAAAATATTTGTAAAATTTTAATTCTATTAATGTGAAATGATTTTATTAAAATATTTAAATTTGTAAATTTGCAAATAATTGTAAAATAACAAATCTAGAATAATACGAATTTTTGTAATATAATAAAGTTTAGAAAATAATGAAAATAAATTCATGTACTTTATAATTATCATTATTTTATTATGATCATACATACAAAAAAAAAGAACTTTATACAGTTTGGTGCGCTTATCATCCTAACACGCACCAGTGCATCTTATTTATAAGACGCACCGGTGCGTCACAACTCTTCCGCACCGGTAACGAATAAACACAACTCTATTTTCTTTAAGTGAAAAAAAAATGGCAATTTGAAAAATGGGCAACAAAATATTTTGGAAAATCTATTTTCATAAAATAATTCTTTTTATAGTAAACACTTTTCATTATTTCACTATTTTTGCTAAAATTTTCAGCCAGATATTTGCAGGAGACAACCTGGAGCAAGAGAGTAGGAGGACACTGTGGAGCAGGGAAATACGTTCGAAACAAAAGTATTCATACAATCAGAAACCAAACCTCTGGTGATTCAAACCCTGTATCATAGAATTTGAAACCATCTCATGATTAAATTTGATTATTTTTTTTTACTTTTTTCTGCAGTTTATCCTTTTTTACACTAAACCCTTTATTTTTTTGTTTTTTCCCTTTCTTCTCCCTATTTCTGTGATTTTAGAATTAGTGTTTTCAGTTTAGATTGACGTCCAACCCACGGGACAACTTGCATAGTCGGATCCCAATCCATTCGGCCATTGCGTGAATTTTTGAAAAAATGGATTTTTCTTTATCGGTGCGCCTTGCGTATTATACCACACCGGTGCTCTATATTATACAGTGCATCGCAAAAGTACTGTAGTAAAAAAAATGAAAACATTTTTTCTAAGTCCGTGCGCCAAATCTGAAATAGGGCATTGGTGCTCCATTTAACTAGGAAAGCACCGTACGATGTATTGCACTGTTTTTGCGGTGCGTTTATAATACCCACGCACCGTTAGGTCTATTACACTATTTTTTGCAGTGCGTTTACAATACCCAACGCACCGTACGATGTATTATACTGTTTTGTGGTGCGTTGTTAATATCCCCACGCATCGGCGGTGATGCAGACCTCATGAAATGTGCACCGATACCTTGAGATTTATTTTCTACCTGAAAAGTTGAGAATTCATTTATAAATATATTAATGAATGATATGGTACAGGTTTCAGATTGATAAATAAATTTCTGACAAGAGATCAAGTAACAAAAATACTGTTAACACATCAAGAAAAGTAAAAAAGTCAAGTTCTTTGTAAATTATTTATAAAAAATATTATTTTTGAACTATATGTAAGTTTAAATAATATGTATTGTTTACTGTGTATCATGCAGAGCCACAAAATGACAAATCTTGATGTGGTTATTTCTGATCTAGGACCAAAAGAGCGTAAAAGTTTAATGGAAAAATTGCAAAAGGATGAATCAGGTGAATGAAAAAATACTATTGATCCAATATGAGTTTCCTTTTTTAATTATCATTAATAATATACTTAAAATTATTAGATAACATGTGTCAAACAGTCTACTAATTCACATCTGTTTAATGTTGTACAGGGACCAACAACTCAGAAAAGGAATGTTGTTCTAAGAAAAGAAAAAAATAGAACATGCAAATGAAAATCAATTGCTCCTTAGCTCATCTGGAGTGGTGCTGGAAGTTAACGAAACGGGAAAAACTTTTACAAAAGTTTGAGGTATCTAGTGGAACGAATGTATAGACATTCTTTCCAACAACAACAACGGTGCTTCAAATGTAATATTGTAATCATTGAATTTTTCGATCATTAGGTACAATAAATAAACAATTTAGCATTAAATATTAATTTTCAAGAATTTTCTTGCAGAAAAGAAAAGAAAATGGAACCCATTCAACACATAAAATAGGACGACAAGGAAGAAAATGGTTGATCTCTAAGTTTGTGAGTAATTGTTACTTCTTTATAACAACTTAACTAGATTTCATTTTTGTATTTTTTAAGTTGTTTTACAAAAATCATCATTGAATGTCTTCAAACAGGTGCTAACATACAAAAAAGAACCATCAAAAGAATTGATTGAAATTGGGTTAAATATGGGTTGTGAGTATATGTTGGCATATCAGAATTTAATTGTGAAATTTGTAAGCATCCATCGATCTTGTTTTACTTAGCTTCGTCTATAATTAATAGAACAAAAACATCTTTTATATTAAATATATGATTTGTTATGGGGTATAAAACTTGCAGGAAACAAAGTATGGAACTGCGCCAATAGATGAAATTTTGAAAGATGGCATGGTACATGGTTTTGAAAGAATGTGTATAATTTATGAGTAAATTGTTGCTATGGTACGTCATTTTTCTTTTCGATTTACATTGATGTATATTATTTAATAATGAAATTTTCATTATTCTCACCAATGTATATGCACTCATTTCAGTTTATTTTTATGTTTGTAGATGGAAGGTGAAGAAGAAGAAAAAAATCAACGCCATGAACAAAACATTACTGAAAATAACCCCAAGTCATGGAAGTAGCTCTAGCAGTGACAGCAGTTCAAGCGAAGAATGATGATCACTATGTTTGGATATCAAAGAAAGGCGTTTTATTTTTTGAAATATATATGTCTGTGAAATCAGAAATTTTGTTTAATGTAATGGACATAGTGTCCCAATTGAAAGACAAAGGGATACCAATAACTGTCCCATTTTGTATGATAAAGATTGTCTTATTCATTCATATATATATATATATATATATATATATATATATATATATATATATATGTTTTAATTTATTCTATTGCATTCTCCATTGTCGTTCTCAATTGCACTAATAAAAATTTAATTCATATGAATATTTTTATAAGATATATATATGTGTCGACTTTTGATGAATAATGAATTTTAAAAAACCACAATAATTATGATATGATATAACAAATTAATCCAAACATCACATTCAAATGCAATAATAAAAATGTAATTAATATGAATATTGTTATAAGATGTGTCGACTTTGATGAAAAATGAATTTAAAACAATCACAATAATTGGATTGTCATAGGTTGATGTTTCTAAAAAATACAACATGAAAACCGATGTGTGTCAGTAACTGCACACTGGTGTGTTTATGTGTCTATACGCACCGGTGTTGTTATACGATCTATGGGCATCGCACAAATACCGATACCAGTTATCAATATCGGTGCGTTTGTGTGATATTGCGCATCGGGGCATTTACGTATCTATAAGCACCGGTGCATTTTTACAATCTATGGGCACCGCACGAATACCGATACCAATTATAAATCTCAGTGCCTTTCTGTGATACGACACACCGGTGCGTTGATACGACCTATGGGCACCGCACAGATCCCAAGACCAATTAGAATGGTCTCGTGCGTTGTATGACCAACATTATGCCCGGTGCGGTTTTACACCTAAACGTCCCGGTGCGTTGGACTGACATAGCCCCGGGGCACCATCGAAATGTATGCACCGGTGCGTTAAAGGAATAGTAGCGCACCAATGAAAAAACATCCGTAAAAACCTCTGGCCGCCCATTTTTTTTAGTTGTGTTGAATTTTCGTTAAAAGCTCTGCCAAAACCTCTGTAACCATAAATGGATGTTGTAGCAAATGTTTTTTTGAAAATTTTGGCGAAGTTTATAACACTAAAAACCTCCTTTATAACCTCCGCTAGAGGGTCTTTTCCTTGTAGTGTATCGAAGCTTTGAAGTTTGATTCATTGGTCTCTCTTGAGCGTTAACCTTGATTTAAATCTATCCAATTGAATGTCATAAAATCGTGCACAAATTTGTCCAAATTTTAGAGCGTGGGGAGAGATTTAATTGCTAGAAATATGTGATTCACTGAAGAATTAAAAGGGAATTATTTTGTGGAGCCAACGAAAATCTGAAAAAAAAGGATCCAGAGTTCGTTCACTTGTTAAACCATGCCATGGTTTCTCTACATCAATGACTTCTATTGTTGTATACTCGTTGGCAACTACTGAATGCAAAAATTCGTTTGTGAACTTCACATGCGAATTTGTTCTACAGGGCGGTTTTTGCTAAGATAGTAGGAGAAAGATCTATATCTGCCAAGCACTCAACCTCCAAGGTGCAGTGACAACCTCTCATTGGTTCTGCTTTACAGGTGCACACATACTCATTTAACCTCATCATGTTAAGTTTTGTTTTATTACACTATGAATGCTTCTCCTCATATTTCTAAGGCCCCCTCTAGCAAAGGCAGACCAAGTAAAATTACATTAGAGAGTCTCAACGAGTACATAGAATCTTTAGAAACACAGAAATAAGAAAGAAAAAAAATGTTAAACTAAAACTAACTGCAATTCTTCACAACAACCACAAATCATTAGAAAATAAAATAACCACACTCGAAATTGAACTCCAAGAAATGAAAGGTAAAATTAAAGAAATAGAGCATAGTAAACAAGTAATGGTTGAAGAAAATGATACCTTGAAAATCGAGATTAAAAATCTAAAAGAACAACTACATAATAACTCAACCCTAAATAACACAGAAAATAACTTAGATATTAAACCCATCAAAATTAATTG
This sequence comes from Pinus albicaulis, assembly GCA_034641835.2. Taxonomy (NCBI): domain Eukaryota; kingdom Viridiplantae; phylum Streptophyta; class Pinopsida; order Pinales; family Pinaceae; genus Pinus; species Pinus albicaulis. Next base: position 660,215,528 of record CM076573.1, on the reverse strand, counting down.
TTCTCGACCATGAACGCCACAAACGAGCCTTAAATATCATAATTGCGGGTATAGAAGAAAAAAACAATGAAAACACATTAGAAATAGTTAAAGAACAATTAAAAACAAAATCTCAAATTGAAACAACCTATCTCACGAAAGAAATAAGGGTCAGAAATATACTTGAGCATAAACACAGACTCATCTGTGTCAAGGTCAGTTGTAATGAACATAAAATGGATATACTCAGGAAATCCCCAAGCCTAAAAGGAACGTGAATCTTTATACATGAAGATCTCATTCCAAAAGACCAAGCTGAGCTTTGGAAAGAAGTTCAAAAGGTCAAGGATGCAAGAAAGGACGGGAAATGGGAAATCATTAGGAATAGGAAAACTATTATTAGAGATAAAGTCTCAAGCACGAGTGATAAGTAGGGATTTGCATCACTCTGTATCCTCTCCTGGAACTGCTGTGGCTTTCCATGGTGTAAAGGTCTTATGTTAATTTGAATCCCGAGTGATATTGACCTTATTCTCTTAGTTGAAACATGGGAGCATAATTAATCTAGTGTCCCTCACCTCGATGGTTTCACTATTTGGTCTGGTTGGAATAAGAAATCCTCTCGAAGGGGTTTTGGTTGTATAGCCTATTATATAAGGAACTCTTTTTCCTCTCACATTCGACTTCATGAAATCAACCCCTTCAATCAATACATTTGGATCGAAATATCTTATTCTACCACCAATAGGATCTTTCTTGCAATATACTATTTCGTTGGACTATCAACTCTACATCCTATAAGAAGAACAATCTGGATAAGAATTGTCCTTTCAATTCTTTAGAAAAATACATCTTCAACCTAAGGAATGATGGTAATATCCTTTTATTGGGAGACTTTAATGCTAGAACTTCTACTAACCAAGCTATTACATTAAGTAACAACTCTAACCCCGACCCCTTGTGGCTTGATGAAGATAGTAACTTAGCTAATAAATTCAAGAGAAAATATGAAGACATTATCGAGAACTAATTCGACAATGAAATCCTCAAACTTTGCAGTTCCTGGGACCTAATTATTTGTAATGGTATTAACAAGTGGCCCCTCTCCAATCGGATGACATGTTTCCATGCACTGGGTAGCAGTGTCGTGGATTATGTAATTTTTGACATCCTCATCCTCAACCATATTACAAAATTTGAGCTACTTAATGGATTTGATCCTAGCTCTGACCACAAACCTATATCTCTATCCCTCATTCTTTCTATGCATACCACCCACATGTAGGAGACCAATGAAAGCAAAAGACACATTCGCTTCAGTAGAAGTAAAACCGACCTCTTCTTAAGGGATTTAGAGAGGGATTTAGGCCCCATGAATTATAATAATAGCATTGATCAAATTTATTACCATTTCAATACTATCCTTTCCAACACCATTAGCAAGTTTTCTAATGAGATTTCATTTAAGCAGTCTAATAGAACTTCCAATCCATGGTATGGAAAAGATTGCAAAATTGCCAGGAAAGAGATCAGAGGCACTCTAATGAAATCATTAAGCTGCAGAATATCAATATATACAAAAATATCAGCAATAGGAAGAAAAGATCATATATTAATAAAAGACAAGATTATCTACTCCACCTTTCTAAAGTCGTGCCCAAAAATTTTGCTGGAATTTTCTTATCCATAAAACCAAAGATAACCATTCTATCCCCTTAGAAAATTGGGACAGCTATCTTAAGAATTTGTATGACTCTCCGGACACTATGGGCACCACCTTAATCACGTCAATTAAGGAGGATGTATTCTCTCTAGATGACATTGAGTCTGGTATTAACAATCCCGCTAATGGGAAAGCTAAAGATATTGAAGGATACCAAGCTGAGATCCTTAAAATGGGAAGATCTATCCTCCTTCCTTATCTCCACAAGCTTCTCAATTTGGTTGTAACACATGGCTTCCCTAGGCTTTGGATGCAAAGCCTTATTGTGTCTATCTTTAAAAATGGTGACAAGAGCGTTCCATCTAACTACAAGACCATTATGGTTAGCCATATCTTGGCTAAGCTTTATGGACTCATTTTGGAAAAGAATCTTAGCCTTTGGCTTGAAAGCCAGGGAAAAAGAGCTAAAGGACAAGCTAGTTTTAGGAGACATCAATCGACTATTGGCCATTTGGTCATTGTTAGAATCATTGCGGAAGAATGTCGCAATAGTAAAGTCGATATCTTCTATTGCTTTGTGGACTTTAGAAAATCTTTCGACATTGTTCCTCGAGATAAAATTTGGGAGAGACTTAAAGAGATCATGGTCCTCCTGAGCTAAGGATTTTTGTGATCCGTCTCTACGAGACCGCCACTGTTAAGCTTAAGGCCAACGAGGGGTGGTCTAAAGACATTAAATGTAATATTGGATTTAAGCAAGGGTGTACCCTATCCCCTACCCTTTTTGGCATATACATCGATAAACTAGAGTGTATGGAATCTGCGAGGTGAAAGGGCACCGAGCTTGTTGGAGTTCTCATTACTCTTCTCCTCTATGTCGATGATATCGTTCTTCTTGCAAAAAGCCATGATGACCTTGATAACCAGCTCCATATTCTTCATGACTACTTCTCCAAGATGGGTATGACTGTTAATACCAACAAGACTAAAGTCATGATCATTAAATCCAAAAGGATCACCCATGGTAGTTTCGTGTATAATAACCAGTGCTTAGAGCAGGTTTCTTCTTATAAATATTTGGGCATTGATTTCCCTCATTATCTCAATTGGAATTATAGCATCGAGAAAAGGATTATTGGGGGCTGGAAAGCTTATTATGATCTTGAAAACAATTTTAAGTCAACCGATCTTTACATCCAGAGTAAAAAGAGTTTCCTCTTTGAGACCCTTGTCACCCCTGTTATCTTATATGGATGTGAAGTTTGGGGTTGCATTATATCCAGAGAGTCCTGGAGGAAGATTGAGATGGTTCAAAAGAAATTCATAACCTACAACCTTATGATCAAGGGAAATACTCGGTACCCTATCCTCTTGATCGAATCCGGTTTGTCCCCCACTGAAAGTATGACTATGTTTAGAAATCTGATGTATAAGAAGAAGATTTACAACATGGAATAAAAAAGGCTCTCTAAAATTTCTTCTAACTATAGCCAAAACCCCCACTTTCGCCTCAAGCGCGGGTGGCATAAGGATTCCCAATCTTGGCTCAACCATTGAGAAATTAAGGAGGAGCTCAATATGGGAAGCAAAGATAATATAAAAAATAATATTACCCCCAAGTTTAAGGACAAGTTGTGGGAGGATCAAGAGCTGGAGGGTAAAAGGAAGCTAAGATACTATAAGGAGGTTATCAACCCCACCCTTAATAATCAGAATTATCACTCTGTGTTGTCCATCAATAAGAAAAAAATGAACATCACTAGAATAAGAACTAATTCCCAAGACCGGATGGTGGTATATTCCCAAGACTCCTTGGAATGATAGAATCTTTCAGATTTGTGATTCTAAGCAGGTGGAAGATGAAAAGCACTCCCTTTCAGACTGTCCGACTCTTACTCACATTCACTCCCAATTCCCTAACATCTGCCACACTTCTAATATTCTTGAACTATTAAGCCAACCCACCTATAGCGATATTGGAGCACTTACTTTCCTTATATTTGACTGTAGAAACATGATTTTGAAGAATCAAACTTAGATTCTTTCTCCTATCTTTAGGTTTGATAGACTGCATTGGTCTTAACAGACGGTAACCATCATCATCATCATCATCATTATTATTTATAAATTGAAACTATATTTATTATATGTTATTAATTAAAATAATGATATTTGATAATTTCGTATTTTTTTAGTTTAATATTATAAATATAATAATATAGTTTATTTTTTTAAGATGAAAATATTTTTTAGAGTGAAAAGATATTTGAACACTCAATGTTTGGTAGATCCAAACTTAAGATGGATCTAAGCTAGTATAATACATAAGTAGTTGAGATTGAAATATTTTATTTATAATTCAACTTCTCCACATTGAAATGTTGAAATATGTCCCCTCATATTTATTAAACATTGAAAAAATTACAAATATCCCTCTTACATTGAATTAGCAACTATTAATGGAATAAATATTTTCTCAATCTTTCTCTCTCTATACATGTTTCATATTAAAAAAAAATACTCAACTTGTGTATTTAAATATTTTATATATAGCCTAAGTTAAACTTATATATTAACTCCCAATTAGAAATAAAATAAATGTACTTTATTTTTCTCTATATAAAGTAGATATAAAATTATGTTATTTAATATGGCTATTGAAATATTTTACTTAATATTTTTGTTATTAATATATATATTTTTTTAATATCACTTGTAAATTGAACATAGAATGAATTACAAGTCATGTAATATCAATAATGTGTTGAATCTATTTCTTTCTTGCAATAAAAAGTAAATTATTTTTTTTACCCATCTAGTAATTTTTTTTTTTAAACTTTCTCTTACTGTATATATCTAGGCCCAAATAAATATAATATTATAGTTAATTTAATAGTTTAATGTTATAAATATAATAATATAGTTTAATTCATTACAACATAGAGGTGGTTTTTAAAACAATATTTGAGACATTTTTTGGTTAAAAAAAAACTTGTTTATTGTCTTAAATATTGTCTTCAACCCAGTGTCTCAAATTATTGTCTTAAAAAATTGTTTCTATAAAAACAATATATAAGATAAACATTATTGTCTCTTAAGATACAATTTATTTTTTGTCTCTCCACAGATGATTTTTGGGATTAAAGAACCATTGTCTTTATAGAAACAACCTAAAATAATGAATGTAGAAAAATATATCAATAATAAAAGTATTTAATTAAAAATAAGCAATAACACCATTGATTAATTTATGTAGGGCACAATGAAATCAAACAACCAGTCTCCTACTTATAAGGAAAACACTCTTCCATTGAGCTAGCACCCTCTAAACAATTATATGAAGAAACAACCAGTCTCCTACTTATAAGGAAAATACTCTTCCATTGAGCTAGCACCCTCTAAACAATTATATGAAGAGTTATAACAGTAAACTACATATATAGAGATTGGTTTTAAAAATAAACAATATGTTAATAGTCACAATGCTCTTATCATTCTCAAGAAAAATAATAATCATTAAGTACTTATTCTTATTTCTATTATGGCAATAGTAGTTAGGATAGACTTTAGGTGCCTAATTCATACAAAATACACAACTACAATACATAATCCACAATGCCCTAATAATGTTGTTTATACACAACTACACTACATAATCCACAATGTCCTAATAAGTTTGTTGTTTTGTTTGAAATTAATAATCATCTTCAACTAAAGTGTTTTCACTATTTCAATTATCATAGAAACTCTAAATTTGAGATTCTTTTGAGATCATAATCTATCTTAGTTTTCCACCCTTTAAACATTTTAATAGATATGGACGTGAACATATTATTTGCCACTCATGTAATATTAGAGGGAGTAGTTTTTTTATGCAAGGATTTCTGCAACTTAATATAAGATGTGCAACATGAGACTTGAGCATATTGGGTGCTCGAATGGGTGGTGTTTTATCGCAACAAAAATCTTGAACACATTGAATGGTATTTTATCATCAGAGAAATTTATGTAGTAATATTTGCAAAGGGCAAATTTTTTATTTTTATTTTTTAACTTTGAAATTATTTTTATATGATCAATGAAAAAAAATAACAGTTCATTTGTTTTTAATTAGTAGTTTTTCCATATCTTTACATGTACTTCAAAAAAATATAAATAACAAAACTCAATCTATTTATAATGAAATTTCTCCTAAATATAATAACCAAAATTTATAATTTTTATTTTTTCATCATGAGGTTTTTTCGTTCATACTATCTAGTAAAGCTAGCATCCTTTTAAAAGCGAGCATCACACCTTAATTTTCAATTTATTTAAACCAGAGTAACCGCAGGAAGCTTCTCTTAAAGCATCGACTTTTCTCTGGCTAGTCGAAATGCTTAAATACTGCTCGTTCATCAACCTGCATATACAAATGTGTTGTGATTCTTTACTTGATCAACAGAGAAAAAAAAAAAAAAATGCACTAATCCTTCCTGCATTCTACAGAAAATGCAAATTCTTGAAACTGAAAGTTCCTTATTTAAAGTTGTGAAGGAAAAATGATAAGTGTGAGAAGTGTAGAAATATCCACTCAGCTACCATATTTGTGTACAAGATTTTGGAAGGAATACCTAGAAAGTTAAACATATAAGCAATGCTCAAAACACAAAAACAAACTAATTATGCAAAGCGAGGAGCTCTACAACCAGGGTGTGGGGAGATGTGCCTTTGTGTGTGATAATAATAATTCTTAGCAGGTAAACAATAATTATGTCTTTTACGTGTTTATAAAGGGGCGAATTATAAAATTTAGCATAGATTGATAGAAAAACCGATCTATTAGGATGCGGGGATAAAAAATCTTAAGAGTTATATATATAATTGTGCTGGCTTGACATCGATTTATGTAAATATTATCTTAGAAATGATTCTTCAACCAGTGTAATAAAAGAAGGAAAACTGGAATATTATATTTTAGATTACCAAATAACACAATGCTTCTGAAATGACCTAGAGTCTATCCCTAACTAACCCTGTATGGAAAGCCATGACTATATATATATATTTATGGAATTTTAATTTATCAACTAAATAAAATAATTCAAATTCTACAAGCTATAGGACATAATGAAAATTATTTTTACAGAACCTTAGTTTTCAATATAACTAAATTAGCTCCTCAATCTCTTAAGTTTTGAGAGGGATAAAAAATACTAGCTATAAGAAACAATGAAAATTATATTTACATAACCCTAGTTCTCAATAAAACTAAATTAGAATAGATTTATATAAATTCAAATCTATTAAAATTTCAAAGAAATAATAAATTTTGAAACATATCTATATATTTTATTTAACAGTTAACATGGATTTAAGTTAATATGATCTAGTAAGTTTTTCTTCAAAACAAAAAAACATAAGACTATGTTTAAGATTGTTAAATAAGAAAATAAAATAGTATTAAAAAATAAAATACTAACCAAATAACAAAATAAAATAGAATACCTCTTTTTAGTATTTACATTTCCAAATAACATTGGTGCCACTTATAGTTACCGGTTTGAGATATTGAAGGTATTGTGTGTTTGTGCCATTAAGTGTTTATAGCCAACTAACCCTGCAATTAAGGATTAAAAGCTATATATGTTGGTCAGCTTTTGGTGATATGAAGATCACCTTTCCTTGAATTTTAATTTATAAATCATAAATCATTAAAATAGTTTTAATTCTACATTATTTTTTTATTTTTTTTTATTTTTTTATATTTTTTTATATTTTTTTTTATTTTTTCTGAAGTTGGACTAATTCTATTATGCAAAAATATGATACAAGATGGTGATACAATCAAGAGAGATAGAAAACCGGCAACCGGCAATGATAGGACTATCAACCTCGGTTCCGGAGAAGTGAAACAAGCAAAGTACTACAACCAAAGACTCGAAAGCTAAAATATTGATCTCTACCCAGAATGGGTAGAGGTCTCAACACGAAGCTTTTTCCCTTTCCTTTTTTTAACTTTGACCCATCCATCCAGGGGCGAATGAGCAACAATAACTTGAAGACTGGGGTTCCCCGAGGGGGGGCCCTCCTTTTCTGAGTCAGAGGAGGAGGTCAAATGAGAACGTTTCTGGGCGGTGGCTAAATCGGAGGAGAGTGCCGGTCCATCGTTGGTAGGAACCACAACTTGAGGGGCTTGATCCAAATCTGCATCGCTGGCCTCATCTTCAGAGCAAGAGGAATCAGAATCCACGGCAGGAGGTGGAGAGCAAGGAGCCCATCGTTTGGATTTGTGCTTGGAGAGATTCTCCTTTTTCTTTTTTGCCGGGAGAGAAGGGTAGGTGGACTGCAGATGCCCTGTTTGGTGGCAGTGGCGACAGCGGAAGGCTGTATTTTCGTAGTCCAATATCTGGGTCCAGACTAAGTCGTTTATCTTGAGAATGATTTGGTCTGGAATTCCCTTGCTTAAGTCCACCTCCACACATATTCTGGCATATGTGTAGAGACCTACTCTTTCCCTCCTGTAATCCCCCGTAATGAAGCTGCCCAAAGTGTTGCCTATAGCTTTGTAGACTGCAACATGCCATAAGTGGATAGGTAGGTTTGGAAGTCTGATCCATACATGTGTCCTGGTGATGGCTGCGGTTGCCGGATCAAAATCTGGAAACCAAGGCGTTAAGAAGAGCCCTGCAGTTCCCATGAACCAAGGGCCTTCTTCTAAAGCCTTTTCATAATTCTTACTGTCATAAAAAAGAACAATGAAATACCCTTTTGAACAGAAACTGACCTTACAATGATGTGTCCAGTTTGCATGAATCCAATCATAAAGGTCCTGAGATCGCGGCCACAGTCCGTTGAATCTGCAAATGAAGGCTCTTTCTGCATATTCTTGAAGTTGATTGACAGGATCTGCATGGGAAATTTCGACAGAGGGAACTTCCTCTGTCTTGTTAACCAAAAAAGGCTTGGATTTAAGGGCTTCCGAGGGTTTGGGGATCTCAGAATGTACTGCATCTTTGTAAGAGAAGGGAGGAGCGGAGGACGACTGACCCGCTGCACCCCCTCTCAATCGTAGGGTTAACACCAAAGAGTTGTTCCTGTTAATGCTGTAAGTAGAAATAGGTAGAAGGTTTTCAAGTTGTTTACCTTGAAAGAGAAGTCTTTGAAGGCTTGAAGGGATCCCAATCCGCCGTTCTAGATCCAGCTTGAGATCCAGCACCAAATCAGAAGAACTGACCCATTGCAGGATAGTATTGCATTTTGGTTGAGAAATCTGGATCTGAAAGGAGTCAAGGAGGGGCCTGGACACAGAGCCTGGGTCTCGCGTGCATCCAGGAGCAGATCTGTCATGGCGGTGATAGGGAGGGGATTTCTCCTGCGAAAAAGGCCGATCACTTAAAAACAGATACAAATCCAAGTCCAGAGCCTCCTGTCTTTGAGTATTGACTAAAACTGGACGAGGAATACAATCGCTGGCGTTGTGTACTGCAACCCTTTATGCTTTTGCAAGCATACCTGGCGAGACAGAGAAGCTGATCCGCTGCAAGCTTGCAGCATAGGAGAGATCTGATGGGTTTTCCGAATAGATCTTGTTTTCATTGTGACCCACCGTAAAGACGGCGGCACCATCGAATCCAAGGAAGCGGCCAACTGTTACGAGAGGGGAGATGGAAACTTTCTTTTGTGAGAAATATTTAATCAAGCAGATCCGATCCAGAGTTCTCTGTCCTTCTGTGAGTTCGTGAAACTCTTGTTGTGACACCTCTGATGAAGGGATGGATACAAGATAGGCTTCGAGGGTGTATCCGAGCGTATGGCGGTGAAGTTCTTTTGGGGCAGATCTAGCCCATAACCAGATCCATAGAAATTTTTTATGGTTCCCGTGTGCTTTGATGTGGGCAACAAACTGTGTGGCCTGTGAGGGAAAGCCAAACCCACGCACCCTGCAAATGGGTACTGAGCCATTGCCGATGGCAGGAATGCGATCTCTCCAAGTTGCGGCGGCTGAGAAGGCGACAGAGGACCAAACCCTAGCTTCGTGCGTCTTCGAAGCCATTCTCTCTCAGTTCCGAAATATCTTAATTCTACATAGTTATATGACACAACAAAAAATATTTACCGAACCCAAGTTCTTACTCAACTTAAAAAAAGGAACATATTGTAGCCACTACCAATGTTTCATTCGAGAAATAACAAACTTCAAATTTGAAGTAACGTTGTCAAGGTTGATGGATATCTCACGAGATAATATAACCTATTGTCAAGCCACTTAGAAAATGCTACAACATCCTCAATGTTGATATATACTGCAACTCAAACTTCCTTTATCAAGGACCAAACAAAACCACCTTGATTTTTTGCATTTGTGTTCATCTACAAAACCTTGTTTTACCCATGTTTACGCCAAAGGACAAAAACATCAGTTTTAAGCAAAATGAAAAAGTACATCATATTTATTTTCACATAGGGAGCGACAGGAAGTTTTCCATGGGCTACAATGTCTGCTTTGTATAATCAACACAATACAGTAGATACTAAACATGAAAATAAATATAGCCAATAAATTGGATGAGCAATTTTCAATTTCTCCAATAATGTTACTTTGGACATTTGTTGCATCTCGAGTATCAACTTATCCACCTGTAGAAGAATATTTTTTCCCATGTTGTTTCATGAGTGAGTGGTAAATTTCAATTACTTCTGGATTTTTCTGCATTACTCTTGTTCCAATAATTAATCATTTCAAAGGAGGAGTTGGGGGGTTGGCGGTGCACCTTTGATCCTTGCATTTGGGAGAAGTGCGGTTGGGCATGTTGGTGGTAGTGGTGGAATACTCCTTGGAGCAGCAACTGATGAAAGTTTGGGAGGGGGCTAGCCCCAAGGGATAGCTCAGTTGGTCAAGTTCTTGTTGCTAATTACCTCGCCTATCAGGAGGTCATAGGGTCAAATATCCTCGACATCCTTGGGGTTAGGCCTTGCTAGTTTTGTCGACGGGTAGATCCCTTAGGGTTGATATACCTAAATTTTCTCGTGGATGTAACGGCAAGTCAGTGTCCATGAACCACATTAAAAATAAAAATAAAAATAGGAGGGGGCTTTAGTATTCTCGATGTCCATTTCCCATCTTCTGCAGGTGTAATTTTAGCCACCTCAGAGCTCCTGGTGACTGTTATAAGCACACACACCAACTTACAAGAACTTAGATGGAAGTGGAAGGATCTAGTCATACCATTAAGACTCTGTCCAAGTCACAAGAAGAAAGCAGATGTAGAACACCCACATGCACACTTATTAATGCTAGAGGTATAAACAAGTTTGAGCACAACTAGTTATGATGATCATTTGAAAGAGTATTGAATGGCCTATACATCATCCTAGAAGCATGTGAAAATCACAATATAGAAGGCCAACTCTAAATATTGATGGACAGAGCCAAAGTGAAACACAAACTTATATCGTGAATAAAAAGTAGCCATGACAGTTTGGAGAATAATGAATGGCCAACCTAAAGGCATGCAAGAATCATAGTACATAATGTCACTACGAATACTCAATGGTTGAAGCCACAAGTAGCTAGAAATAAATACAAATACTACATTCCACCTTATTTTCTATATCATGGAAAGGGCGAGGAAGATATATATGTGTGTGTGTTGAAGGTAACCTTGGTGAGTAAAAAAAGAAAGTAGAGCCTCCATATTATTATGCAAGTGGCCTTGGTGAGAGGAAGATGGATGCACCCATAAGGTGCTTATTCCATTTGATCTGTCGACGTATAGAAGGTGACCCTAGTGAGTATAAGGATAAGGAATAACCTCTATATATTGTTATATTTCTTGTACAATGACCCGGAATGTGTTTGTGTGTGCTGAAGGTAACCGTGGTGAGTAAAATAGGAAAGAAGAATCTCGATATTATTATGCAAGTGGCCTTGGTGATAGGAATATGGATGCATCCATAAAGTGCTTATGTCATTTGATTTGTTGACATAAATAAGGTGACCGTAGTGAGTAGAAATAGAAGGAAGAACCTCTATATATTGTTATCTTTCTTGTACAATGATCCACAATATTTCTTCTTCCGCCTCCTTAATAAGAGAGGTACACTCACTTGAAAGAATAACAAGAATGCATGCATCTTGCACATAAGTTTGATGAAACCATACCAAAATCTCAAATATCTAGATAATACAACCATATCATGCAAGTAAGAGTCGATCTAGAGATTTCATGTCAAATATGTATTCAATGTACAATAGAGGCCAAAGATAAAAACAATTTCATGTGTACAAAAGCCACAAGAGAAAATGACTACAACAACCTACTAAAGATGTGAAAATGCTAGTGGACATAACCACTCTCAAATCCCTCCAAAGAAGGTGCAAAAAATCTACTCCAACTGTGACTAGCAAAATTACTCCACAACTCTATTTTCACAATTGAATTGATGCTTGCACCATCTGTTGAAGGTTCAGACTTGCCTAAACAAGAAAAAATAAACACTAAAAAAATTAAGACAAACTAGAAAAAATGGACGTGTGATGGGATAAATATAAAAAGAAGGTGGTTTCACATGTTTTAGTACAAATACACATACCTCTAACTCTAAATCACAAAAGAAAAAAAATTATCAAGGTGGAAGATATCATATAATGATAGGTATGGAGCAGTTGAAAAGCAAGAATGAAATATCCAAAAGGCTCCTAGGTATGCAATACAAGAGCTATGAGAGATTTCACAATACAATTCTCAAAATTAACCACTAAAAGGAAAACGGGTCATTTAATCCCACTAAAATATTTATTTTCCACTTCAACTGAACCTTTACGACATAAATTCTCATTGATAGAAGATAACACTTTTACCACTACACCACCATCATAGACTAAACACATTGCTTGTATCAAAGATTGTAGACCATAGAAACCATCACACCTTCAAGATAAAGGATGAAAAATGATAGTCATGCCCAATTTGATAATTTTTTTATCACAAAGAGGAAATTTCATTGCAAACACACTTCCAGGTAAACTTCTAGTTAAGGTTTGATCTAGAAAAATTATGCCCCTACTCGTCCTCCTGTTGTAGTCAAAATGGCTCATACAATCTTGTATCTATAAGATACAAAGCACATGAACATATAACTATAACAAAAAAAAATACTTATTAGCCACTTCGAAACAAATCTATTAGATGATGATGTTTTGAACCAAGAAAAATAATGCTTTCTAACCCACCTTCCAACCTGCTGTCCTACACAAGTTATGCCTAGGGCCATAGATTATGTAGTAGAAGAAGCATAAAATATTATCGAAATGTAAATATATTGTCTAATCTTCTACTAGTTCTTCAAAACGAGAAACAATTTGGAGTCAAAATGATCCTAGATCTATAAACCTAGGATATTTGTTGGACTATGGACTCAAAATGATTTTTAGATCTATAAACCTAGGATATTTGCTAGATGCTTGTTTGTTACCATTCTACTTTCTATGATCAAATTCAAATGTAAAGGAGTATATCACCTGTATCCCGAGGATCAAATATCTCACAAATCATAAGTAACAATGATTAGATGCAACATTAATGGCCAAATATAATCAATAAAAGAATTAACACAACATAATTGTGCCTTGGCTGGAAAGAAACATAAAGGGAATGGGAATAAATCCTAATACAAAGCAGAATTTGGTCAGGAGGGTAAGAAGAAAGACTTGTAAAAAATCAAGTGCTTTCATTGTCATGACCTGGGACAATATGCCACGAAGTTTCCACACGAGAAGGTCGACAAGAAGCCCTCATGAGGAGCAGCATGTGAAGCTCTAGCTTCACAATTCGAGTTGGATTTCACCCTCATCACTTGCATGGTGAGTTCGGTGATGGGTAGTGTGTGGTATCTAGTTAGTGAAGCCTCATCCCATATGACGGGCAACAAAGTCTATTTCAGTGACTTGGAGGAGAAGGACCTCTAGATGCACATTGGAAGCATTAGAGAAATTTTCAGGTCTAAAATGGGCGTCCTAAGAAAAATGTACAATGAAAATAAATTTTATAAGAACCAATAGGATTCAAGACAATGATGTCAACTGGGATGATTCACCATTTTTTGGGTAAAAAAGTAAAAAGAATAAAAAATAATAAAATAATAAAACTACTTTTTCAACTTATCTCCCTAAGGTTTTACTCAAATTTCAGGTGGGGGTACTCGTTGGATGCAAAATTTAATTCCTCATCCAATGAGTACCCATGTTGCATACTTTCGATGAACCTTGTTAAACAAAAAATGAGAAATACATAAAAAAATATGATTGCAATCACGATTTTCATGTATTTCTCATTTTTTGAGTAGCAGGGTCCGTTAAAAGTATGCAACATGGGTACTCCTTGGATGATGAATCAATTTTTGCATCCAACGAGTGTTCCCGCTTGAACTTTGAGTAAACCCATAGCGAGATAAGTTGAAAATATGATTTGAAAAAGTAGTTTTTTTCTTTTTTCCCTCTAAATTTTGATGATGTAATCTAATCTTATATTATTATTTTCTAATTTCCTTAGGAGGCCCATTTTAGACCTCAAAATTCCCCTAATGGTATAGCGCGCCCAATATCGGTACAATTACTTTTCAAAGGGAGTCTAGCTCCCCTCTCAATTTGAAAGATGTCATGTATGTTTCGGGTTTGAAGAAGAATCTCGTTTCAGTTGTTATGTTGGAAGACCATGGCTACAACGTGATATTTAGAAAAGGGAAGGTTTTCCTTAGACACATTGCCACAGGAAAAGTGAAGCGAATCGTGGTTTGGGTGAAGAACCTCTACAAATTGGATGTAGAAGATTGTGTTTCTTTGAGCACAAAAGCAGAGAAGGTGCAAAGTCGAGACATTGGTGAATTATGGCATAGGAGACTTGAAAATTTGCACCATGGAGCCTTGAATATCATGTAGCATATTTCTACAGGACTTCATAAGGGTCCACTAGAGCAACATGACACATGAAAAGGGTGTACAAAGGGGAAGCACACCAAAGACACCTTTTAATGATTGGGGCAATAGAGCTCAAGCAGTCCTTGAAAGGATTCACTCAGATGTGTGTGGACCTTTCTCAACATTCTCCACAACCAAAAACATGTATTATGTTATATTTGTAGATGATTTCTCATGTAAGTGTTGGATTTTCTTCATGCAGAAGAAAGATCAGACTTTCTCCAAATTATTTGAATTTAAAGAACTTGTTGAGAAAGAAACCGGAAGGAAAGTGAAGGCTCTCAGTAGCGATAATGGTGGTGAATATGTGTCGAATGAGTTTAAGAACTTATGTGCAAAGGAAGGAGTTTAACGAGAGTTAATAAAACTCCATAACCTGCAAAAAAATGGGGTGGATGAGAGAAAGAACAAAAGTATTGTGGGAGTTGCACGGGAGATGTTGCATGATCATGGCTTACCTCTACACTTGTGCGTCGAAGCATGAAACACAATCTTAAATGTGCAGAACATGAGTCTCATCAGATTCTCGGGATGAGTAAAACAGGAGAAGTTTTTTTCAGGGAAGAAACCATATGTGTAACACTTCATGATATTTGGTTCATTAGTCTACTATCGTGTTTCCAAGGAACTAGGGAAAAACCTAGAGCCAACAACTGAGTTGGGCATATTTGTGGGGTACACTGATACACCTCACAACTATTGGGTGTACCTTCTATCTCTCTGGATGACAGTTGTTCATAGAGATGTGAAGTTCGATGAAGAGAAGGCAATGAGGTGTTCCCTTAAGAGGGAGCTTCAGTTGCATGCAGATGAGGAGCTTTTGGATCCAAAGGAAGAGCCTCAGAATGTTGTGGAGCAACCACAAGCAGACTCATCAAAGATTGGAGACACCTAATCATGCAAATACATCTAGAGAAGGAAGGAAGCACACTAGGGAAGTTGACATATTATTGCATGATGCTACAGAGAATGTGGGAGCACCCACATCACAGTGCAGGTAGATCACAGGTAGAGGAGGTCATCAGATTGGTACACTGGGAACATGGATCTGATGAGTGAGTTAGTTCAGACAAAACCATCCTCATTGGAAGAAGCAGTGAAGAAACCAGTATGGGTTGATGCGATGGTAGAGGAATATGATTCCATATTTAGAAATAGTGTTTGGGAAGTGGTCCTAAGACCAGAGAAAAAGTCAGTGGTAGGTTTGAGGTGGATCTACAAGGTGAAGCAAGAAGCAGACGGAAGCATCGAGAAACATAAGGTCATATTTGTGGCCAATGGGTTTGCTTAGGTGGAGGGAATTGATTACAAGGATACATTTTCTCTATTAGCAAGGTAATCTGCTATCAGATCAATTCTAGCACTTGCAGCACAGATGGGATGGAAGATCCATCAGATGGATGTGAGGGCAACATTCCTCATTGGAGTGATTGAGTAAGAGGTATACATTGAACAACCAGAAGGATTTGAGACCTTCAACAGAGAGTCGCATGTGTCCAGACTCAAGCGAGCATTGTATGGATTGAAACAAGCACCTCATGCTTGGTACACCAGGATCAACAACTATTTCACCAGGTTGGGCTTCACCAAAAGTGAAGCAAATGAAAACATTTACTGTATTATTGTTGATTATATTATTATATGTTGATGATTTCATTTTAATTAGTGATGATAAGTTAATAAAATATTGCAAAGAGGATCTTGCAAGAGAATTTGAGATCAAGGACATGGGACTCATGCATTATTTCCTCGGTTTGGAAGTATGGAAAGGTTATAGGGAATTGTTTGTCTCTCAGGGAAAGTATGCCAATGAGATACTGAAGAAGTTCCACGTGGACAGTAGCAAACCCAAGGACACTCCTCTAGCAGTAGGAGGATTCCACTTTAGGAGAGGAACTGGAGGCCACTATTTACATGCATCTTGTGGGTTCACTCATGTATTTGGTATTTGGTGAACACACAACCAAACATGTGTTATGCAGTTAACCATCTTAGTCAAGAAATGGTAAATCCAACCAAAATGTATTGGAAGGTGATAAAACATGTGTTGAGATACCTCAAAGGAACTACTCAGTATGGTCTTTGGTATAGACGAACAAAGGGAGTGAAGTTGCAAGGATTCTCAAATGTAGATTGGATGGGAAGTTCATTAGGTAAGAAGAGAACTTGAGGAGGAATTTTCAGTATTGGGTCAACTTCAATTTCTTGATACAACAGGAAGCAAAGATCAATTGCACTTAGTTCAACAGAAGCAAAGTACATGGCTTCCAGTCAAGAAGCTTTTGAAGTTGTCTGGATGAGAAAGATTCTTGTTGGGTTATTTGATCAGATGATGGATCCCAATGTGATTTACTGTACCAAACAAATTTGTATCAAACTCTTCGAGAATCTAGTTTTTCATGATTGATCCAATCATATCGATATCTGGTATCACCATCTATGAGATTGTGTTCAGAGGCATATTATGTTGTTAGAATACATTCCTATAAAGGAACATGATGCAAATATTTTGACAAAGGCCTTTTGAAGAGGAAAATTTGAGTTCCATAGAGGCAAGATTGGGGTATCTAATAATCCCTTTCTTGCTGAGAGAAAGAGTTGAAAAAATGCAGCAAGAAATTCCTAATTTAATTTTTTCCTTGAATTAAATTAGGAGAAAATCGAAATTCCACATCACAAGACAACTTGAAGGAGATAACTGATTTATTATCACCCAAATAGCTTAGTTAGTTCGAGTTGTGGGATGAAATTGAGTTGTGTATAGTGCTTCCTAAATTTTAGGAACCTAGGTTGAGTTTACTTTCAGCTGTAACAATTTAATTTAGTTAAATTGAGTTATGATAAGTTATAATAGTTCCAATTGTTGGAGGAATTAGTATTAGGTCTAGCAGTGGGGTGCAACTTCAATGTTCAACTAGTTAACTAATCAATCAACCTTAATTTACTCATGCATGCATGAATTTCGAGTTACCCAGTTGATATTGGAGTTTGAGGACAATGTACTATCAATTCTATAATTATCAAATTTCTACAGGTGTGCATGCACTTCAAGAAGGGCCGATAGGGATTGCACAGTTTTGGATGTGGATTCCCATAATTAATAGGGGGATAATTCCTTGAGAAAAAAATCAAGGAAATAGGAGCTTGGAAGGCAGGAAAATTGGCTAAGTGTTGGCCAAAGTCAATTTGTGAGGCAGTGTCATAGATTATACTTGTGCAGAGGTTGCTCAGGCTTGAGAAAACATTGTATTCATTCTCTATTTTATTACTAATGCAATATTGGGTAGGCTTGTGTTTCCTTGAATGCTAAAGACGGGAAGAACAAGGCCTATTCCCTTTTCCTAAGCTTTCGTTCTTCCATGTTCTATCATCAGTGGAAACCTTTAACTGATGGTTACATATAGATAATATCAATTTTCAACTTTGGATTCTCTTTGTAAGCTGCAATCATTCTTTACTCTATGTTTTGTCTCATATCACATGATTGAATGGATCTTTTGGAACATATAATTATGATAGAGGAATTTTATTGTAAAAGTCATAAAATAAGTGTGTATTACCATTTTTTTCTGTATGATATGAATGAGGCATTAGGAAGAGCTAAGAATTTTAGAGTAGCTTAGTTATAAGTTATGAGTTATAAACCAAAGTCAGTAAGTCTAAATTTTACACCTTTCAAATGAAGTAGAAGCGGGTGCCACGGTGGAACTGAGCCTTTTGCGATGAATGCTACAGTAGAACTGAACCTTTGGTATTTATTGAGAGAGAGTCGAGGAGAATATTTCACTTCCGAACTGGACTCCAACTACAATTGGATTCAAATAATGAAAAGACACTTCCAAGATGGAATGCTAAGCAATCTTAGCGCATAAAAAATAAAGGTGCGTGAAAGGAATACAATTGCATAAACCTCGCGAAAATAATTATGACAACAGTTGCAATAATGAGTGTCGTCACGACATGTGGAATCTAAAGAAGCAATAAGATTCAACTTATGAGTTATGTTGGCTTTCAATGGAAACAATGGATCAATCACTCTAATTATTTCTCTAATAAAGAGGTATGCAGTAATTTGCAATTTTCCATTATCTATATTTTTTAAATAGGTGTGGATTAATTAGTATTATTTTTTTTAATAGCGTTTAAAATCACTTTTGTATGGTCCCTCTTAGAAATTTTTCTTCGAAAATTTATTAATACAAATCTACACTAATCTACACTTCTACACTGTTCCATAGAACCGGTGCATAGGATGTCACTCCAACTTAAATTCTTATGTGATATGCAAAAATATTTATTCAAACCCTGTTTTGGTAGGTATATATTCCCTAGAGTCTATTGTATATTTCCATAGCGGAAAAGGGTGAACAACCAAAATCATATATGTAGTAAACAAGAATTTTATCGATTTTTACAAGACGTTGTTTGGGAGAAAGTTGGAGAAAAGAAATTTTGGTTGGATCTTTGCACCTGATGGAGCAATTTAATTATTTTCATGTGAGAGAAAATTACTTTGAGAAGTTATATGAAACATGTAAAATTAAATTTTAAAAGTGATATGAAAACAATTTAAAAATAAAACCGTCACAAAAAATTTGTTGATGGGTAGGGGGACCCTTCAAATTACCTCCGTATATGCCATAAATGAGATCTGAGATATGGTATAGAGCATTAATTTGCTCAGGAAAGAAAACCCCCAACCAATTCACAATGATTTACAAACTGTAGATAAACTTTGACATTGTGGGTCCAAAACTTAACTGCACCACTTGGCATCTAAGATGTTCATGGCATGCGCAATAACATTAAAAGAGGAGGAATTGTAGGTAGGAAAACCTCCAATATCCATTTCTAAGTTATTTTATTATGGAAGTTTTTTTCATCAATTCAACCTATCTAGCAACCTAGACTGGGATTGACCACCTTACACTTCACATGATCCCATGTTTATGGATCACGAGCTCAAAAAATGGGTAAATCATGTCATCCTCCATGACAAAATAAGCTCTAAATTGCCCACTTGACAACATGCGTGTAAGGAATAACATCTACCTTGACTCTGATTTGGTCGTAGTGGATGATATGACGAAGTGGTCATAGTGGAAGGCATGGAGAAGCAGTGGGGTATTTCAAGGTCGAGATCGTAGGTTCTTTCTTACGACCAGTGAATACTATGACACCAACTCTATTGAGTATTTAAAGGAATGTTTCCGGTCGGATGTACGAAAAAACACAAGACATTATAGCTATGTAACGTGATCTTGCAGGAAAAATGAATTGCTTCACCCATAAAACTTTATTATGAATAACATCTTCATGTGATCTCCAGATGTGGGTAAAAGTGTATTATATAATAAAATAAAAAGGTTCGTGAACTTCCAATGAAAGTGAGTGCATAAATCGATTTTAAGTCTATCGTTCCATGTTGGTTTCTCTACTGGAGAGTTGTGGGATAGTTGCATCATGTGAATAAACTATCTTCATTAAATACTCTTGCACATTTTATATGTGCAACAGTATGGTCAGTGATCTCCTAGTTGTGAACTAAGCTCAAGATCTTTTGCGGAATGGCACATCTCAAGTCTGGAAGTATGAAGTGATTAGCATAAAGAAGGCATTGTTGGATTATATGACTATGCAATGATGTGATATACTATGGTGGATCAAGAGAGAGGGTGCCTGGTTGATATCGCTCCTTGGAATCCTATGAAGCTAGCTATTCGTGTTAGGATAGGATGCCCACAAGGTTCAAGATCCATTTTCGTTTCTTGATTGAACAGTTGGTTCTGTAATGGTCATCATAATAGAGGAAGCGGTAGTTACCATTGCTGTCAAATTACTAATCAGTCTACTTCGAAACATACTTTGCAACTCAATGTGATCTTTCACTAAGACTGTTTGACACTCTGCAACTCAATGTGATCTTTGAGAATAAGATTTTTTTTATCTATGAACTGTTATAGATTGTTTGAAAGGACATTTAAAAGTCCCAAGCCCCATTTCAATGCCTATGTTACTACAAATTTTAATATAGCTAACTATTACTAAAAACCAATTTAACTGAACCAGACTAACTTCAATTGAATAATATCACAAATCCAAAACAAGAAAGCCGCGTTTTTTTAATAAAAAATACACAACACAACTTACCCTTGAAAGCTCGATCCAACGTAAGTCTGCGGAAAGTTCAATCCAACGTAAGTCTACACCACACGGCTTCTCATCAACAAAGAAACGCCGAGTACAAAAATAAATATCTGTAAACACAATATAAATCCTGAGGATATAAACTCGATTTGTTACCTAATTCCGGTCCATCTTGTTTCATCTTGGCCTAGTTAAGCTTGTGAAATTTACAATCATGTGGCTCTTCTCCACTTGTTGTTGCGAGATGCAGATGTTCTGCACAATGTTTTTGGTATGTGTAGACATATTTCCAAATGTATTTACGAAATGGTAAGAAATGACACGGCCTAATCATTAAAGAATAAATGTGGGTTTGTTATTTGCTTGAACTAGACATCAAACAATAAACATGGGTTTACTACTTGCTTCTACCAGACAAGTCTTTGTAAGAATTGACAACGCCAACGACCGGTGGATCAAGTATTGAAATTGTTTCATCAATTAATAAATTCTTTCAATGTGATAATTACAAAGAGCAATGGAATATCTAACAACTTTCTTGAAAATCTAACTTTTACAATTTATTGTGGAATGGTTGATTTCAGCCTAATCAAACAATAAAATCTTGTCTAGACAACGAAGATGACTACTCTGCCAATAATCTCATCAACAAATTCTTGAATATTTCTATCAGAAGAACCACCTTTCCCGTCCATTGCCTCCCTCGATAACTTCTTCAACCGTATAGCATTTTTCCTCAGCTCAACACTGTGTTGGCTTTCCATAACGATCTTTATGCACTTCTCCACTTCCTCTCTCCCTACAAGTCTGTTTTCTGATCGTTTATTCAATCTCATCCCCGCCATCCATTTCATTTGCAACTAATGCGGAATTAGTTGTTTGATCGCTCCACTGAGGAAGAGCCAACATAGGGACCCTGAGGCCGAGGCTTTTCAATGTCGAATTCCATCCATAGTGTGTCATAAAAGTGATAGACGCGTGAGAAAGAACTTGCAACTGATGACACCATGGAACGACTAGCCCTTGCCCAAAGGTTCCATTCAAGAAACCCATAGACAAGTTCTCTATCGAAGAAAATCATTTTACAGCAAAAAGGATTCAAGTCAAAAGACTGCAAAGAAAATATTCAAAACATTAGAGCTCAGTGGCAACATTTTTGGATTGATATGAATAGAAGTAATAGGCCCAAGAAGGAGGTAGTTAGGTAGTCAGCAAAGTGAAAATGAAGGATAAATGAAGGAGGTAGTGGATCTAATGGTCTAAAACATTTTAATCGTCTAATATTTGATCCAATGGCACAGACACAGACACAGTGGCAACTAGGGGAGTTTTTTTCAAAGAAAAACGCCTTACAACGTAAATATATATTGTAAAATTTGAACAATTATTTATGTCGTCTTTCTGAAGTCAGAAACTACAATGGAAAATAACAAGCAATCCTAAAATGGTATATTATCACTCAAAACTGAAATATCATCACTTCACACTGAAATGCCATCTTGTCACTCAAATCAATGGTGAAATTCCATCTTATCACTCAAGTCAATGGTCATTCATTGACCGTTTGCTATTTGTGATTTCTGTCTTGTTCACTAGGAAGAAATCACGTCATCTATTTCTACTTTCTTGACACTTTTCCTTGTGAAATCCAATTTCAGTTTAATATGTGTTTGAGTTGGGGTAAAGATGGGGCTAAGTTATGCTTTTGTAGTTTTTCTTTCTTCATTTTTTTCCTTTCTTATTATATTGTTCTTAATCAACTTATTAGAAGTTATATGTTATTTTTTCTCTTTCTCATTTTCATATACGAAAGACATTTTAATTCAAGTATTTTAATTTTAGTGTTTAAATATCTTTTAATATAATTTATATATTATTTTTTCCCGCTCTATATAAGAGTTTCTTTAATTATATTATATTTAAAAATTTATTAATATGATTGACATATTATCTCCTCCTACTCCATCTTCATATATGAGAATTTCTTCACTTCTTTATGTTTAGTTTTCCGTGAATCCTCATTGTTTGGATATTTAACTCCATTTGATTCAAAACCCCATAATATTCAATAAGCGCTTGTGGATGATGTTCAGACATAATATTAATAACACTCAGGATTGTATGGTTTATCTTCTTCTTGATTGGTTAGAATGACAAGGGTTGGGTCCTTCGATTTTTTAAAATTGAAGTACAGCTTGGCAGGGTCCAATTTTAAGTAATATACATAACTTCGATATCCGACTTGAACATTAATACAAGAAGATAACATGTACACTTCGAACACTTGAACAAAATAATATGTACACTTTGAACAAAATCTATTTGAGATGCTTGCTAAAATACTCATCTCAATTATGGTGGTATGCTCTGTTTATATATATATATATATATATATATATATATATATATATACACGTTTCTAATGGCGTTATTATAATTTACTTCCATAATGATATTAGTATTTTTACTTGTAATTGACATCAAAATATTTGATATGTTCTTTAAAATTGAAATATATATGAATGGAGATGAGGTTTATGAAATCAAATTGATAATTTGGTTAAACTTGAATTTTGAAGCGAAAAAGAGATGTGAAAAAGTAACCCGTACAGTGTCATTTTTTAATTTAAAAGTGTGTCAATGTATTATATAGGAGAGGAGTTATGCAAATTATCCATTATACTACATACATTATGTACATTGTCCATCATGCGATGGTATTTTTGAGTTTAGGTTTGATTATTTTTAATTTATTATATTGAGTATTATTATATAATGATGGTATTTGTTTATTAAAAGTTGGTTAAAAATAATATAAATGGAAATTATGAATAATGGGTTTATTTATTTTTTTCAATTTATATAAAAAATGTATTTTAACAATTTTTATATATGTTTAGTAATATTGGTTGAAAGTAATTATTGTGTTTTAAAAGAGCCCCGACAAGTATAGGGCAAGAAGATATTAATGGAAATTATGAATAGTGAGTTGTCTGCCTGTATTTAATTTATATAAACAAATGCATTGTAACACTTAATTTATGTAAGTTTTGTACGAAATAGTTTAAGAAAATTGGATGGAAACTATGAAGAGTCCTAAGTTTTTAAACTTTTATCGAGTGAGGTTTGGTGTTGTCACAACAAATCCAAATGTTGTAATTGGAACCCAAGGTGGTCAAAATTGTGCTAAGGTTGAAGGATGTTGGTGGCTACTACCGACTAAGGCCCAAATTCCCTTAAGCGTTAGGCCTACAAATGACTCTCCACCTAAACTTTGGTATTTTTTTTTTCTTCTTCTAGATACTAGATTGGCCTTGATTGCCAGGTTTTTATTTTTGTCGATGGAAACTTGTCATAGAGGTAAGGAACACCATTCCTTGGTGGGTCATGGAATACATGTTGGAATGGGGCTTAGATCACGGCTTCCCCTTTGCGGGGGGCACAATGGATGAAGCTTTTGTGATAACAACAAAATTCATTCCAAGGTTTGTGGAAATGCATGAACAACCTGTTTATTCAGGGTATGGAAGCCTTTGAAAAGTGGCTATCAAATTTCTTCAGGTGCACTCCAATTTTGTAGGTGGTTTTGTTTCTCACAAATAGTTTGTAGAATTTATTGATCAAAATAGGTGGGGCATTGATGGTGTGACTCGAGATATGTTTGACAATATGCATCAAAAAGACGAGGAGGGTATTCCTTCATCTACCCCTCACTTCCTGAGACCGTAGGTGTCCCCTTGGAGCTATATCCCACAGAAAAAACTCGTAAATAAAATATCTTTAGTTTCAGACCGACCCCACTTCTCAATTTTTGTAAAACATCTTTCTTGAGGGACCCTTTGTATCATGATGTTGACAATTGACTCAGTAGTAATGCTCGACACCAAAATAGAGGAACGTACAAGAATTCCAACAAATTTTTCAAGGCTTCTTTTCAAAGGTAGGATACCCAGGGAGGGTTTCCTTCTAATGGACTATGGCATCAACATCGAGGCTTCAATCTCCTTCATTGTAGGGATCAAAAAGGGGGCCAGTGGAGGGGGGGTTCCTTCCACTACTAAGACCATGTATTTTAAAGATATCCTTAAACCTAACTCTAGCTCTCCACCTGTCGAGGATCTTTCAGGCCCAGGCTTTGTGGTTGAACATTCTATGGACACTCCTTACCTTGAAGTGACTGATGTTGACAAAATTTTTAAGGTTGTTGAATTCCTAAATAAGGAAATCATATGTCGTTTCAATGGATTTTGACCGTCATCATTTCCCCTCGATATTGGGTCTATCAGAACTAGACTCGGGATTTGAAGTTGATATTTTATTCAAAGGGGATTTTTTTGGTGGTCTTCAAAGGTCTCGAGGAAATGCAAAGAATCCTTGACCAAGGTCCATGGTTTTGGGAATGTGTTGGTCTTTCAGTGAAGAGGTGGTTCCCAAGATTCAACCCTCTCACGATGTTGACAATGTATACTCTAGTATTGGTAAGGTTTCCCAACTTTACCATTCATTTTATGGTTACCCATTTGAAGCTCTTAGAAAAGGTGAGTAACTTAATTGGACATTTCATTAAAATAAACATGGAAAGGTCATTAATAGGAATTTTCACCTATATCCACATATGGGTTGAAGTTGATCTCCATAAATGTTTGCCTGATAAAATTGAGCTATAGTGGATGGAAAATGTGTTTTCTTAGCCCTTGGATTATGCAAACACCTCTTTCCAATGCAAGAATTACCAACAAGTTGGTAACCTTCATAATGTATGTCTCTTTCCGAAAGGAGTTTCTTCCTTGCCATTGCCTAAGAAATCAAACCGTGGTTGGAGATATCCTAAGGAAGGACAAGGATCTAAAGAATCTGTTAGTCACAAGAGACAATCCACAACATCAAGAAACAAATTTAGGGAAACCAACACCCCCAAGGGCACCGTCTCATTCTCCATAAGGGGTGAACCATCCACGAAATGAGTAGGAAAGAGATTCAACCATTGTTGTGGCTGCAATAGGTGGACAATTAAAGGACCCATGAATCAAATATTTCTGATAGCGACAAGGAGATGAAAACAAGGATGATTCCATGGCATTGGAATTATTTCATGGCAATGACGCTACCGATTCATCTGCAATTGGGCTAGTTAATACAAGGAGTTGGATCAATGTTCGATGGAGAAAAGAGAAAAAATAAAAATATGGGTCTTGTCTTGAAAGATAATTCTAGGATTGCAAGATCTGTAATTAGTTATACATGTATTTTTCAATTGGGATGAATACTTTTCTTTGGGGTTTATTAGAGCTAGCTGATAATGGGGTTTTTATGGGGATTTTTGAGTCTGATTTGAAGTTCTTATGCGTATGGAAATGAAAACTTCACACCAAAAAGAGTTATATGAAAAACCATGTATTCTTGTTCTATAATAGAGTATAATTTTCCACAATAAAAAAAAATAAAAAAACAAATTAATGTATATAACTTGAAAATATATAACTTGTATTTTGGCAATAAATATATATATATTAATTTTTTTTTTTTCTCTATGAAACCTATTTTATTTTATTTAGTTAAATGTACTATATTTCCTATTATTTATTTTTATTTATTATATTATATAAATTCATACTATTATTGTTATTTAAAAAAAAAAGGAAAATAGAATGAATGAGGAATATTAAAATACATATTATTTCAATATGAAGTAATTTTAGAAAGCGTGTTAATTTTATAATTTTTTTTATTAAAATTCATACAATTTTCATTTAACGTAGAAATATAATTTTAATTTAATATTTATTTTAAGTTTGCATTGATAAATCTCGTCTTTGAGAAGGTTACATTTAATAAAAATTGGCCACTCATTCGTTTTAGTTATTAGCATTTAGCCATTTGAATTTAATATGGGAAATGTAATGAAATTATTTTATTTTAATATATACTATTTAATTTATATATAATAAAAAATTCATTTATTAAGAGGATTTAATATTGAAACTATAATTTATTATAATTATCTTGGTTATTATTAATTATTAATCATAATTTTATTACATTTATTTTGAGTATTATTAGCAATTACTTTAATGGAGTGTCAATTGAAAAGAATAATAGAAATATCAATCTTTGTTATGATTGTAAAATTATTAGACAAATTATCAGGGATGTTACACTAAAAATTGTCACCATGACATTCAACTGTTTATATGGGTTCATCATTACCTATATTATGCTCCCTTAGAGGTCCAAAACCATAAAGTTCTTAAACCAAGTCTTGGAATTGGAGAAAAGCTCATTTAAAACCCTAAAAAGCCTAACTCCGCACTTTTCCTAGTCCTTACCTGCGGTGCCGCGGTTTCTTGCTCTATAAACTGCGACACATCTCGCAATTTCTGCTTATTAAAACTGCGGACCCTCGTAAAAGGTAAAATAAAAGCAAAAGTAAGTTCTAGAAGCCCAGCTGTTCGAATATTCTCCCAGCTGGAGGCTTCTAGAAGCATAATTAGGTCGAGCTTCATCTTTTCATTCATGAAACGTTATCCCTTCATTAATGGAGATTATCCCTTGGTATTTGGAGATAAAATCCTTTCATGAGAGGAATTTATCCCCCTCTTTATGGAACTGAAACCTCCTTCATTCTCCTATAAATTGAACTCATGTTTTAGTCTCAAGGGTAGATTGGATATTGTAGATTGGTAGACTTTGATGAAAGAGAATTGCTAAAGAAATTATTCTCTCTATACTTGGCATCATTGGTGTGAGAACGATCACATACTCATATCCATAGTTTCATGCTAGTTTAGAGAAGAGAAGGCTTGTCAAACCGAAGGAAAATGGCTGTTTAGGACCCAGGAAGAACCTGTATGAAATCAAGGCAACAAGGTTGTAAGGTTACTTCTTATCATACAAGTTAATACAAATGGATTCTATTTTCTCATTAAATTGTTCATGTATCTATTTGAGTAATTTAATTCTTGGATTCCTTGATCACTGAGATAGGTTAATGTTTTCTGAATTATTATATCTTGCAGGTGCTTTTAATCCTTATTTCTGTCTTTGATTGCAGGTTTCGCATGCTGAAGTGACCTCTTTCAGAGCAACTGGATATAAATATTACAACAAGCGTTGGACTTCAGGTAGGGGCATGTCCTCATACTTTTTTATTTAATAATATTGAATCACAAATTATCTAGAGAAAATGGTTTGCATTTGGATTTTTGTTTCTAGATATCCTTAGGATACTAGGGAGGTCGCTCTTGTCTGCAAGAGGGATTAATCCACATAACAAGGGATACAAAGTAAATACATATATACAAAGCTCTTATAAAATGAAGAAAAAAAACTATATAAATAGAAAGAAAAAGGAGTCACTGCTCTTATTAAACTAAGAAAAAAAACTATATAAATAGAAAGAAAAAGAGTCAATGTGCTTTTTAAAATTTGATCCTAGAAAGTTTTGGAGGAAAATTTTGATTAGTAAAACTAAAGAAAATATTTTGATGGGGGAGGGTTGATCCTCATCTAACACATATACACACACTTCAATTTCACTATGAAGCAAGGTTTCCATATGCTTTAGACACTTAGTCTTATTGTGTCTATCTTTAAAGTGAGGATAAAATCATTTCCTCTAATTATAAGTCCATTATGATTAGCCACATTTTAGCCAAGTTGTACAAACTTGTTTTAAAGATTAACCTTTAGCTTGAAATTCGTAGTGAAAGAGTTAAAGAGAATGTTTGGTTTAGGAGATATCCTTAAACTGTGGATCATATTGTTACTCTTGGGATAATTGTAGAACAATGGCACAATAATAAAATTGATTTTTTAATGTTTTTTTATTGACATTAGGAAAGCTTTTGAAATCATCCACAAGGTGAAGCTTTGGAGAGGCCAAAAGAGATGATGGTTCCTCTTGAGTTGAGGGTGGTTGTGACGAAATTGTAAGAGAA
Source organism: Pinus albicaulis (assembly GCA_034641835.2). NCBI lineage: Eukaryota > Viridiplantae > Streptophyta > Pinopsida > Pinales > Pinaceae > Pinus > Pinus albicaulis. The sequence continues at coordinate 660,186,844 of CM076573.1, read as the reverse complement.
TGTTATTGTCAAGCTTAGGATCATTGAGGGTTGGTCGGAAGAAATTAAATGAAATATTAGAGTCAAGTAAGGGTGCCCCCTATCCCCTACCCTGCCCCCTATCCCCTACCCTTATACTAATAAAATTTGAGTGTTAGGAAGATGCATATTGTGTTGGCCTCACACTGACTAGTATAGTCATAACTCTTCTCCTTTATGCTAACAATATTGTTTTTTTGGAAAAGAGTCATATTATGCAATTGATAGGAAATTGAGAATCCTCTAAGATTTTGCTCCAATATGGGTATGACTATTAATTCTGACAAAAAGACTCTAAGAATATCACCTATGATACTTTCATTTATGGCAACTACTATTTCGAGGATGCTCCTTTACACAAATACCTAAGAATCAACATCCATGATGAGCTCAATTGGAATTATATCTTTGAGAAAAGGGTAAATGGAGGGTAGAAAATTATTATGGACATGAAAACAATTGTAAGATGGAAAATATTTGGATATGAGAAAAAAAAATGCTTCTCTTTGAGACTTTTAACACTCTTGTTATTTTTCATGGATGTGAGATATGGGCATGCAATATATGCAGAGATTTGTGGAGAAATATTGAGTAGATTCAAAAGTAGTTTTTAACCTTATGTCAAGATTAAATGTAATACTCTATGCCCTATCCCCCTAGTTGAAGAAATACTTTCCCCCATTAAAAGCGTGACTATGACTAATTATCTTATGCATAAGAAACATTTATAGAACATGGAAGTCAAGAGGTTTCCCAAAATTACTTCTAACTCTAGCCAAAACCCTGAACTTCAACTCAAGTGAGGATGACATAAGGATGACTTGCCATGGTTGGACCATTGGGGGATAAAGGAGGAGATCATCTTGCACAATAAGGATAAAATATTAAAAATATTAATATGTCCAATAAAGAGAAATTGTGGAGTGACAAAAATTTAGAGGGAAAAAATAAATTAATATATAAGGAGGTCATCAACCCCCATCTCGAAAACGAACATCTTTATGTCTTGAAAAATGTTAAGAAGAAAATCAACATTGCTAAGGTGAGAACTAATTCTCATGAGCTTCATAGGAAAATGGGAAAATTATAAGGAGGTGATCAACCCCAATCTTGAAAACCAACATATTTCTGTATTGACAAGTGTTAAGAAGAACATTAATGTTGCTGAGATAAGAACTAATTCTCATGAGCTTCATTGGAAATTGGGTATTGGTCAATTCCTAAAACATCTTGGGATGAAAAAATATATCAATTATCTGATACTGAGAGGGTTGAAGATGAAAATAAGTTTCTCTTATATTGTCCATATTATGCTGACATTTAATCTAATTTTCGAAATATTTGTGACATTGCCAACCTTTTTTACCTTTTAAGTCAACAAAGTTATGGTGATATTTCAAAAACCCCCGTAAAACAAACCACCCAAAGAAACATAAATATGATCATAGGGTTAGGGAAATGTTGGGGGCTTATATGATTGTATAAAAATGATGAATTTTGAATTGCCAACATCTAGATAATCATTGTTATAAGCTTCCCACACATGATAACACCAAGAGATCTCATCTCTTATGGTGGAGTCATTTCACAAATTTTTCTAAAGCCACTACCCTTGATCCAAATCTTAATCACTTTTTGTAGAAATATATGCAATGCAGTCCAGTAAGCATGCAACTTATCACAATAGATTCTAGTACTACCTGGCACCATCCCCCTTGTGACTCATACTGGTGGAACATGCGATAAAAAAAACTATCTTAGTTTAGTCTAATTGTACCCATACCATGTAGTTGAGATTTCAATTTTATATGGAGGGGTTTTCCTTCAAGATTTTAAACTTAGGTACACCTCATCCTTATTATAATATGATACCACCAATTCAAAAGGTCCTTGTCAAATCAAACACTTTACGAAGAGGTCAACGTCCAGATGGGATGTTTGAGTAACATTTATCATTAAGGGATGGGGCAATAAGTTGAAATTGTGTTGATCAAAAACTACTCATGTTTCAATGTAGCACCAAAATTTACTAGTTGATCAAATTTAACATTATTATGCCTAAGGACATGGAAGGCCATATAATCTTCAAACTAAGACAATATAATTTGAATTCTTTAAAGAATAATGTTGAATCTAGTGTCTTATGGGCTTGAATCAAACTTCAAATGACAAATTAAAATACAAGAAGCACCTATTACTAGAACTTTTGGATCATTTAGTGAGGACGTCTAAAGGAGATTGCGATATAATCCATAGGCCTCTACTTTGCTATTTCATTTATTCCAAGTCCCTAAGAATATACAATTTTCCTCCCTAACAATAAATTAACCTTTGTTTCGAACAACACTTCTAGTTTATTTTTCGATGCCCTTAAATAATAAAAAACTAGTTTTTATTGTTTAGATAACCAAACAGAAAGCTCCTTTGAAATGAATCAACACTTTAGACTCTGTTATTTTCCAATAACCCAATAAGCCCTCCTAACATTCAAAAAAGGGAGGAAGAATGAAAAAAATAATTCTTATTAATTGACTCAATCGATAATAGATAAGATGCTTGAATCACAACTTCTTGGAGTCTTGAGAAATAAATTTGGAAAACAATAACCATGTTCATTGATAGCGAAACCTTTTAACAAAGAAATTTGAATAGAACCACCCATATTATATTATTTAAGAAGAGTCTATGATAATGATTTGAAGAAATCGTAAAAGTTAAATTTTGACATAGAAAATGAGATAATTATTCGAAAGTGACAGTTATAATATCCTCCATACTTTGAGACAATGATTTAAAAAAGTCAACGATAACATTTTAGGAATAACAGTGAAAATTAAATTTTGGCATAGGCAATCTATCATGGTTTGACAATCATAGTTATAATGTATTTTTAAATATTAAAATAATGATACAAAGGTTCAATTAATAATTGACAATTACATAATGGTGTGAAAGCGATAGTTATAATGTATTTTAAATATTAAAATAATGATTTAAAAGTCTATTTATAGTATTTTTTTGTAATGTTATATAATTTTAAAATTATTTTTTTAATATTTTTTTATAATATAATAGTAATTTTTAAATTAAATTCAATGATAGCATGTAATTATGATTTAAAAGGTAAATTATACTATGGTAATTAAAAATTAGATTTATAGTTTTATTTTAATAATGCGATGATTCTAGTTATGGTTGACAAATAAGAATTGTATAAAAAGGTTAATTAATTAAAATGGAAAATTGGATTTCTCATACATTAAATTTTAAAGAGTTTAAAGGAGATAATTAACCACACTAATACAGATAAAATTATATTTTTTTGCTCGATGTAAGGCTAATAATCACTGCATAGTGCAGAAGTTGAGAAGGGCACTTCTGAAATTTAGGCTTTACCAAAAAGAAGTAGATTGTGATGAAACTACTTGGAATCTGGAGGAGTTTGTTGGTTTGGAGAAAACATGGAATTATCCTTGAATAGTTGTAGTTGCCCTATAACAAAAGGATGACCACAGAGTGAGGGATCGGTTGGGGATTTTCATGCCACAAAAAACAGAGCACTCCTGTCATTCATACTTGTGCCAAATGGAGGAAAAAGTCGGCCATTCACTGATTTGAGCACCACAACCTCCATCACGTTGACATGCCGCTTTAAGTGTAGGTGCACTACAAGCCCTAGTTTCCCTCTAAGCTTGTCGTCTTCCAATATTGCAAGTCATTGAGTGAGAGCTTTTTTGAGAAAATTTATTGGATGGAGCATCCACGAGAAAACAACTAGGCATGCTATGTTGGAGTTCATTATAATCCATTATAGTTGGAAGAAACAACCTTGATAACACTTGAGACTTTGTTTCTTCAAAGAACAAAACAAACAAGATTGAGTGGAGGGAGGGATTGAACATAGGCCTATTAACTTACCTCACAATGGAACAAGACCCAAGAGCAGAAATGCAATATATCCCACCTACAAAGCATGTGAGGAAGGGGGCGGGAGGGGGGGTGGGGGGGGGTGTGGTGGAGCGTGGAGGTTGTAATGTCGTGAGATCCAAGTGAGCGGGGTGGGATGGTGGGATGTTCCTCCCATGTGGATTTGTAACCATCCACCACCTTTTGCTGGAAACATAGAAAGTGACACTTGTGGTTTGCATGGTTAAGGAATGGGAATGAGGCCACATTGGCCATTAAAACTATAAATCCCTTTTGCTTAGGAATTCGCAACAAAGTTGTTGGTTCTTTGGATATGGAACCAATCAATATGACACACCATCAAGGATTATAAAGCTCTAATTTTGGAGACGATCAATTCTAGACGAAAGTCTTTCGCATGAACCCTTTTTTGCATGAGCATGATGAAGAATCTTAGAGAAAATCCAAAAAAATGAGATGGAAAGGGTGGTAAGAATGGGAAATGAGTATGCCTTGATAAAGAACTTAAGATTCTACCAAGTTTTTGGTGATAAATTCTATGGGAACTTTCCTTCTAGAGCGCTCTAAGGTGAAAGACCGCCCTCTATGCCTACCTTCACTTGGTAATGTAACAATTTAAAAATATATATTTATAGTATTTATTATCATTATATACATTTAAAAATAAACTTTAGAATAACATCTTATAAAATTCACTTTTTCAGAGTGTGATGATTTTAGTTTGAAATTAAAATGATTATTTTGGTGATGTGCTAATTTAAAAAATTATACTTTGTGTTTCTACTTAATATATATTAATATATTTAAAAATATACTAATAACAAAAAAATATTTTAATGTGGATGATATGGATAAAATATTCTAATTCCCAAGGCAGGATGAAAAACCCTAGTTTTCTTGAAAAATGTATAGGACAATGCAAGCGACTTTTATGCGAGGACCTAGTAGCATCGACCGAAAAAATCACCTTCACTGTTAACAAATTGGAATGCCTATGTTGCCTCCAAGTCAGAAGATGCAAATATGGAACTTGTATTGCTTGAATCCTTCACCCCTTTAATCAAAACTGAAAATGATATGGTTATGGGCACCTTCAACATGGCGTCAGAGGTTGTCATGATGTTGGTTCCCTAAATGTCTTATAAGATCTTGTTCAAGCTTCTATCTGGACATTTGCTTCGCCTAGGGGTTTTCTCCATCGATTTGGTATGGGACCTCAAGCTTTCCCTAAAGCTTCAGGTGGGTATTCCATTTGGCATGCAACGCCTACTTTTCGAAGGTAAGCAGTTGGACGATTATTCCCCTCTTCCATTCTATAACATTGGTAAATATGTCATTATTTTTATGGTGCTTCGTTTACAGGGGGGTTGTGGAAAAGCCTTCCTCCTCTCGAGATCTTTCTTATAAAGATGTTATCCATGCTCAACCCTCCCCAAAGGTAGCTCAATTCCAGGTGGCTCCTAGGTCATTTATGTTCAAAAAATCTAAGGAGGTTCCCTCCTTAGAAATCTCTTACCCAAATCTTGAGGACCTCCATCAACTCTATGTAGAGTCAACCCTAATTTTTAATTTTAATGATTTATGGCCCTTCTCACCTGATATTTACAAATTGATCTATTCTTTATGGACCAAGAATTGTAAGGTTATTTTTTTCTTAAAAGGTTTCCTCATTATGGTGTTTTCTGAATCAAAAGAGTACTCGAAATTTTTATCTAAAGGGCCCTGGTTTTGGAGCAAAATGCTAGATTTTTCCTACCTACATGGTTTCTAGATTTTGACCCTTCTACATCAATCATTACCAAGCTGCCAATATGGGTACAAATTCCTAATCTTCTTTCTCACTTGTGGTATTACGCAGTGTTTCAGGGCATTGGAAACTTGAGCAATTTCTTTGCAACTAATCCTTCTTGTGGGCAACATGGAATTTACAACTATGGCATTATCTCTGTTGAAATCAATATCAGTAAAGGATTTCCACACTAAATCAATTTAAAAATAGGTGATTTTTATTGGACCCAAGCTTTGGACTATAAGAATACTACTTTTTGTTGTCACTTTTGTCATCAAATAGGCCATTCACACAATTCTTTCCCTCTGTTCGAATCTCACCAAAATCAGAGCATTTGAAATTCCATAGCTAAAAGTTGAAAGACATGCAAACTTCCACCTATGGAGGGAAAATATTCATCTAGTTCAAATAAGGATGATGAAGGATCTGATTATGAGATTCCTTTGGCGGACAAATTTTTGAATTCAACCCCTTAAAAGACTCTTGAGGATCCTTTTATGAACCATGCTATTTTAACAAGCACAAAGATAACGAATAATAACATGCACATTGAAGTGAGCCCATGAGTTAGCTTCTTTGATTCACTATAATAGGGATTCTCCTTTAGCATACAATGATAATCTTTAGATTACTTTGATCAACCTGCCTTCAGAAGGTTGGGTAAAGGGTACAAAAAATAAAGGAAACAAAGGACGCTTCAAGGGCCTGCCCCAATTTGGTTGATGCTATTTTGCAAATTTTTGTTCTATTCCTCTATTTCTCCTTTACTATTCTCAATCTCATACAATTCAGTTATTTTCATGTCTAGCAAATGACACAATGTGCGAGAAGTGTCATAATTTTCTATGATGTATTTCAATTTTGATCAATAGAATTTTAAAATCTTACAAAAAATATATTTAAATGTCCATGTTGAGTAAAATATTCCAATCTCAAATATTTATATATTATACAAAGAAATTAGGAAAAAAATATGGTTAAAATATTTTGTCATAAAATTAAGGAGATGTGGATTCCTTTTAAGCTCTGATATATCAATAGGTGCAAGCCCCTTTTCAGGGTTTTGCACTCTAAAATATGTTTGCATGTCACTAGATTTGATCCCTATAGGTGCATGGTAGATCCAAGATTAAGATGGATTTATGAGATTAAAGGATCTTTGTTGGTCTATACAAAATTAGATTGATATTAAAGTTATTTATATAAAGGTAATTTGAAATTATACCAAAAATATATATTGATGGAATTCTTGTTGTGTCTATAAGTGCTCTATAGCCCAAAATGAGGGAGATGTTGTCTAATAATGTTATATTTAAAATAATACAATAATACTTAGGTTAACAAATTAAAAAGTAGTAATAAAAATAATTAATGTCGAACATAAATAAAATACTTTAATTTCCACCTTAATTTTACATCAATTTTATATAAAAATATAAAGCGACTAAAAATTAGCAAATTAAAAAATAGTAATAAAAATAATTAATGTGATACAAATTAAATACTTTAATTTACACATTAATTTTACTAATTTTATATAAAATGTTGGGAGACTAAAAATTAAAAAACATTACTAAACTCACATGTAATTCATTTTATGTTCAATTCACATGTAATATTTAAATAAAAAAAAATATTAATAACAAAAAAGTATTTTAGACTTGGCCACAAATAAAATATTTTAATATTCATATTAAATAATATAATTGTATATCAACTTTTTATATAAAATAATTTAAATTAAAAAAATTTCATTTTCACAATGTTATTTCATTATTAATATGAAATTGATATTCAACATTAAAAAAATATTAATAACAAAATAATACTTTTATGTTTAACCTATAACATTTTAAAATATATTATTAATATCAACCACCCATTTAAAAAAAAAGTGAAAACAAAGTAGTTAATGAAATTTAATCTCTATCAAAATCCAAAATGAAAATATTGTGTAATATATTTCAATTATAATTTTATAAAAAAAATATAATAATAAAAAATTATATTTAAATATGAACCATAATAATGTAATGTTTATTTTGAAATTATATTAATTTTTTTATATTAATGTATTTGAATCCACAATATTATCTATTTTCAAATTATTTTAAATTATGCAAAAAAAATTATTATATATATATATATATATATATATATATATATATATATATATATATATAATATGTCAGATTTGTTATGTTAAGAAGGTGGAAGATGAAAATCACGTTATTTTGGAGTGCCCAATTCTTACTCATATATGTTTTCAATTCCCTAATATCTACCACGCTTACAATCTTATTGACATATTAAGTTAACCCATTTACAATTATTTTAGAGTGCTTATTTTCCTTCTCTTCAATCATAGAAATAAAATTTTGAAAAATCATACTTAGATTCTTTTTCTTTTTTCTTAGTCTTAATAGACATTAATCAACATTATCAAGTTAATAATCATATATAATAAAACATTATTGTAAAATTTTAAAACATTATTGTAAAATTATATAAAAGTTTTTAATATAAAATCAGATTTACATTAGAGCTTTTTATATAGAAATTTCAATTGAAAAATATATTTGACTTTCAAATCTATATATTTGAGGGTAAACGTATTTGAATGTATTTTACTATCTATTTTTGAATTATATTAAAAATATATAATTTTTTTTAATATAAGATTAAATTGATATTAAAGTTTTTTATATAGTAATTTCAAATTGAAAAATATATTTGACTTTCAAATCTATATATTTAATGGTCAATGTATTTGAATGTATTTTAATATATATTTTTGAATTTTATTAAATTATATAATTTTTTTAATACAAGATTGAATTGTATTAAATTTTTGTATAAAATTATTTTGCAAATTTATAAAATTATATATATAAAAGTTAGGGATTATATTAATTATAAAGAGTTATATATAGTGTGGATTTCTAAAAGGGAACCAAGATTCAAAAGATTCTTTATATCAAGTTTGCTTAGACTACTAAGCTACTTACAATTAGAAATTAATTATGAAAATCATTACTACATAATTTTTTTTTTGAAGATTCAAGAAATCGAAAATTTAAGGGAGGAAATGCCTTTAGTATTGGCATGATTTTTCTTAAGTTGACTAATTATTCACCATTTTCTTAGATCAATGCATTATTTCTCTTTTGGCCTCCTCTTTTAGCTTCTTTTTCTTGCTTTACACCACCTTGAAATCCTCTGTGTGAACCCAAAGGAAATATTTTAAAGAGCTTGAGTCTAATTAGTCTTCTTTCTTTTGCTAGAGATAGTCCCTATGAAGAATCCTGACATGATGAAGTTACATATCCTTCATATCTTTTCCATGTCATTGTTTTGCAAGGGCAATCAGTCATGGATCATCTAGATCCATATCTTCTAGTAGGGAATGCACTTCAACTTCTTCCTATAGGGAGTGGACCATTTCCTATAGTAATGTATTTTTTTGGTACTCTTCTAGAAACTTTCCCACGAGACCTAGAGGATTCAGTAAGGCTTAAGGTTTTTTCCTTTCGTTGGTTGCAACCTTGATTGATTATTATCTTTCTTTAGAGACTCCTTGGGAGAGGAGAGAGACTCTAAATTATTTCTATATTAGGGATTTTGTTAAGATTTGAGGCACCCAGGGATTCAAATTTCTTCTTCTTTGGGGGAATTTTCCCAAATCGTCTTGCTCTTTTTAAGAGGGGTGTTGGTTAGAAGATTCATTTTCATTCAACAGACAATCCATAATGGATTATCATATTCATGAAGACATATGCATCTTAAAGAGACATATTCATAATCTAGAGGTTAATTCCAAAGACTATCCTGATAATAAATAACTACTGAAGCTAAAAGAGGTTAGGAATAAAACATAGATCCAAGCATATGATGTATATCTCCCTCTCTTAGTAGCCTTTGAGACATTGAAAAAGCTACCAATGACATTTCCTTTTCCTTTAAGGGTTTTCTCCTTGCAATATTCCTTTGGAAGAGAAAAGAGTCAAACTGACACTATGGCAGTAAGGAAGTCTTCCTTCTACGAATTATATTTCTCCTTCCAAAATCGCATGAAGAGCCTTGCATCATTAAACAAATAGAACCCTCCTTCAAAAACCTTGAATCACCCTTCCAAGTTGGAGAAAATGACCATGAAGAATCCTTTTGCCTCTAGCTCCAGTTCTATTTTGACCTTGGAGGATCCATTTAGTTTAGTTCCATCCAATCAGATACTCTTTAGAGGGCCATAATTCGATGAACTTGCATATCAGAGCATGATCCTGTATATATTGGATATTTTTTTTTAACTTGCTGGATTTGACCTCATATTTTTTTATCTTTCATCGGTTTTGGCTACCAATGCCCTATATTTATAGCTTTCAAAGATGCACCTAACTGAGGTTTCTATGAGAAACAAAAAATCCCATTCCATTCAACTGCTCTAAAAAAAAGATGATGAAGATGAGGAGATTGAAAATGAGTACAAGTAGATTCAGAATCTTTATGAAGTCCCAAAACAATATGACTAAAGGAGGGCACAAATTCCCCATAAACAACTATGGAAAAGAAGCACTAAGTTAAAAATGCATTACAAATCCAAAACTAGAAAACAAAAATCCCATAAAACAATTTATTTCAATGTAAAACTATTGTGCAATTATGTATTTGATATTAAATTATTATATTAAAAACTATATTAAATTTTAGATATAAAATTGAATTTAGATTAAATTTTTCTATATAGAATTTTTAAAATATATAAAAAAATATATTGGAATATAAATTTATTTATATATTTAAATGTGTGATAATGTTTACCATGACACTATATTAGCATTATCGAAAATTTGTTTTTTTGATTTTTTTTTTTTTGAATAAAGGCCTTTATATTTATTGAAAATTCATGTTTTACATAGTCGATTCATAATTTTCCCTCATGAAAATGTTTATCAGGCCCCATTTAAAATCTCACAGACCATCAAAGAAATTGAAAGAGCCAAGTTTACATGACCTTGAACCTAGGTCGTCCTAAGATACAATCCCAATTCTAATGCTTTCTTAGCCAATACTTGGAAAATTGGAAATGACAACATAGCCAATATTGAAACTAAGAGATTCGAAACCCACTATAGCAACATACGGACACCAACATACCATAAAATCATCATGTATAATCCTCATTACAACAAAAATTTAACATGAGAGGCCAAAAAATATCGCAACAAACAATTTCATAAAATTGTGCCAATTCATGGAGAAGAAAGATCAACAAGAATCGCTACAAAACAGTAGTAGCCATGATGCCATACTTGTAAATTAGACCAATGAGAACAACAACAACATGATTGAGGCCAACCATTATGAACAATAGGAACAAGAATAGCCACCAACACTACCAAATATCAACAACACTAATGACTTTTAGAAGAAGAAATTGTGGCTGGCTCTTGGCACTTGAGCGCTATATGTACTATATTGATATTAAATTTTTTAAATTAATGTATTTGAATCCACAATAATATCCATTTTCAAATTATTTTAAATTATGCAAAAAAATATAGCATAAAACTAAATTAATATATATGTATATGTATAATTTGTCAGATGTGCTATGCTAAGAAGGTGGAAGATGAAAATCACTTCATTTTGGAGTGTCTAGCTCTTACTCACATCTGCTCTCAATTCCTTAACATCTGCCACACTTACAATCATATTGACTTATTAAGCCAACCTATTTACAATGATCTCAGAGTGCTTCTTTCCCTTCTCTTTGATCATAGAAACAAGATTTTGAATAATCACACTTAGGCTCTTTTTCCTTTTCTTTTTTGGGGTGATAAGCCACATTGGTCTTAGTGGACGTTAATCATCATCATTATCATATATGATAGAAAAATATATAATAAAAAATATTAGAACAGTATTGTAAAGTTATATAAAAGTTTTTAATATAAAATTAGATTTATATTAAAGCTTTTTATATAGAAATTTCAAATTTAAAAATATATTTGACTTTGAGAGTCAATGTATTTAAATGTATTTTAATATTTATTTTTGAAGTATATTAAAATTATATATATATTTTTCAAATCTATATATTTGAGAGTCAATGTATTTGAATGTATTTTAATATCTATTTTTGAATTATATTAAAATTATATAATTTTTTTTAATATAAGATTGAATTGATATTAAATTTAAATTAAATTTATATTAAATCTTTTTATATAGAAATTTCAAATTGAAAAATATATTGGACTTTCAAACCTATATATTTAATGGTCAATGTATTTGAATGTATTTTATTTTAAATTATGAAAAAAATTAAGCATAAAACTAAATTAATATATGTATATGTATATGTATAATTTGTCAGATGTGCTATGTTAAGAAGGTGGAAGATGAAAATCACTTCATTTTGGAGTGTCTAGCTCTTACTCACATCTGCTCTCAATTCCCTAACATCTGCCACATTTACAATATTATTGACTTATTAAGCCAACCCATTTACAACGATCTTGGAGTGCTTCTTTCTCTTCTCTTCGATCATAGAAACAAGATTTTGAATAATCACACTTAGGCTCTTTTTCCTTTTCTTTTATGGGGTGATAGGCAACATTGGTCTTAGTGGACGTTAATCATCATCATTATCATATATGATGGAAAAATATATAATAAAAAATATTAGAACATTATTGTAAAGTTATATAAAAGTTTTTAATATAAAATTATATTTATATTAAAGCTTTTTATATAGAAATTTCAAATTTAAAAATATATATGACTTTGAGAGTCCATGTATTTAAATGTATTTGAATATCTATTTTTTAATTATATTAAAATTATATATATATTTTTAATGTAAAATTGAATTGATATTAAATTTAAATTAAATTTATATTAAAGTTTTTTATATAGAAATTTCAAATTGAAAAATATATTGGACTTTCAAACCTATATATTTAATGGTTAATGTATTTGAATGTATTTTAATATATATTTTTAAATTATATTAAAATTATAGAATTTTTTTAATTTAAGATTGAATTGATATTAAATTGTTTGTATAAAAATATTTTGTAAATTTATAAAACTATATATATAAATAAGTTAGGGATTATATTAACTATAAAGAGTGATATATAGCATGGATTTCTAAAAGGGGATTAATATCCAAAAGATTCTTTGTAGCAAGCTTGTTTCAGACTACAAAGCTACTTACAATTAGAAATTAACTATGAAAATCATTACTATATAAAATCTTTTTGAAGATTCAAGAAGTCGAGAATTTAAGGGAGGAAATGCCTCTCGCATTGGCATGATTTTCCTTGAGTTGACTAATTATTCACCATTTTCTTAGATCAATGCATTATTTCTCTTTTGGCCTCCTCTTTTGGCTTCTTTTTCTTGCTCAATGACCATCTTGAAATCCTTTGTGTGAACCCAAAGACAAGATTTTGAAGAGCTTGAGTCTAATTAGTATTATTTCTTTCGCTAGAGATAGCCCCTGTGAAGAATCCCGACATGATGAAGTAACATATCCTTCATATCTTTTCCATGCCATTGTTTTCCCAGGGAAATCAGTCATGGATCATCTAGATCCATATCTTCCAGTAGGGAATGCACTTCAACTTCTTCCTATAGGGAGTGGACCATTTCCTATAGTAATGTATTTTTTTGGTGCTCTTCTAGAAACTTTCCCACAATACCTGGAGGATTTAGTAAGGCTTAATGTTTTCTCCTTTCGTTGGTTGCAAGCTTGATTGAATATTATCTTTCTTTAGAGACTCCTTGGGAGAGTAGAGAGACTCTAACTTATTTCTATATCATGGATTTGCTTAAGATTTGAGGCACCCAAGGATTCAAAGTTCTTCTTCTTTGGGGGACTTTTCCTAAATCGTCTTGCTCTTTTTGAGAGGGGTGTTGGTTAGAATTTTCCTTTTCATTCATCAGAAAATACCTAATAATATTATCATATTCATGACAACATATGCATCTTAAAGAGACATATTCATAATCTATAGGTTGATTCCAAAGACCATCCTAATAATAAATAATTATTGAAGAAAAAAGAGGCTAGGAATAAAACATAGATCCAAGCATATGATGTATATCACCCTCTCTTAGTAGCCTTTGAGTCATTGACAAAGCTACCAATGACATTTCCTATGCCTTTAAGGGTTTTCTCCTTGCAATATTCCTTTGGAAGAGAAAAGAGTCAAAATGAAACTATGGCAGTAAGGAAGTATTCCTTCTACGAATTATATTGATCCTTGCAAAATCACATGAAGAACCTTGCATTATTAAACAAATAGAACCATCCTTCAAAAACCCTGAATCACCCTTCCAAGTTGGAGAAAATGACCATGAATAATACTTTTTCCCCTAGTTGATTTGATATGGGTGGCTGACTTGTTTTTATTTGCAAGCACCTCCCACTCAATTAAAACAAATTAAGGATCTTGCTTATACATGCATGTGTGGAATTGAATTCTTGATTCAGGTGTATGTGTTTTAACTGGTTTAAGGCTTTATGTGTGAGCAATTAAAATTTTTTTTAAGCCGATTAAAAGCATGTACATCAACCATAAATTGCATCAAATTAACCAACAACACATAAAAACAAACATAATAAAGGAGTTCACCCTCAACACTTGGACTGCGTCTCCTTGAGCCTCCATCAATGGACTTGGCTCTTTGGGATTAAGATGGTCAATTTATTTTACAAGTTGATTCTCAACTCCAATGGTTGTTTGGACTATAAAAATGAGTTTAGAATACCAAAATACCCCTGGATTGACTGCTCAATCTCTGGAAATTAACCTAGGCTCCCTTGGGCTTGACCTCTTTGGTCAATGTCCTTGAGCTTCTTTGTGGCAAAAAATCTCCCAGAAGTCCTCTTCTACTCCTGAAACCTATTCTATTGTTGCCAACACATATCAATCATCCAAAATAGGTTTTTCATTCGCTCATAGTGAACTCAGGTTCCCCGTTCTATGCCTCCAACACATGGTGGCACTACGCTCCCTGAAACTTCCCCATGACTTATTCAGCTATAGAAGTCTCCAAATTCTTCCGTAAACCATATAATTGGATTCATAAGGTTCAATATAGTAAAAAATGACTATTGGTTTCCTAAGAATGGCCTCTGGGTGCCCTGGCTAGGCCTCATTCTCCTGTTGGTTCCTTGTGGCCCTTGGAACTTATCTAAAGCAAAATCACACTCAGAAGTCTTCAAATCACTCTGCAAACCTCACTAATGGCTCTAGAATGCTCGAATTGATCAAGAATGACTCTTCATTTTCTTAGAATGGTCGAAAATTGAGCCTTCTACACTTTTTCCCAATATCTCCTAGGGAAACTCCACTAAATGTGGAGAACTCCAATTAATTGGACTTAAATTAGGGTTGACCGCTAAATTTGGCACACCCTCATTTGCTCTGCCAATAAAGTCGTGCATTAAAAGTTATGTTTAGGGTGGTGGCCACATGCACACCCCCAACCGTTAAGTGGCTTATACATTAGTGGAAACAACGAAATACAATATCAGAGTTTCATTAAACATACATACGTTCACGATCAACATCAAATCCATTTTACGGGACTTCACAATATCAAACAAATTCGCAACCGTAATACAAGGTACATTGCAGATCAAGAGACATACAATCTGGCAGATTTCACGCCGCGAAATATAACAAATACCCAAGTAGCATTTAAAAAATACAAGTGCCGATGCGAAGTTGCGATCGCATCTCCACACTGTAATTCAGCCGAAATACCTTTTCACATATCGCAGGGTTTAAGATTTCGCATATTGGAAATCTTAACCCATCGCTCTTAGGCTTATCGCACATATAACTCGTTGCACTTCGCAAGTTTAACTTTATACCATTAAACCTTATTCCTTGTGAACTGCGAAGTCGCTTCCCGTGCGCTATGATCTCCACCATTGGTTTGGTCCTTGATCCGACGATCCTCGTTATCTCTCCATCTCCTTATTTCACATCGCAGGCCAAACTGTTTAACTTTGTGAAACTCTTTAACAATAAACTTTGTTCTGTGCGATGTGCGATGTTTCTCCACTGCGATGAAATCTCTCCCATTGATCTCCCATTACTGCTTCGGTGATCTAATCACCACCGTTCAGCCCTCGTTGTTGACTGGATCACGGCCGTTTGTTCCACCTGCAACATTTCTGCGACTATGCAATCCCTGATTCTATATGCATAGTTAAAGACTCCATGACGGCCACCAATTCAGATCCCACTCTGCTGGTCGATTCGGTTCTTAACCTGTTTTGGAAAGCGAACAAAAGGCCATAACTCAATCATACGAACTCAGAATCTGATGAAACGAGTTGTGTTGGAATCCTGGTGACAAACTCTACGCTCTTGTCTTGGTTTGAAGCATTTTTTGAGAAATTTGATTTTTTATCTAATCCTCAGGCCCTGATCCCAATCTGATCACTAGCTCTAGTTCTATTTTGACCCTTAAGGATCCATTTATTTTAAATCCATCCAATCAGATACTCTTTAGAGGGCCATAATTCGATGAAATTGCATATCAGAGCATGATCTTGTATATATTGGATATATATTTTTTATCTTACTAGATTTGATCTCATATTTTTTATCTTGCATCAGTTTTGGCAAGCAATGCCTTATATTTATAGCTTTCAAAGATGCACCTAACTGAGGTTTCTATGAGAAACCAAAAATCCCACTCCATTCAACTGCTCTAAGAAAAAGATGATGAAGATGAGGAGATTGAAAGGGAGTACAAGTAGATTCAGAATCTTTATGAAGTCCCAAAACAATATGACTAAAGGAGGGTGCAAATCCCCCATAAACAACTATGAAAAGGAAGCACTAAGTTAAAAATGCATTTCAAATCCAAAACAAGAAAACAAAAATCCCATAAAACAATTATTTCAATGTAAAACTATTATGCAATTATGTATTTTATATTAAATTATTATATTAAAAACTATATTAAAATTTTAAATATAAAATTTAATTCAGATTAAATTTTTCTATATAGAATTTTTAAAATATATAGAAAAATATATTGTAATATACATTTATTTATATATTTAAATGTGCTATTGTTTACTGTGAAACTATATTAGCATTATCGAAAATTTGTTTGTTTGATTTTTTTTTTTTGTGAACTTAAGGCCTTTATATTAATTGAAAATTAATGTTTTACATAATCGATTCATAATTTCCCCTCATGAAAATTTTTATTATTCCCCATTTACAATCCCATAGACCATCAAAGAAACTAAGAGAGCCAAGTTTACATGACCTTGAACCTAGCCCATCACAAGATACAATCCCAATTCCAATGCTTTCTTAGCCAATACATGGAAAATTGGAAATGAAAACATAGCCAATATTGAAACTAAGAGATTAGAAACCCACAGTAGCAATATACGGACACCAGCATATCATAAAATCATCATGGATATTCCTCATTATAGTAAAAATTTAACATGAGAGGCCAAAAAATATCACAACTGACAATTTCAGAAAATTGTGCCTATACATGGAGAAGAAACGTCAACAAGAATCACTACAAAAGAGTAGTAGCTAGGATGCCATACTTGTAAATTAGACCAATGATAACAACAACAACATGATTGAGGCCAACCAATATGAACAATAGGAACAAGAATTCCCACCAACACTACCAAATATCAACAACACTAATCATTTTTAGAAGAAAAAATTGTGGTTGGAACTTGACCACTTGAACCTAAGGTATATGTGATATCTCATTTCCATGAATCACTCATAATGTAACCCCCTACATGCGCCAAATGATAATCCAAGTATTCCAAGTAAAACCGATGATTTCGAAACATTCTTTTAACATCCTTCATGGAGGATAATAAATTATAGTTCTCTGCCTGCTTATCTTTGAGGACTAATATCAACAAGGTGAGCATTTTCTAATGCAAAACTAATGGGTTCAAAAAAAAATTCTTCCTACAACTAAAATAACCAGGGCCATTAATCCTCTTCAAAGCATCGTCAAGCAACTCTGAGTCAGAATGAAATTTTTGTTCCATCTCTTCTTGAGATTCCAACACACTAATTTCATTTCTCAATTATGGAGGAATAACATTGAAATATGTAGCTACAAAATCATAAGCAAACGGTCTGACCCTCCTCCATCCCAAAGAAACATTATTACCTCCTCCCCTTCTACAATACATGGGCTTTATAGGAGGCATCATTACTGTGGAGAAGGGACATGCTGGGAAACCACGACCTGCAAAAGAACAATAGAAAAGACGAGGCACACCAATAGACACACCGGGTTGACTCTATAAACCTAATACCACTAATTGTCTCCAAATATCCTTACAATTAATTTAGAGCCTACCAAATTTATAGAAAGGGAAGATGGAGATTGACCACCTTTAACAGACACCTCACAACCCAAAACCATTAAATGTGAAACTCTACTCACACAAGTCTCATAATACTAGATACAATACTTAGAAAAACTAAGGAGCTAATTAACAAGAAACCTTGAACATTTCTAAAGGACTTCACATTGTAATTTCCAAGTTTCCCAATACAATTTCCAAGTCTCAAAACAAGCACAATTTCTTGGCCAAGGACATTCCAAGAGTATAAATTTAGAAAACATATACCCCTGAGAACCAGAATGGCCCCTTGAATCCTAAAAACAACTAAGAAAACCACAATAATTGATAGACAGACTAGCCCCAACAACATAGACTTCCTTAGGAAATGGAAAAACCCACCATGCAAACAGCTCTAGGCAAAGGTTTGAGAAGGAACACAAATGAAAACAGATAGAACCCTCACCAACACATTACAAATCCTGAAGCGAGAACAAATTCCAACACAATTGATTCTCCAGAAATGCAAAGTTACTCTTTCCACTAAACAAACTACCTACTAGAAAAGGGAGGGTGAGGTCTGACCCTTGCCCTCTCTCCAATATGTACCTACAAATACCAGAACCTCGAACATACCTCGGATATAAAGATGTCATCCCTCCATGCCAAGTATACACTTGCATGCAACAATGAACTTGCTCGTTTCGTGCTCCTCCATGCCATGGGACATTATCGAAAATATTTTAATATGGAATTGGGTTGATATTTAAATTTTATATAATAATAATTTGAAATTAAAATATTAAATAAAAATTACATAAATTTTTAAATATGAAATTGAATGTAAAAATGTTTAATATAAAATTGGATTGACATTAAAATGAAATAATAGATAAAATAGTGACGATTATATTTTGAGTTGAGAATTCTATAATATTTATATATTCAAAATCTTTAAAATTATAAAATTAGTATACATTGATCATAATTTCAAATATATCAAGTGTCAAAATGGTTCAAATATATACTTCTTAATAGAAATGAGTAGATTTTGTATTAAACATGTGTCTAGTCACAACATGTACCCAAGAAATAAGTTACATGAATGCTTCTAGTACCTTATTTTTTGGAGAGGAGAGTGTTGATAGCTCAATTCCTTGAGGATTTTAGATTTAACATACAGGTTCAATCCAAATCCTCAATTGATAACTCGACAATGCAAAAAACATGTTCCCATTCCAACTAAAGATTTTCCAAAATACCCCTAAGATCCAATTACATTTTCATCCCATTCTTATCTATTTGTCACTTTAACTTTGGTTGAGTTCTCGTTTTCCTTGGCAAGATAATTTTCACATTTTTTTTTCAACTTGGATACATCCTAAGTTATCTAATGAATTTGGCAGGTCCTTAGTCTGAGGATGATTTCTACTGGCAACCTCGTCCTTTTTTCTACTTGATGGCTCTCCCTTGTTTGCCTGCTCAACTCAAGAAGTTACTTGTTCAATATTATTTTATGAAGAAACATGGGAGAAGGCATTGTTCTCAGGGATTTATTGAGTAGGCTCCTCTTCCAAAGTTGGATCCGGTGGATTTTTTTATGACTTTTGTGTCTTCTTGCCTATGTTTTTATTCTTGCTTATCTTTTGCTTTATCTTTGGGTTCTTCTTCATTACAAACTATATAATTTTATTTCTAAGCATCTTTCCACCATTTGCACCTTCAATTTTTCTAGGTTGTCTACGTATTGACAATTTTCATGGCTTCGGGGAAGCTTTTAAGTGTGTGCCCTATCTCATAACACACTTGACATTGAGAGGATATATTCTCATCGTCGAGCTTTGGAACCAACAAGTAATCTATGTTGGTCAATTTCAATTATGATGGAAAACCCTTATTGAAATCCATCTCCACACAAATACGAGCATATGTGGGGATGAGGTAAACTTTTGTTTATCGACTTTGGTAATGGAAGATTCCAATTGCATCCGCAATTGCCTTAAGTGAAGAGATATTACAGAGACACAGAGGTAAATTTGGAAGCATGACCCAAACTGGAGCAGAAGAAATTGAAGTTGTAAGAGGATCAAGGGAGGGGGACCATGGTTTTGTATAAAAATCTCCGCACTTCCCCAAAACCAAGGACCATTATTGAAAATAGCGTTCCTGTGTTCTAAATACTTGAAAATCAACACAAAAATACCACATGCCAAAGGATAAGTATTAATTTCATCAAAGAGAAGGGGTTTCCAATTCTCTGAGATCCACTAATGAAGGTCAACTAAGTGAGGCCAGAGGCCATTGAATCTGCAAACTAAACTTAAAAAAAAAAATGCATCACTAATGGCATCTTCCCCAATGGAACTGTGATAGCAAAGGCTTCATGTAACACTTGAATGGGAGGAAGAGAACTAGATCTAGAATTAACATCTTTAAAAGAGAGTTCATACCTTTACACAAAGTAGAGGGCACTTTCAGACTGCCTTCCTGCATGGGAGCCGAAGCAGAGGACGAGGCGATAGAAGAAAATCCAAGTACGAAATCATAAGTAATGGAAGAACCGATCTTGCAGAAAGAAGGGGCACCACCATCGATGAGAGGGGGTGACTTGGAAGGGCCTAAGAATGACAGTAGTCGGCTAGGGCTGAACCCTAGCCACCATAAAATAATGGAGAGACATCACAAAGCTCTACCGATCCTTCCTCTGTCGGAAGGTTTGCATGCAAACTTCTTTTCAAGTATAAAACTTGAAAAACAGTTTGCATCTAAAAAGATTTGATTGCTCTCCAATCTTATTAGATATTTGCATCTAAAGAGATTTGATTACTCTCTAATGTTGTTAGATATAATGTTAAGATCGATCTATAATGGTTTAATAATATTATTTATATCTATATAAATTTCACATATCTATATATAAAAATATTCATTTTTCTTTAACATATTTTATTATTATTTTTAGTATGCAATTAAAAAATTAATGTAAGTATTAAAGTTTTATATATTTATTAATTAAATTATAAATATGAAATTTTGAAAGATAATGATTACAAATATCAATGATTATTTTAATTTATATGTTTAAATAAATTCTAATTTATAATTACTATTTATATTTTTCATATATTTATGACAAAAATAATTTTTATTTATAATTATATATTTATTAATTAAAGCTAAACACTTCTGAACATAGTATGTAGAATTAGCTGGTCTGTCTTCCACAAAGATTGAAAAAATAAAAAAATAGACCTATTTCGTTCAAAGACATCCACTCGCTCAGTAAACTGTATAAACACTTTGTCCATCTACAAACCAAAATATGGACATGGAAGCCATGTAGATTATTGACAAAGATGCAAAACTTATGTTCAGGATGGGGCTTCTTCGAATAATTGTGTGAATCCAAATAGATTACCCAAGGTACGAGGAGTTGGCCGTGATGTATAGAATTAACATGCTTTAGAGATTGCAACCCATCTTTAGTATAAAAATAAATAAATTATATGTATAAATAAATTAAACAAACATATATGTAACGAGTAGTTTTTAGTGTGAATATTTGAAGGTTTTTTATGGAAATTTTTGGTTTAATTTTTCTAAAATTTGGTCGAAATTTATTGAAAACAAAAGTTTGATGGATAATTTTGCACAATCAAATTGCCTTGGAGGTTTTTTAGAGTACTGAATCTATATATGTACTCAAAAAATCAGTTTAAATAACAGAAATCAAGATTTTATCTCAATTTTTTAACCAACACCAGAAACTTCCAAAAATCGCACTAAAATTACACTAAAGACAACTCCTATAAATAAAAACATAGGTTAAGGAAAACTTTTATAGAACTTAATACCAATCAACTAAACTAATTGTACAAACCACCACTCATTATTAATTTACTTGCTTTTAATTGAAATAGTGGATGCCACCCATGGTTTATCAAAGGAGTTGTCTACGGAGGTGGCGTTTTCACCGGGATGGCAGAAACTTGTCGGAATCCGGGCAACTAAATTTTAAAAAATCAGGTAGTTGCAGTGCTTGGAATCCATTTTTGATATTGGAAATGGATTCAGCACTATCAAAAACTCTTAAGACACTCAAAATACTAATGTTTAACAACTGTAAACAAGATTTTGGACAAATCTTTACCAGATTTTCTGAAAATCATTACCGAATTCTGAGTGAAAACACATCCTGTTTACCAAACCCCCACTGTGCACTTTCTTCATTATAGGCCACGAGTGGTACATTGCCACGACACTGTCCTTTTACACTTACTTTACTGTCACTAAGTTGGTATCTATCTACACATGCGCCGCCCTTTTGTCTACCGTCCTTTGAAACCTGCAATTTGTGATTCTGTATCTACGCAGATGGCTGTTCGCAGACGCATCAGCCACTGGTCAAATGCTGCCTTTACGCATCTAGATTGTGCTGACCTGTCATCTGGTGGATGGACAACGACACTATGGAATGAGGAGTTGAGGCATTGACGAAGAGAGGTTACCATGAAGGAGATGCTGGTGGGTTGGATTCATGACTCTAAATTTTCAAATAAGTAAAACTAAAATTTTCAATTGGCTAAGATGTACTCAGATAATAACACCATGACCATGGTGGCCCAGATTTTGGCTCTTGAAAATAACAAAATTGTCAACTTAAAAGCATTAATTGGTAGACTTTGTAAACAAGTTTGAATGTGCAGTAAAGGACCCCATCCAATGACATTGACACCCAAGGCCAACAGATAACCCACGTCGAAATAGTTAGGCAACCATTATGAGGCGGTAAGTAATTATAGATCTAGTTTTGGATCATAGCCCCACCTCCATTATTCTTTAATCTATGTGTATGCTAGTGTTTTTTTTGGGTTCTTAGTTAATACTTCCTTTTGATCTATGTGTATGCTAGTTTTTTTTTTTTTTTTCTTAATTAATGACTTCCTTTTGGACAACAAAATGTAAAAGTATAGGCTATCCGATAGTGGCCTTGAACATCCTAAAACGTCATGTTTTTTTTTGGGATAGGAAAAGGTTTGGTTTGGCTAGTGGCAGCCATTTTTGCAACTTTGCAAAATTTTAATATTTTTTCTATAATATAAAATAAAGAAATTATTTTTAAATTGAAAATAAATAAATAAATAAAAAGAAAGTGCTTTATTTGATTTGTTTTTTTAAATTCTCAAAATTAGATGATTTTAAGAATTTATTTGTTATTGTTATATAATTTTGATGTGTAAATGATAGATTTAGATCTTATGCATTTCATTAACACGTTTTTAGCAACAATAAAATATATTTATGGTCTCAGTCAAGTGTTTGAAGAAGATAGAATGGTTATAACTTAGGTATGGAAATTTGTGTCTTTGATTATACATTTGGGAGGCTTTTGGTCCCTAAAACCTACCAAGGATAGAAAAGTGAACTCGCTTGAAATGTAGTTCCTCTCATACCATTACACTTTCCTTGGAGTATGTGCTTTAAGACCAATTTTCCACATCTCTTGCCATCTTCTACGAGTTACCAATTCCTTATGCTACATAATTGTGTCTTTGGTCTACTCTTACAATGCGTGTGATGGAAATTCTTCAAAACCAGGGAGAACCGGCTGGTCCTTTTTTCCATCTAGCATGGAAAGTTCAAATAAGTTGAAGTACTCCACATTCACCTCTAAATTAACCTACAAATAAGGATGGCGTTTTAACCTAAAAGCTAAAGCCATTTTCATTCACCTACTTAATGTTGTTAAAAGGTTTGCATCAAAGGGAATTGAATTTCTTTGTTTCTTCTTGCATTTTCTCCTTATGGAGGTAAAGCCACTCCTTGTCTCCAACATGGAATTGGTGATCCTACTTATGATAGTCATATTTAGCTTTATACCACTACTAGCTCGTGAACCTTTATATGTATCTATCTAATCTTTGTTCAGAAACGTGCTTGCTTTCTTTTCATCTCCTTATAGCCTTCCTTCATCTTTTAGTTTTTCATATTCAATATTAAATGGAAAATCAGGCGAGTAACAAA
This sequence comes from Pinus albicaulis, assembly GCA_034641835.2. NCBI lineage: Eukaryota > Viridiplantae > Streptophyta > Pinopsida > Pinales > Pinaceae > Pinus > Pinus albicaulis. The sequence goes on along the minus strand of CM076573.1, from coordinate 660,162,707 downwards.
AATAAGTCTTGAAACGAGATTTATTGGTGGAAGAATAGAGTGCTATATTCTATGCGCATGGAATGTAAACTAGTTGTTTGTCCCATGTTTTTGGATGTTTTCTATTTTAGCATCTTAACGACTATACCAATGTTCAATTGGAAACTTTAGATTTTTTGTTAGTATTGGGATGGAATGTAATATAATACCTCTATTCATTCTCTCCCAAATCATTCTCCAAAAGTTTCCCAAAAACCTACTATTTCAATTAGATATGATGGAGCTTGGAAATCCAAAATGTACCCAAACATGCCTAAATAATATTTAAGTTGCCTCACATCCAAATATCATCTTCTTGCATATAATGAATAAACACGGCTTGCTAAAACATTCCACCATGACAAACAAGTAGTCATGGCATCTATAATGCATATACAAACCACCAACAAAATCCATGGAGAAGCTCTCCCAAGACTTGTTTGGTAATGGAAATGGCATGTAGAAGTCAAGTTTCTAAGTAGCTTGCTTACTAGTTGTATAAAGAACATAGCCTCTAAGAATTTCTTCCACTTGATTCTACATCTTTGGCTATTAGTCCATGCAATATACATACCACTGTGAAATCCCCACAATCTTTGTTACACCAAAATGCCCAACGACTCTAAAATAACGTGCTTCTCTCATCAATTGAATTATTTCTTTTGTTTGAGGGTATGCACAACTTGTCTAGTTTGTATAGTATCCCAGATCTTGGAGATTGAATTAATTTACTTCCATGGTTGATCCGAATGAAAAGTGGCCTAAACCCATGGTATTCATCCACGCGTGGTATTTATCCGCCCATGGTATTGTAAGTGAAATTTATCCATGATATTCATTCACCCATGGTATTCATCCACACATGGAATTTACCCATGGTATTGACCCATGGTATTGACCCATGGTATCCACCTATGGTATCTACCCATGGTATTGTAACTCAAAAAAAGGCTATAAATAACAAGTCTCACTTTGTAAAAGGACAGATTGTCCACCACAATGTAGTTGCTATAGTTATTCTTCGTTTTAATAAAAATTTTCTTTGTGCTTTTATTTACTGTGTGTTATTCTCTATTTTTTTCTGGCATTGTAATTTTGCAGATCTTGTTAGATCCGTTTCAATTTCTTAGATCTTGGGGGCCTCCCCCCAAGATCCATATCAGTGGTATCGGATTCATGTCACGCCTCCATGGGAATGAGGGTTTGAAGAACATTTTAGTTTCAATGTTTTACAACAATATTCAACAAAATCCACTATTTTTTTTGGGTGACAAGTTTGCATATCAGATCTGAAACTTTTGGTGAAAAATTTACAAAAACCAACACCTTGTCTGGATTCCTTGTGAAAAAATACCTAAATTCAAAAAACAAATAAACCGAATTGGAGTCTGGATTAGGGAGATATCGTTAATTCAAAATCAACGATGTTGCAGAATTTTTTTTGACGACAATTCATGGACAACGACTCTCCTGTAATTTTTTGTAGTTTTCAAAGAGAAATTTCAGATAAATAGTTATAGATCTGATCTCCCCTTGAAAAATCACCTGATTTCAAAAAAAAATCAGTCGAATCAAAGTCCGGATGGGGGAATTATTGCTGATTTAAAATTAGCTTTCTTCTTCTTCTTCTTTTTTCCAGAAATTTTGTGACGGCGAGACAATTCCAGCACGAATTTGAGAGTCTAGAGATAGTGATTTCAAATATATGGGAAGATGTAGAATGATCATTCTATTTCCAAAAACATGTTATAATAAATATTATGAGTTATATTGACCAAGTTATGCCCATTTTAAATCTGGAGCAACATTCAGAGTGGGTTCCCTTTGGAGACATGCCCTCCCACTCCACTTTAGTAGGCACCCTCTTCACATTCAACAATTTCAACATAGCAGCATTCGACTTGGGTTATTTGGAGACGTGCCCCCCCACCCCAAGCTATGTAGGCACCTGCTACTTCATCAACAATCAGCGTCGCGGTTATGGGTCAACCGCACAAAATCTTTCTCATTGAAGTCCATTTGCTAGGATGCACATTGTTAGTATCACAGTTTCTCACAAGCATCACAGGGTATATCTATCCTCGGATCTTCGTTTTTCATGGTTTTGGATCATTCACAAACTCACACTTCATCGAATTCCATTTGCTAGGCCACACATAGTCAATATCACAATTGGTCACAAGCATTATAGGGTATCTCTATCCTCGGATCTTCGTTCATCACGGTTATGGGTTAACCACACAAAACCCTTCTCTTCAATGGATCTTCATATTCAACAAGGGCTTCTCATGAGGGAACTTCACGCAATGGAGACCATTTATTTTTTAGGAGGGAGGAATGATCCGAAAGAAAAGTGGCCTACACCCATGGTATTCATCCACCCATGGTATTTATCCACCTGTGGTATTGTAAGTGACATTTATCCATATTCATTCACCTATGGTATTCATCCACACATGGAATTTACCCATGGTATTGTAAGTGGTATCTACCCATGGTATTGACCCATGGTATCCACCTATGGTATCTACCCATGGTATTGACCCATGGTATCCACCTATGATATCTACCCATGGTATTGTAACTCAAAAAAACTTATAAATAATAAGCCTCACTTTGTAAAAGGACAGATTGTCCACCACAATGTAGCTTCTACAGTTATTCTATGTTTTAATGAAAATTTTATTTGTGCTTTTATTTGTTGTGTGTTATTTTCTATTTTTTTCTGGCATTGTAATTTTGCAGATCTTGTCAGATCCATTTCAATTTTTTAGATCTTGGAGGCCTCCCCCCAAGATCCGGATCAATGGTGGTGATTGATTTCTCCTTCAATTGAATGCATACTCCTCTGAAATCTTCATCTCCCTCACAGTCTTCACACAAAAATTCATGAGTGAAAGGCTCAAACGACATTATCACTCCAACTAATAAAGTCTTCTTCAATGGTGGTTGAGACAAAATTTCTGATAGTTTATTCATGACTCCTTTCTTATACTTGATTGATATGTGAATTTTTTGCAAGAATTCCAATCACTTGTGATTCCTCACTTATTAGATCTCTCTCTTCATTGTAGTTACTGAAGGGGTGAATAATTGATGTGTATGATGGTCTCTTTTCTCAGGATATACTGCTTCCACTTGTTCACTACTTGTATGATCACAAAGAGATTCTTCTCATACATGGGGTAGTCAAGTATTTCTTTATGAAATAACTTTGAATGATAACATAGAGGCCTTCCTCCTTGCATGATCACTTATCCTACTACTTTCCCACTGGCATCTCTCTCCAGTTCAAAAGATTGTTGCAAATTCGGCATGGTCATGACCAGAACATCACTAATCTTCTTCTTCAAGTATTCAAATTTTTGTTTTTGTGGTTGATTTTAATAAAGGATCTTTCCTTTGGTGGTCAATGCATGTAATTTCATTGTCATTGTTGAACAATTTATAATGAACTTTCTCAAGTATTGTGCTATTTCCATGAAAATCTTGGCCTCTTTCACACTAGTGAGAATAGGCCACAAGGTGATGGTTGCAATATTTTCCACATCCACTTTGAACTCACTTTGACCAATCATGTGTTAATTATATATCAAGGATATCTTTGTCAACTCACATTTATACAAATTTTCAATCAATTAATTCTTTCTTAAGTTCTCTAGCACCCATATTACATGTGACAAGTGCTCTTCCATTGTATTACTAAAAATTATTATGTCATATATGTGTGTGTGTGTGTAGCACATCATTCATCAAAATCATAAAATATGTAGGCACATTAAATAAACTAAAACGAATTACTTAACACTTATACAAACCTTGATTTGTTTAAACAATGTCTTCCACACATCTTGCTTTTGATTCTTAATTGATGGTAACATAATTTGAGGTCTAGTTTGGTGAATAATTTAGTTTGTTGTAGTTGATCCAATAATTCAATAATTTTTGGTAGGGGATGTCTATTCTTGATGGTGTTTTTTTCAAGATATAAAAATTGTTTTGGATGTTCCATTGGAATATATCGTCACAACATATCCGATAATAATTGAAATATTTATTGTTATTTTTTCCTTAGATTCTAGATCCTTTAGTTATCTAATTTTCTTGCTTAATTCATTAAATTATTTGAAATGTGAGATACATAAAACATAAATAACTAAAAACAATTTCTGCAATATGAAAAAATACTTTCCATGTGAAACCCTCATGGGAGAAAACCTAATTAGAAGGTGAGGTTGCTTTGCTCTATTTTCTTTGTTATGGAAAATGTACAAGTATAAAGGAAGAGGTAATCACTATGGAGTTACTTGTGGCCTATGGCATGTATGGATGTTACAAATTCTAACCCCTCTCTATTTTGGTCTCCTAATCCTCACTCGCAGATACTTTGCTCAACTATAGAACAAAATGTAATAACAAAGAATGGAACCCCTACTCCTACCACCGACCTCGTATAGTAACATAACCTGATGGTCAACTAGGGTTAAGATCCCTCTTGAAACATATTTATATTATTTACTAAACAAAAAAAATCCCATCCCTTACCTTGAAATTATGTTAATGAACAACTTTGAAGTCTCCATCCCTAATTCGAATAACCCTTTAGCCACATCATGAATTATGAAACCGCTAATATTACACATGCACACATACAAAAACACAAACATAGAGCATTTAGATCCATTTTAACATTAGATTTGTCAAGTACTTCATCAAATCCTTAGAAGTACAAACACTTTTTTAGATTGCAAACATTCAAGTAAAGATTTCCACTTGAAAGGATTTGATCCCTCTTGAAACTTGATAGATTCGTTGTTATTAGCGTTCTTTCACTTTTCTGAAACCTTTGGACACTTCTCTACATTTTACAAATGGTACCTAGTGTAAATCTATTGTTATTAATTACAATTGTTGACATGATATGGGCATCAAGTGAGACATGCAATAAAGGTAATAAGCCCAAGGAATCAACCTTGAGACCACCTTCATGATACTCAAAGCACAATACCACTTGAACTAACCCACTAGACCGAGATCATTATTTTATTGTATATCTATTTATTTATTATTAAATTGTTAAGTGAGTTTATATGTTTTTGTTTTTATTTATTTGATATTGTTGGCTTATACCACATCATTATTATGTTATATAGCATATCTCATCCATACTAGACATGCAAGGGTGCTCTGAACATAATTATAAATGATTATATATCTCGTTAACTTCCATCTAAACTGCTTTGACATAACTAATATGACTTAAGCCCTAGAAGAGAGGGAAAACCAATTAGGGGAGGTGAAGCACATTTCCTCACATTTATACCTTATTGAAGTTTGATATTGGACTATGATACATATATATTTTGTTACATTGCTTAAAATGACAAAGTTTAATTGTGTTAAGTTTGACATTTCTCCTCCAAATATGATGATACAATTTTAGGCAAGACCATAGTATTTTTTTATTATTATTTAAAATACGTTTTTGAATGCATAGATAGATTCAATGCCATGAAATATCCCTAAAGCATTCATATTGTGTGTTTCACATTTCAAATTCCAAAAAATCTAAGCTAGATTTTGGGTAAACTTTATTGGAAAAAATACCCCCAAAAGAGCCAAAACATAGAAGATCTAGACTACTACAATTAAAATTAAATAAAACTTCTATAAGAGAACATCCATATGTATTTATTTTGAATATATAAAAAACAAAAATAATATTATTTTAAAATCATTACTTCAAGTAGATAAAGTCTTAGATCTATCGTTATGTCATTACAAAAGTCTTAGATATATCATTACTTCAAATTAAAGTTTAAATAGATGTATGAGACCCTTATGAGAGTAAAATGAATTTTCTTTAATCTCACTTTTTTATAACAATGATACCTTCCCACTTTATTCCTACTTTCTTTAATTCTACTTTTTAATCATATTTCTTGTCCTGTCTTAATAATTCTACATAGTATAAAATACATGTGCATGTGTTATTGTCAAAATAATTGAAATAACATATTAAAATAAAAGTTGATTAACTACTAAGATTATGGTTATGGTTGTAGTTTAATCTTAAATCCTTTTATATATAAACACGTAAAAAAATAATACCCTCTTTATTAAATATCACATATCTACTTAATTTTTTAAAACATTTAAATAGCCAAAATTTAAAAACATTATTCCAAAATAAACAAACCCATCTACATAAAAATAATCACATTTATCAACTTAATTATAAATTTTATACGTAACGTTATAAACTAAAACATTTCAACAAATTTATATTAAGCCCTATGACAAATTTGATACTCCATATACATTTCCAACATGCAGACCATTATTTAAAAGAAAATGAACTCACAAAAACAAATTAAACTACGTCATGTGTTGCAAATTCCACTATATTAAACTACATTTAATGGCAATCCATATATTTAATCTATTATCCTACGAAATGCACATGTCATTGCATATACAATTACAAATAGGATCCAATTTAATTAAATAATGTAATGCCACCCCAACTGGTTGGAACAGCTTGGACTTAGCCTTTATGGCAGGCAGCTATGTCTCATTCAAGAGATCAGAGACTGTAATAGTGTTGAGGTAGTAAGAGTGAACATCAGTGGTATGCCTGCCACGCTGATGAGATGACTGAAGAGTTTTGGCAACCTCCCTCATGCTTGGCCTCTCTGCAGGAGACTCATTAATACATTTAAACGCCGTTTTCACCAGACAAATAATTTTGTCCACCATTCCACTTTTGGGACCCTCTATCCTTCCATCCAAAATATCTTGTACATACTTTTCCCTCCATGCTCCATTCTGGTTTGTTCTCATACTCTCTAAAATATTAACCTCCTCGCTCACTCCTGTAACAGGATGCCTTCCAGTTAACACTTCCAGCGCCACCACGCCGAAGCTATACACGTCACACTTCTCAGTGGCCTTCATGGTATAAGCTAATTCTACATACAGGTTCAAACCCATTCAATATGGTAAATAAACTCATTCAATATGGTAAATAAAATATATTTTGCTGTATGAATTTGTTAATGAGAAAAAGTAGTTAAAGATGATAATTTTTTTGCTTGATATAGGGTCATATTTTTCATCCTTTTCGTTTATGAAATTGGGTTATTCATAATAACCGCATTTACTAATATCATCTTTTAATCAATATATAAAAGATAATGATAATGTAAAAGATAGTGAAAGATTGATAATTATTACCAGGTGCCATATATCCGAAGGAGCCTGCAACTTTACTCCAGCTGGAGATGTCGCTGTGCAAGAGCTTGGCCGTGCCGAAATCGGACACACAGGCTTGGAATGTGGAGTCCAGCAACACATTATTGCACGATATGTCGCGATGGACGACAGGTGGACTGCAGTCGTGATGGAGATAAGCCAAGGCATGGGCTATCCCTTCCACGATCTCGCACCGAGCGCGCCACTGCAGATTCTTGGCTTTCTCGCTGTGAAGAATTTGCCCCAAATTCCCGTTCTCCATATACGCGTACACTAGAACTTTCAATTGACTCTGACAACAATACCCGTAGAGCTTTACAATGTTCCGGTGTCGAATCCCCGCCAGGGTTTCGATTTCTGACATGAAGCTCCTCCGATCTGCGGCTATGCCATTGGTGGTCGGATAGAGCTTTTTTACAGCTACAATTTCGCCGGACGGAAGAATTGCCTTGTATACTGTGGCGAATCCGCCTCTGCCAATGCAGTACATATCGTTGAAATTCTCTGTGGCTTCCAAGATCTCGGCAAGAATGTTTCTTTCACCGCTTATGGATGGCCACAGTGAGAAAGTACCGGTTTCCTCCTCAGATGGTCCGTTTGATGAATTGATTCTGTGCCGTCTCCTCCACCATGCAAACAGCAGTCCTGTAGCTGAAGCGAGCAAAGCCGAAGCAATCGGTACAACAATAAGGATAATCTTATGATCTGAATTCTTACCGCCATGATTATTTTGTGGTGGTCCGTCACTGCAACTCTTTAAGCCAGGTCCGCCGCAGAGGTTCAGATTCCCGGCGTAAAATGTAAGCAATGAGTTATTTGACTGTTGGAATTGAGGAACCGGTCCTTGGAGATCATTGTAAGACAGATCTATAAAAGAAAGACTCACCAGTTGTGGAAAGCTATTCGGAATCTGACCGCTCAGATTGTTGTGAGACAAATTCATGGCATTTAGGAGCTGCAACTGTCCTAGCGACGAAGGAATCGAACCCGAGAGCAAGTTCTGACTAAGATCCAATATAATATTTAAGCTGTGAAGGTTCCCAAGATTTAAAGGTATGCTGCCGTTCAACTGATTTCTGTTCAGCCGTAACTCGATCAACTGAGACAAATCGCCGATCTCCGGCGGTATTTGGCCATAAAGATTGTTCTCAGCCAAACGTAATCTTTGCAATGCTGTTAGCTTTGCAAGCTGCACTGGAATTGTCCCTGTTAGCTCGTTACCGCTTAACTCCAGAATGTTGAGATTCGCTAGATTGCTAATCTCAGGTGGAATACCGCCTCTCAAATGATTTGCAGAGAGATTAAGGATGCCGAGATTCTTAAGCTGAGCAATTTCCGGAGGAATAATTCCGGTTAGATAATTGCTGGAAATATGCAGCTGCATAAGGCTTCTGTACTTACCAAAAATCGGCGGAATTTGACCATAGAGCTGATTGTAATTTAAACCCAAATATACCAGCAGGGGATATTCTCCAAAGGCCTCTGTTATGCTTCCTTCCAGCCGGTTGTTTTCCAGCCGAACTCTGGTCAAATTCTGGCAATCCTTGAGACTCGGCGGTATTGGGCCTGAAAATTTATTTATATTAACTGATAAAATCTGCAGATTTCCCCCGTGACAAATCTCCGGAGGAAGGTCTCCAGTGAACGTGTTGTTGGAGAGGCTCACCTTTGTCAGATTACTGTATCTTCCAAAACTCGCAGAGATTGTTCCAGAGAAAGCGTTGTCATGAAGAAAGAGCAGATTTAAATTAGGCAACCGGAATATGCCCTCCGGTATGGAGCCTGTCAAATTATTGCCGGAAATATCTAGCGTCTGCAGTGACTTCAATTTGCTTAGCTCGGCCGGAATGCTTCCGGTGAAGGAATTTAAAAAGAGATTGAGCATGGTAAGAGATGTTAGATTTCCAAGCTCGGCAGGAATCTTACCGTTTAATGAATTGCTCGAAAGGTCTAGCTGCTGCAAGTTGGAGCAGTTCCCTATCTCCAGCGGAATGGATCCCTTGAAGGAATTGTGATAGAGGAATAACAATTCGAGCTTCTGAGACATCCCCACTTCCGGAGGTATTGGCCCTGAAATTTTATTGTATTGCAGCTGAAGGGACACCAAATTCGTCCATTTGATAAAAAATCGCCCGTCAAGATTTCCCGTCAGAGAATTTCCCGACATTCCCAGATCACTGATCCGATCCAGAGAAGCCAGACTGAGAGGTATGGAACCCTGAAGATGATTGTCTGACAAATTTATGAATGTTAGGTTTCTGCAATGTCCCAGCTCGCCGGGGATGTTCCCTTGCAGCCTGCTGTAGTGAAGATCAAGTGTCTCCAACATACTGAGAGCCCCCAAACTCGCAGGAATGCTCCCTTCTAATTGATTCTCGTAGAGCTCCAGGATTTGAAGCTGGGTCAACCTGCCTAACTCCCTAGGAATTTCTCCAGTAAAATTGTTCAAACCCAGATGAAGGGCATGTAGCTCTGTAAGATTCCCCAACTGTGAAGGTATCTTGCCGAACAGATTATTCAGCGTCAGATTTAGCCAGGACAGTTTTTTCATTCCGGCCAGCTCCAATAAAACTTCGCCTTGTAGATAATTTTGGCTGAGGTCCAAGGCCTCCAGGTTTCTACATTTCGCGAGCTCGGAGGGTATGGAACCGTTGAAGTCATTAATAGACAGCGACAGAGATGTCAATTGCGTAAGATTTCCGAGCTCGGCCGGTATCGTCCCAGATAAATAATTAGTCCCCAATAGAAGTTGTTGCAGGTTTCTGAGATTACCCAGAGAAAGAGGGATACTTCCGTTTAACAGATTGTTGCTGAGATCGAGCCTCCTTAGATAGCCTAGGGCAGAGATATTGGGATGGATTGTGCCATGCAAGCCGAGGGAAGACAAATCCACGGCCGTGACGCGGTGGGATCTGTCGCAACTGATTCCAGGCCATGCGCAGGGAGATTGGGCTGAAGCATTCCATGAGCTGAGCAGAGTCTGTGAATCTGGGGTGAGATCTCTCTTGAATAGTAGCAATGCCTTGCCTTCTTCAGACAAACACAGAGTCCATGGCAATACATTCAGCATGAATAAGAAGAATAAGAATGCCGTCATCTCCATCTTCCTCTCTGCTGTTACTGCTTCTCAGTGGCTCGAAGGAAATGGTAACATACACACCAAAAACGCTGTCAAAACCATCCAATTCTTCTTCTAACCAGAGAGTCCATGGTTGGTGTTGGTGGCTGATGGGCTAGTGTGATATCAGTCAATTTGACTTTATCCTCTTTCACAGATTCGGGAACCATCTTCTTAGTCAAACATATGGGTTGGAACCTGGCGTTATCGACAAGATTGAAAAAGGGTACTGGCCAATGGCAGCTGCAAGTTGAATTCTAAATTCTAATAGCAGGTTACGTACGCAGAACGAGATGGTTTGAAGAAGCAGTCAACAGAAAATGTGTTTTATATCTTTTCAATGTGTACGTACGCACAGCATTAAAAACAGAAACGTCACTGACAACTTATCGAATTCAGATCCAACGACTTTTTCACAGCCTGGAATTTGATGGTGTGTGGAACGTTTTTTTTTAAAGGCATTGTCTAACGAGGTCACACAGATGCCGGCAGAGAGTGAAATTTTAGTTGGGATTTTGTGAGCAAATATTCAAGAAATCTTAATTCTGAGAGTGTTTAATTTTTTTTTAATGGTGGAAATAATTCAGTATCATCCTTTGTTGGAATTTTGTGAGCAAATATTCCAGAAATCTTAATTCTGAGTGTTTAATTTATTTGAATGGTGGAAATAATTCAGTATCACCATTTAAAAAGTTCTAGAGCATCTAAAATTCTAAAACTCCACAACTTAAATCAAATTTCCAAATTTTCTGAAGCTTTCTAAAATTGTATAATTTCTAATACTTTCTAGATCTGTCACAAATTTCTTACTGGTTACATTACAGTTTTACACGACTATCTCGAATTTAAAGATTTGTAAAAAAAAATTCAGATTTTATTTTATAATTGTGATTAATATTTTTCTTATAATAAATAAATTTCTTCACTATTACGAGATAAATGTAGAGAACCTATATCAAAACAAACTGTTGTTCTTTATAGCTTTTTTTGGTTGCACTTCAAGTTCACTAACTTGTAATGAACCTAAAATGACAAGTAAAAAAAACCAGTGACTTGAGCGGATAGGCATGGTGAAATTCCAAATCCGTTTCACATTTTTAATTAATTTAATTACATTATATTTTTAAATTTTTAAAAATTTTAAAATTCTGTTAAAATTTTGAAAACAATATAGTTTAATATTACGGACTTTATATAATTTTACAACTCTTAATGATAATATTTTAAATCTAAACTTAAAACAAAGTTAAGTATGTCCTTTCAAATTGTTGACATAATTTATAAATTAAAATTAAAATTAGAAAATAAATTATAAAGCATATAAAAATAAAATTGTTTTTCATAATTTGGTGTGGAGCATGTTTTAAATGTAAGTTTGATTTTTATAATTAGGTTTAAGTATGTCTTAAAATTTCTTTAGTTTGGTTAATAATTAGTTTCCCTGTTATAATTAAATAGGTTAATAATCCAAGATCTAGAGGGATATAGAACGAGTGAAAGCCTTTCTCATTACACATTATCTACGACTAATTTTTAAGGATTACAATTAGTGATCACTGAGTAATAACTGTTAGCTTTAAGAACCACCAAAAAATAATTTCAAGTTAGCTTTAAGAACCACCAAAAATAATTTCAAGTTTTTTTTAAATAACAATATTTCTTAAATAAAAATAATTCGTAAATATACATTTGAGAATTGTAGCAAATAGTAACAAATTATGACTATCTACTCTACTAATTTAACAACTAAATTAAAATTACTTTTCATTATAATAATAAAAATAACCCAAAATAAACCAGGTTACCAACTCTCAAGCAACTACTAAACGGAAACTGTATGATTACATAGACATAAAATTTGAAACTAGAAAATCAATTACAGGGCATTATACGTAGGTTAGCTTGCTTTTCATAATAATAATGAAATCACCGCCATTACCTAACAAAGGGAATCCTTCCGTGTTGAGAAGGATCTGTAACGGAAAAGCATCACAAATTACAACTCAGGATGACTTCATGTTTTTTTTTTTTGTTAATTTTGTAGGACTTCGCTATTTTCTGTTATATAAAGAGCAAGTTGCTATACAAAAATACACAGTTTTGGTAGCCTTAACCTGCCCGAAGGAAACCAGGTCTGTTGGCCACCGCAAAGAGTTATAAGCCGACCAGTAGCAGTAATGTTTTTTCCTCCTATTAATAGCTAATGCACCCTGGCTATGTCCATAGAAACTACAGATAAAACAGATAGTTGATTTAATGTCAACAAAAAACATGCAAAAAAAGAAACTTGAAATAAATTAGCCATCCGATGACTCAACAGGTGCAGGGTCTTTAGCAATAGACCATGGCATCTCAACTTGTTGCAAAGTAAGTAACTGCTGCTCCATCCGTGTCATTCGCGCATTAGCTTGAACCTGGATCTTAACCATTTCCCGCATTTCCTGTTTAATTTGATGAAGCTCAAACAGTATGGAAGAATTGATTTGGTTTTCCTGTGTACTGAGCAATGCTTTTGCCAAAACACACTTAATTTTCCAATATGTTTTGACAGATTGCTGGAATAACGAAACTCTTCCTCTGGTGTTACCTGGGTCTGACAGGAAATCCAGTCCTGCTTGCTGGCTCTTCATGTCATCCTCTTCGTCTGCACTATCCCTTTCCCATCCCTGAATAACCTTCTGAATCTCCTGTGGAGTACCAGTCTCATAGCTTCTTGCTAAAATTCCAAGTGTTTGTTGATGAGTCTTCTGCCCTCTTTCACTTGTTTCAACAACCGGAGTGGAATGTATTTTCCTGCCCTTTCCCTTTGTCATTGTTAGCTGAATACACCTGTTAGTTTCTTTGACTGATAAATACCCTGTGTATCAGACAGTAACGAAGAGGGAAATCTTAGAACAAAGATGAAAATCCAGATGGCTAACCAAAAACTGTGGATAGTGTTAGTTGTTATCTCTTGGCCTGTTGACGCAGAACCAAACCATCGCAACATCATAGAAACACTGTAAAATTCGAGCTAATGAAATAACAAAGGGAGTGGACCAATGTAACGCCAACCATTTGCAAAATGGAGCTAGGATAGGATAATCAAAACCGTAAAAGTGTTGAAGGGGTAATAAAGACCTGAGCATTTTGAAGTCTAGAGTATGGATGTAGACACAAGGAAACCCAGCCAACTTCACAAAAAACACAATGCTCGCCCAGGTCAGGACTGGGTTTACAAATTGACTGATAGAAAACCTGTATGGAGGAAAATTTGAAAAAAGAACAGCAATGCAATTCAAATAATGAAATTCAGTGCTAGTGCTGAAACTTCGAAAAACCCCATGAGGAACAAGCCCGGTACTATTACCCATACAGAGATACTCAAGCAGAGGACACACCATATATTCATTTCGAAAAGGCAACAGAGGACATTCGAACCGTTCAGACCCAAAAGGAAAAGAACAACAACAAATAATGGGGGAAAGATTGTGATTGAAACCCATGAAAACAAAATATAACCCAGGACTATGAAAACAGGGCCTGATATGAAAATGGATCCCTTCAATCATGACATGTAGACGAGATAAACCCAGAAAGAGAGCATGAATCAGTGACAATTATGCATAGCAACTTAGAAACTCTGAAGACATTGGTGAAAGACGCAAAGTTGCACTGAGTAAAGAAGCCATAATGAGAGGAGCCATAACATACCCAGTCGCCCAGCGTTGTTCGTCCCGCTCCTACTGCTTCCTTGACACCGCGTGAAGCTGTTCTTTGGCTTGCAGAGGAATAAAAACTCGAGACAGGCGAAAGCAACTAAAACCCTCCCTATCCTGCCGCCTTGATACGGGTTATCCTACCAACCACTTAATGAAATACAGTGAAACCATAATTGCTAAGCATGCGAGGCTGGCCACTAATATTACCATAAATGAGACGTGATGGTCGGCTGACACGACACCCTTGTGGTGGCCTGTGGTGTCACACTACCTTGATCCCACCCCGATCGGGGATCAACACTTCCACTGCGATCTTTTTCTGTAATAAGTTGAAGAGAATGCAGTTCTATATTCCAGACTCAATCAGTTGGTAGAGCATCCAAACATCTCTCATTATGTTTACAGCCCCAATTGGCTAAGTAATAAGCCGCCTCATTACCTTTTCTGCGAATGTGTTTCGGAAGCAAATACTGGATTTCTTTGATCGGGATACTTATTTCCTGAATTAGATTTGTCGTTCTCCAACTTTTACTTACCTTTTCCCAAGTTGATCCTTGTTGTAATTTACATAGGACTGCTATAACCATGGCCAAATCACCCTCTACAATGAGTTGCTGGTAGTTTTCTCTTTTGGCAATCAGCAATCCATGTTTTACCTCCATTAATTCTGCTTCAAAATTTGTAGCGTAACCCAAATCCAAAGCATAGACTCGAAAAACTGTCCCTTGAGAGTTGCGAAAGATCCCTCCAGCCCCTGCTTGACCCGAATTACCTTTTGAAGCACCATCATAATTAAGTTTTATGAAGCCAATCTGAGGAGAATTCCACCGATCTTCTACAATAGGATTCAGAGTTTTAAATTGCTAAAGATTTTGGTGTAACATCTGAGGTTGTAAATTTAATCTGGCGAGTATTTGGGCCTCAATACCTGTCACCTGCCAATCTTCCTCTGTCCATTTTTCCACTAAGATTGTTTCTCGAATATTCTCTATCAGAGTCTGCCATAATTGGCTCAAAGATTTCTCCTCCTCTCGGAAGAGCCGATGATTCCTTTCTTTCCATATGTTCCATAATAGAAACCCAATGGATAATCTCCAATCTCGATTCAGCACTTCACACATGAATCCTCCTTTACGCCAATTTTTAATGGTTTCAGTGATATTCATATTATCTCTATCTGTTTATCGGAATAAGTTATATAGACTTTTCCAAAAGGTTTCTATAATGGAGCTGTTGGGGCCCTTGTT